>CM026565.1:11582474-12103983 GCA_015143295.1 Tetracentron sinense | reverse complement strand
AGTCTGTAGTAAACCCTCGTATGATGAAAATATGAGTCCGGGAGATCCATTGCATCTCTCTCATCATTCTCCCAAGATATCCATAGTGGCGGAGGAGGACAAGATGAGACCCCGCACAACTTCTGCTCCCTCCTCTGTATCTCGAACTGAGGCATGGGGAAAAACTCTGCGCAGGGTCTTTGTTGATTGGACCATTAGGACTCGAGTAGGAACACAAGGAGGTAGCGATAACTCCTTGAGAACCAAGAAGTTTAGTGCAGAGTGAAACCAAAATGGGTAGGGCTCCAACTGCTGTATTAGTTTTGATGGGCTTGGATCATCAAGTCAATGATGTGAGCGGCAAGATCAATATCACGCCCACGTAGAAGACTAAAACAAAATCTAGGCTTATCTTCACTAAGTCCGCAGTTGACCTTGGATGGATATTTGCACTCATAACTAGGTTATACTCGTCTAGATCCGTTAGTGGTTTCGCCAGTCAATAAGAGACCAACCCAAAACGTAGGAGTCCACTAGAAAGGTAACACTGTTCCAGGAGTCTTTATCTCATCAGTCTTATAATATAAGGAGAATATGCATTGGAACTCGAGGACACCCAAGGAATTTAGAACCAAATCAGCATTTATGACACCAGATTGTTCTATAATACAGAGATTTGAATGACCTTTTTTTTTTGGTTGAATTTCAGAAAAAAAGAGGTCAAAATTCTCTAACTAAACTGGACAGAAGCAGGCCCGGCTAAAAAGGTAAGTATACCTTCCCATGACGATTGAAAGAGTGTAGAAGTAAGAATCACCAAAATCGAAATATGTAGTCCCTTTCAACCATAACACCTTTATGCTAAAATACTCACTTAGAGTTGAGCAGCAGTAGAATGATAAACTGGGATAAACTTACACTGGATGGGAAGATGAAGCTTTACTTTATTTTTTCGAGTTTTATCAGCCAAGTTTTTGCCGATTCTCAATGTGAAATCTAACATTCTAGAATTGGCTATCCCCAATGAAATACCATGCCCTATTGGAGTGAAAGTAAAGGCTCTAGGTTTTCCTATCTAGAGGAGGATCCTCGTGGTTGTTGAGGACCAACCTCGACGTTTGGGAATGCCAGACATGAGACAGGCAAGAAGGATAACGACAAAACGAAAGCCAGGAAGAAAAATGCACGGAAAACGATCCCTTAGATGAGAAAATCAATCTAAATCGGAAGAAAATGCACAAATCTTACTTTTAGATGTTTGGGAAACCTTTAGAATAGAAATGGAAATGACGTAGGAAAGATTGGTGGGAAGAGAGGGTACCGAGCGATCGTCTGGAGTCGGAGAACAAGTGAACAACAAAAATAGACATGAGCGGTTTGATAACACTCTGTTCACGGAAAGACCGATCGATAGGTCTTTAGCAACGAGCGATCGGTGGTTGAAAATTTTTCAAAAAATTTACTGTTAAAACCCTTTTTCTCCTCTCAACCAATGGAACATTGAAAAATACATTTTCACCTTAACAATGCCAAACTGACCAAAAAATATGAAACAGGGATTTCATAAAAATCATAAATATACAATCACAAGAATTGATATATAAGTTAGGCATATAAACAAGGATTATGTAAACATTAATTGATTTTCACCGGTGATTAAATATGGTATTTGCATCAAATTCACAATCAGAGTCAAGATACAATTAGAAGTAATGTGAGTACGAAATCAAAATTCATTACTTGACTCTTTGAAATTGGTTTCCTTCCTTAATCTAGATTTTGACATTATATTTCAAATGGGACTCTATAATTTTCAAAAACTAGTTTTAAAACCAATAATCATCCATATTTATATGATGAGCAATCTTTACCCCATATTTGACTAATAAATTTATTTCATATCTTTTTCAGTCAAATTGTACTCATTATGAAAATTCTTTTTGGAGTACACATATATACACTAGCACACTGTGACTTTCACTCAAGTGAGAAGGTAGCTCTTTCTAATGACAGTAGGGGCTTTCACACTAGCAATCCATATAGATACCTACTGTTTGTCTAGGTAGCCATTACTCACTGTTTGCATTCACTAGTAGCTATCACACAAACTCACAGGTAGTCCTCTCCATGTCAATTATTTTTATAACTAGGGGGCTCACCATATAGAATTTTTTATGACATTGGTTATTCTAGATTTGATTAATCTAGGGAACCATATGGTATAATATCAGAACCTTTAAATAGGAACTAAAACCATATAAAGAATCAGTCAGAGTGCATGTGCAAATTAGAACATCATTGTATGCTCAACTCTAACTGAGGTTAATTAGCATGACCAAATTCAATCACAAGATCGAAACAACAATTGAACTATCCTATTTTATTCAATCCTATGAAATATTTATTCTTGGATTATATGGTTAAATATGATTTCAAGGAAATAACATTAAGCAAAAAGATAGGACAAATGAGGTCATACAAACACATTATTTTTTGTAAATTTTTCAATTTTTTAAATGTTTTTGGATTTTTATTACTTAAAGAAAATAACAAAAAAAATAGCTCTATGACATAAATAAAACATGAAGAACATATAGGCTATATAACAAGTACACCATTACTCAACTCCGCACAAACCGATGGATTTCCTAAGGAGTTCAAACCTAAGGGAATCTAAAGGTTTTGTGAGAATGTCCGCATATTGATTCTCTGTTTGGACATACTCAATAGACACAACTTTTTGCTCAACAAGATCACGGATGAAGTGATGCCTAATGTCTATATGCTTTGTGCGAGAGTGTTGCACAGGATTTTTGGAGATATTGATTGCACTTGTGTTATCACAATACACAATCATAGTGCTTTGATCAATCCCATAATCCTTCAACATCTGTTTCATCCACAGAAGTTGGGTGCAACAACTACCAGCTGCTATATACTCAGCCTCGGCTGTAGACAAGGAAATGGAATTCTGCTTTTTGCTAAGCCAAGCAACCAAGCAGTTTCCAATATAGAAACATCCGCCAGAGGTGCTCTTCCTATCATCAGTATTTCCAGCCCAATCAGCATCGGAATACCCCACAACAATGACATTTGTATCGAAAGAATACCAGAGGCCTAAGGACATAGTTCCACTCACATAGCGAATGATACGCTTGACAGCAACTAGTGAGACTCTTTGGGATTTGCTTGATAACGGGCACATGCTCCACACTAAAGGCTATGTCGGGTCTAGTAGCAGTTAGGTAGAGCAAACTACCAATCATGCTTCTATAATTAGTCTGATCGACATCCTTCCCTGAAGTATCTTTACTAAGCTTTATAGTAGTACTCATAGGAGTCCTAGCATGCTTAGCAGAACTCATTCCAAATTTCTTCACTAGATTTTTTTGCATATTTGATTTGAGATACTGAGATCCCAGAATCCATTGCTTGATCTGAAGACCAAGGAAGAAACTTAGCTCACCAACCATGCTCATTTCAAATTCATTTTTCATTTGTTCAGCAAATGAATGAGCATGTAAGTCTAATGTGGAACCAAATACTATGTCATCAACATATATCTGGGCGATGACAATATCACCTTTCACTTCTTTATGAAAAGGGTTCTGTCTACTCCCCCTCTCGAAAATCCGTTTTCCAAGAGATAAGTAGTCAGCCTCTCATACCAAGCTCTTGGAGCTTGCTTTAAACCATAGAGGGCCCTTTTTAGTCGATAAACTTGATCAAGGTGATGTGGATCTTCAAACCCTTTTGGTTGTTCCACATAGACTTCTTCATGTAGAATGCCATTCAGAAAGGCACTCTTAACATCCATTTGAAAAAGTTTGAATTTCATATTACAAGCCACAGCTAGAAGAATTCTTATTGATTCTAGCCTGGCTACAGGAGCAAAAGTTTCATCGAAGTCAATACCTTCAATTTGGGTGTATCCTTGTGCAACTAACCTAGCCTTATTTCTTATGATAGTACCTTTTTCATCAGATTTGTTCTTGAAAATCCATTTGGTACCTATCACATTTGTATTGTTAGGCCTAGGTAATAAATTCCAAACATCATTCCTAGTAAACTGAAGTAACTCTTCTTGCATTGCATTTATCCAATTATCATCTGCAAGAGCTTCAGCTACATTCTTGGGTTCAAAAGATGAAGTATAGCAAATGTAGCTAACTTCATTTTCAATTTGTTTCCTCGTTCTCACTCCACTTTCAACATCACCAATAATATCAGTGGAGGTGTGAGGACTCATGACCCTAGGATGTGTAGGTTTTAATGGAGATGTTTGCTTATCAATAGGTGGAGTTGAAATAATTTCAACATCTTCATTTTCAGCACTTTCATCATCTTCACATTGCACATTTTCAACACCGGAGTCATCCACAATTACATTTATGGACTCCATAATTGTAGAGGTTCTCAAGTTATACACTCGATAAGCTCTACTGTTGGTGGAATACCCAAGAAATATCCCTTCATCACTCCGGGATTCAAATTTTCCCAGTTGCTCTCTATCCTTAAGGATATAGCATTTACTTCCGAATTCTCGAAAGTACTTGACACTAGGTTTCTTGTTATTCCACAACTCATATGGGGTTTTCCTTGTTCCAGGTCTTACAAAAACCCTATTAACTATATAGCAAGCAGTGTGAACTGCCTCAGCCCAGAAATGAGAAGCTAGATTGTTGCTATGAAGCATAACTCTAGCCATCTCTTGGAGAACCCTGTTCTTCCTCTCTACTACACCATTCTGCTGAGGTGTAATAGGTGCAGAAAATTCATGTTTGATACCCGACTCATCACAAAAGTCGTTGTACTTAGAGTTTTCAAACTCCTTTCCATGATCACTTCGAATTCGAGTGATTGGGCATCTTTTCTCATTTGAATTTTCAGGCAAATACTTTTGAAATTGTCAAAAGCATCGGATTTCTCTCTTATAAATGCCACCCATGACATTCTAGAGAAATCATCAACCATGACTAGGATGTATCGCTTTCCACCTAGACTTTCAGTTCTTGTAGGACCCATAAGGTCCATATGAATTAATTCCAGTGGATATGAAGTAGCAATACTTGAAGTCTTCTTATGTGGGGTCCTAATTTGTTTACCAATTTGGCATGGCCCACACACAGCAGTAGAAGGCTTTCCTAGTTTGGGAACACCTCTCACAAGCTCTTGCTTAGAGATTTTACATAGGTCTTTGAAGTTCATGTGACCTAGTCTTCTGTGCCACAAATCAACCTCCTCAATTCTAGTCTTATAACAGACATTTGAGGGAATAGGACTGGGAGTTAAGCCGTAGCAATTGTCAGTGGTTCTCAATCCTTCTAGAACACACTTACCTTTACCATTAATGACTAAGCATTTATTTTGGGTAAAGTGCACAGCATGATTATCATCACATAGTTGACTTATGCTAATTAAATTAGCTTTCAGTCCTTCAACAAACAAGGCATCTTTCAATTTAGGTATGCCTGGTGAATTGATGATACCCTTTCCTTTGACTAAAGACTTGCTTCCATCACCAAAAGTAACAGTCCCATCAGGACAGTCCTCAAATTGAATAAATAAGGACTTGTTACCTGTCATATGCCGAGAACACCCACTGTCGAAGTACCACATTTCTGTGTTTTGGGCTTTCAAGGCAGTATGAATGACAAAGCACCTAAGGTCTTCCTTTCTCACATACACAGTCTTTAAACTTTGTTTAGATCTTTGATCATTAATCTGTGTAGTAGAGACCTTTTTCCTTTTTGTCCTCCTTGACCTTTTTCTATTTTGTTCAGTTCTAGTTTTTTGATAAGTCAAATTATTTCCTCTTGAATAATCATTTGGAATAAATTGACCAGTCCTTGTCCTAGAGATTTGAGCAATTCTATTAACATCATCGCTCAACATTCTAGACTTTTCAGCTAGAACCTGAATCTGCCTTTGAAGAGTCCCTTGACTTAGATTTTGGTTCCATGAACGATTTCGGGGAGCTCTCCTAAATGCATTACAATTAGGTCGAATTTGACCTCTCACACCACAAAAGTGACATGTGGGTATGAATCTTGGTAGAGGAGGAAGATTTCTTCTAACTGGAATTTGATTTCTTAAAGCATTCACTCTAGGAGCTGTATTTCTAGGCTTTACAAAATTTGTATAACCCTTAGTACTTGATGTAGAAGGTAAATTTTCTTTAGGTTCAGAATGTATTGGCTCAAACACTGCACTAGCCATTGTTCCAACAGCTAAAGGACCAGTTGG
This sequence comes from Tetracentron sinense, assembly GCA_015143295.1. NCBI lineage: Eukaryota > Viridiplantae > Streptophyta > Magnoliopsida > Trochodendrales > Trochodendraceae > Tetracentron > Tetracentron sinense. The sequence continues at coordinate 12,097,758 of CM026565.1, read as the reverse complement.
TGTGTCAACATGTCCTATCCCAGATCTACTAGAATTTGATCCATACTTTCTAACTAATTCATCTAGGCAGCTGGTGTTACCAAACATTCTTACTTCTTTTTCAAGAGTATAGACCTTCTGAATCAAGTCAGTCTTGTCTTTAAGGGTAATTTGGTGTTCTTTTTCAAGAAATTTCACCTTATCAACAAGAGAAACTTTAAAAGTTTCCAGCTCCATTTGCAGAGTTCTTAACTCTTCAATTTCTTTCATGGAAGTGTCTCTTTCATCTTCTAATTTTCTGACCACATTAGTCAATGAGACATTCTCTTCCAAAAGACATTGAACTTTTATAACAAATGCTTCTTTTTCATTTTCCAACTGACTAACTAGTGCACTCTTCTCTTCTGCTACTAGTTTACAGATATCTCTTTCATTTTGAATGAGTTTGAGTTTTTTGCTCAAAGAGATTTTTGTTTTAGTCAGTTTTAAACTTTCAGCATACAACTTATCATAAGTTGTTTTCAAATCTTCATCACTTTCAGAGTCAGTTTGACTCTTCTGTAAGTCATCACTAGACTCAGTATGAATACTCTCATCACTTCTATCCTTTTCATCAACCGCAGAGGTAGTCTCAAGAATCCCAGATAGGGAAACAGTGAAAGCCGTATGATTTCCAGTATCTTCACTTGAAGAGGAACTGTCCGATTCTTCATTCTCGGAATCACTGTCATCCCAACAGGCATTCATCACCTTGCCCTTACTCTTCTTCTTGTTAGGACAGTTAGGTGAAATATGACCGAAGCCATGGCATTCATAACATTGAACACCTTGGGATTTCTTGTCGCCACTTTTGGAATTTTTCTTGTTTTCCCAGGGCTTAGACTTTGACTTATCAAAAGATTTTCCTCCCTGTTTGGGATTAAACCTCTTTTTCGTTCTAAAAAATTTTCGAAATTTTTTAACGAAAAGAGCCATTTCTTCCTCGTTCATTTCTCCATCACTGTCATCCTCATCCAAAGTTTCCTTGATGGTTTTCAAGGCTAAAGATTTATTCTTCTTGGATGGACGTAGATTGAGTTCATAGGTTTGGAGTGATCCAACCAATTCCTCAATCTTCAGAGAGTCAACATTTTTACTCTCTTCGATTGCAGTGACTTTGGGTTGAAATCTCTCTGGGAGAGATCTAAGGACTTTTCTAACTATTTTGGACTCAGATATTTTCTCACCTAAATTGAAACTAGCGTTGACAATGTCACTAAGTTTTGCATAGAATTCATCAAAAGTGTCATTGTCTTCCATGTTTAAATGTTCAAGTTTGGTGGTTAACATTTGGAGTTTTGAGATTTTAACAGTGGTAGTACCCTCATGGGTAATTTCAAGAATGTCCCAAGCCTCCTTTGTTGTTTCACATGAAGAAATTCGTCTGAATTCCTCAGCAGTGACTGCAGTAAAGATAGCATTGAGACCTTTAGTGTTCCATCCACTTGAATCAAGCTCTTCTCTGGTCCATTCATCAGAATATTTGACGACAGTCAAATCACCTACAGTTTTTACGGGCGTAGTCCACCCATTCTGTATAGACATCCAAATTCTCTCGTCAATAGATTTGAGAAAGGCTCTCATTCTAGCTTTCCAGTATGCATAATTATTTCCATCAAAAAGTGGGGGACGAGAGACGGATCCTCCTTCTCTTAGAGTACTCATGATCACGGATAATACAGGATCACACTTAAGGGATTAGCCTTATCAGTGAACAAGCTCTGATACCAATTGAAATTTATCCAGATCAATGATCTCTAAGACCTAGAGGGGGGGTGAATAGGTCTATCTAATAATTTCTAACCAATTTTAATTTTTCAATTAATATGTTTAGAAATCAATGATTAATTCAATCAGACAATCCACACAAATCAAACACAGAAGATTTTTACGTGGAAAACCCTAACGGGAAAAACCACGGGACCTTGTCCAGCAATAAACTTCACTATGAAAAGATATCAAGTACAAGAAAAGACCTTACCAAAACAGAAACTACGTTCCTAGGTATAGACTCTTACTCTTGATTTCCACGAACCAGCAGGTTCGATCTCCGCCTTAGCAGCTTCGGTTCCACACCGACCAAATCTTTTCAAGCAACTTCAAATCCACAATCACACACGATCGATCTCCTTCCACGAAGGCTCCGGATCAAACACCGGACACACACACAAGGTGTAGGGTTGTGAATCAATTTAGTAAATTTCAAACCCTAGAGGGATCTCATACAGATCTGAGATCACACAATGCAAGATCAAAGATTTAGATCTATACTTGCATTCTCTAGGATCTAAGAAAGAGGAGGGATCAACAAAGATCTAATAAAAGCAATAAGAAAAACCCTAGAAGAGTTTCTCAGACCTCTACTCTTTCAAAAATATCAAAGACACGAATTAGGTCTCTCAAAAGTTGTTTATATAGGGTTAAAAAAAGAATCCAGAAAAAGAAAAATTCTTTTTAAGGGGACCGATCGATCGGTGCTCACTACCGATCGCTCGGTTCACAACGGATCGATCGGTTCTAATGACCGATCGCTCGGTCATAAATCATCTCTCTGGAAAATTTCTCCATACAAAAATTTGGTCCAGTCGATAGCCACCGATCGCTCGGTAGGCCACCGATCGATCGGTCGCAATACCGAGCGATCGGTTGAGACAGAATTTTTGCCAAAACCATTTTCATTTTATTTTTATTTGATTCAACTAAGATCAGATATCTTTGGTAGGCTTAAAACTATCCTCCTAGGTATTTTTAGGGTTATCTAAGTCAAATCCAACCTAGGTAGGGTCTCTAAGTCAATTACCTGTCTAGATCCGGAGTAGAAGCTTTTTCCTTCACTTTCTTCGATCTTCTTTAAGCTTTAGCTCTTCTCTTCTGACAAGTTAAACATGACTCGACGACTCGACTCAACTGACCTATCTAATGATCACGGAATTTGCCAACACCTATTTAGGGATTTACAATATTATTCTTCTCTTAGATTTGATCTAGCAATTATGCAATGAAGGACAAAAACTTTGACATCATGTTTTCTTAGTCCTAAATGGTTTAGAGACAAAAGGAAAATGATATTGTTATTCTCCTAATAACAATGATGTTTTTGTGCAAGTAAGATTCCAAGAAAAGAGTTTCTACCTTTATGGGATGGAATCTGTTTCTCTTAGATATATGATATCATGAGAAAATATACTTGTACTAGACCGGATATTCATCACATGTTGATGTGATAAGATATTGATCAGATTAGTCCGAAGCATTGCACAATGATAAAGTACAAGCATGTTAACTTCTTAAAATGACTGTTGGACGGTATCATTTTTGTTTAGTCTTTTAAGACTATGGTTATTGATAATAAATTTGCAAGAGTTGCAAGTGTTATTGAATCACTACAATAGTTGTGGTAAAGCAGACATGACAGACCCATACATATTAAGTTATGTCTCAATTGGTGTTTGAGAAACATCACTGAGAAGATGGGCATTACATCTAATTGGCTTAGAGTGCAAGTGGGAGATTGTTGGATATATATGCCCTCGAAAGCCAATAAGAGACTTTTCTATGTTGATTAGACAAACATCATATTCACACAACCAACTATAAAGGGTATTTATATTAATTACTGTCTCATATGATGATGACATAAAGTTCCATACGTAACATTGTAGGAAAATCATGCAAAGGTTGCGAGGAGATATGATTTTCCGGTTCCTTATAAACCTAATATTGTTCGAAGCCTCTAGAGTACTGGTTGGGCGCCGTACTTCATCATGGCTTGCACATGTGTAGTTCTATCAGATAGTGTGATGAATCTCATTCACAGAGAGTGGTGACTCTTGACTAACATGTGAGTATATGTAGCAAGTACATAATACTGAACGGGGTCACTAGTGGATACCCTATGGAATACACTGTCAGATTATATTAGGGTTATCCATTTGACAAATTGTCCTTAGACCTGAGAGGTTAACATCTTCTCAGACATTTGTCTATATGGCTTTGATGTGCCAATCGGCAATGTCCAATACACAGGACTAACTCCGGGTACGTTGGGTCATGTACACTATATTTGGAGAAGTGTGTAAACACTCAATAAGGAATCCACAACTCCTTAATTGGAGATAATGATATCAAGGTGATGCTTGTTGAACTGAACTGTTAAATCCAGTACTGGTGCTTTTCGGTAAAATGGTCTTTATCGAAGTTGATATTTTTAATATGGAAAAGTATATATAAATATATATGTCAGTTCTTTTCTAATGTTTCTTCAAAAGTGTTTTGGAGGTTCAGTTCAATGAAAAGTAATCATGAAAAAAAGTTCTATTCATAAGCTAGGGACTAAGACAGTGGAATTGTTCCAATCCCGGAAGCTTACATGTGATATCGGAATGTGGAAGGATTTATTTGTAAATATATTGTGAAATGGTACTTACAAGCAATTCTCTAATTTCTGGAGGTTAATCACATTGTGTTAATGGACATTAATTGTGATTGGTGGAAGTCCAGGGACTTAGATAACATTCTATGATCCTAATGGAGTTTTAGGGAAGGTGTTTCCTAGTAACAATGCTTCAACCAAAAAGGTGAAGTACTTGGTCCCACAACCGGAAATAGGAGATCCCTTTAGATCCTACACACAAGGACCTTCTTAAAGTATTTAATTTAATTTATAATTAAATTAATTAATTTCTCTAAGTAATCACTATATGGTATAGTGAAGCTCTAAAAGGTGGAATCACATTAGATGTGAAAAACCAAATGGGTAGGACCCATTGAGAATTATTATAAAAGAATAATTCAAGTGACCAAAAGGGTTTTGGAAACCCTTTGGGTGTGTGGAGTGGGACCCACCTTGGGTGGGACGCCCAATTTATGGAGGAAGTTTTATTTTAATTAGTTTCTAATTAATTAACACCTTATTGGATAAGGTTAGTTAGTTAGTTAGTTAGTTACTAATTAAAGATTCCCTAATTGTTAGGGATTCCATTAGTTAGTTACTAATTCAAGATTCCTTATTGGATAAGGATAAGATTAGTTACTAATGGATAAGGTGGGTTTCTTTTAAGATTAATCCTAATTGGATTAGGAGAATAATCAATAAAGGAAACTATTGAGGAATCCTAATTGGATTAGGATAAGGTTAATGAATTATAATTGGATTACAATTCAAGCAACCAAGAGAGAACTTATATAAAGGATTGGATGCCCAGCCATATGAGATACATAATTCTCCAGAATTTTTCTTCTCTCCCTCTCCTAAAACCTCACACCCTCCCCTCTCTCTCCTTGAGGTGTACGGTCACACCCATCTCTCTCTTCTTTTGTCTTCTTGATTGGATCTTGAGGAAAAGCAAGAATTCATCTTGTTCATCAAGAAAGGTTCTTGATCAATAAAGATTGGATCTTTATTCAAGATTCATAGAGCTGGAAATTTGGAAGGGCTATTAGCTTCCATTAGAGAAAGCTTTAAAGGAAAAAGAAGGTTCGTGTTAATCGACAGGAGACTTGACACTTGTGAAGTTTTGTGAGTACTATTCTAACGTGGATTTGACTTAATAAGTTCAAAGTCGCAAAGGTGAATGTTATTCTAACCTTCATTGAATAAAATCAATTAGAATCTTAGTCAGATCTTGGGATTCGATGTATGCCCCCCAAGAACTGTGTTTCTAAAATAAAAAAGAGGCATACTTTCAAGGTATACCCTAGACTAACCCCTAGACCTAACCCTCCCCTAAGCCCTAGCCTAAACCTAGGTATGACCGTCACGGGCTCGAAGCCCATCTTAACAGTCCAAACCAATCAAAGCCTTAGAGCAAAGCCTCCTTGGGCCCAAACAAGGGCCCACCAACCTTAGGGGTCCACTAGGGAATCAGGCAGGAAACTCCCCAAAGAGGCAAGCTTATCCCCTTTTCAGCCCAAGTGCGTATGAGTCTAGCCCAAAATAGCAAAAAGCCCAGGGTGTCGGTATTTAGATTACCGACACCTCCAAATTGCATTGTTTGGAGGGTGGCAGTAAGCCAACTACTGCCACCCTGCGATTTGCAGAATCGCGTATCAACACCCACCTAGGTGCATTGGAGCTACTCCCATTGGTCCCCCACACCTCTGTAAATACCCATGATGCCCCTGCCACCTCTCCCATTTGCTCTATCAAACCTAAGCCACCCCCATAGGTTCTAGAGGCTTGTTCTTCACCCCCAACCCCTATCAAAATCTAAAACCACCTATTGCCCTCTCATCTAGCATTGGTTCTACCCTAAGATCAACTCAAAGCAACCCCTAAGCCTCCAAACCGCAACCTTAGGCCATCCCAATGCTCACTACCTCACACCACTTGCTGCCACCCTACACAGTCACTGTAAAGCTCAAACCAGACGGTAGGTATTTTCCCTCCCCCCCCTCTCTTTTCTTTTTTTCATTAATACCATTGTAAGGGACCCCTGGCCCTGTTCCAAGGGTCCCCATTTCATTTCGTTTACATGCTTTAGCTTCTAAACCAAGGACGGGATCCCTTCTCACCTTTTCTATAGGTGTAAGGCATATCCTTGAGGTTTCTATCATGGGTGCAACACCAACATGCATCACTTTGCCTTCCCTAAGGTACTGGTAATGTGGGAACCCTTGGACCCTTTCTCATGGAACCCTTTCTCGTGGAACCCACAGTGGAGAAAATCAGTTTTTTTTTTAAATTCTGCATGGTGTCAACAATCTCTTTACCGAAACCTTTGGGCACTCTCTGTAACTGCTTCATTAATCATGGTTAGTTAAGGCCCTGGTCTATTCCAGGGCCATGGATAATTAGCCTTGGACCTCACCTGCCCCTCTACCAATTTTCAGCCCCTGACCTTGCCCCTAACCATGGTTAGTTGGCCTTTAAACGTAGGTTAACAGTCTGTCGGTAATCCCATTACCGACAGATTTGGCATTTCTTTGGTTGTGACTTCGGGCACCTATGGGGGCCACATACCTTATACCCTAGAGCCCACTCAAGGCCCAGTGGGTAGCCCTAACCCCCACCAGTCTCCCTGAAAAATTTTAGGTCCTAACTCATGGCCTAACCCTAATTAATTTGCATCCAAACTTTGATTGGCATACTGTCGGTAATCTTTTTACCGACAGTTTTGCCCTTTTTTTGCAAAGACTTTGTCCAACATATCTCATACCCTGGGGCCCACTCTAGGTCCATTGAAGAGCCCAAGACCTCAGCTTCCTCCCTATAAAATTTTAGATCCATGGGCCATGCCAAACCATGGTTAGCAAAGCCCTAAACCTTGATTCAACCAACTGTTCTTGCTATCGGTAATAGGACTACCAACAACTTATACTTTTTTTTAGCAACTTTGGGCTTGGGTTAAGACCAAGCCCATTCTCTTGCCTGGACTTCAGGCTTTCTGTGCATATATTTACTTTCCCCAGGGGTGATCCCTAACCCCAGTTAAACCCTTGCAAACCAAGGTTAAAAATTCAATATAATTGTAGCGCCCTAAAACTTTTCACGCTTAATGAATAGTGCTCTCATATCCAATTTGACCTTTCACGTAGTTCAACTAATAAATAAAGAAGAATCAGATGATTCTAAAACACCAAAAAAATTCCCCTTCGACTGACGAATCCAACGCAAGCTGAATCATCAAAATCCGACGAACGAGTCAAAAGATATGGCAGAAACAGCAAAACCTGCAGAACACCGATCGCTAGAGATCGATCGGTCCACAACCGATCGCTCAGTCCAAACTAGTGATCGATTAGTCCACAACCGATCAATCGGTATCTATCTACTGGTTCACTTTTTTGTATGAGGAAAAATTTCAGAGAGGGTGTTTTTAACCGATTTCTTGGTCATAAGCACCGATCGCTCAGTCTTTCGTGTTTTTGTAGAATTTCATTAAGGGCATTTTAGGTCTTTTGGCCATCACCCCTTGGCTTTAGAAGCCTTGCTCGAACCATAAGGGTTCATAAACCCTAAGGCAACATATTTGAGAGAGAGTGAGAGAGGAGAAAGGGGTTTTCTCCTAGGGTTCCAACTTGAGAGAACCAAAGGTTTGAGAACCCTATAATCATCACTAAGCTTGGATTTCTTCAAGCCCAGGCCTCAAGCTCATGTGGAGCTCTTTACAAGCTAGGACAGCATCTTTCACGACATTCTCAAGGGTTTCTCTCTTCTTCTTTTCAAGGTTAGTACACCCTACTAACTTCTTTAGCAATAATCTAGGTTTTCCCTCTTAAAAATCATGATTTTGATCTTGTGTTCTTCTTTCCTTGAAATGTATTATTTTCCCTAAATATAAACAAGATAAATGAAAGGTATGGATGTGTGGATTGGATGGAGGTTGAGGCGATTGGATGCCGTATGGATGTGGTGTGTTGCGTGAAATGGAAAATGGTGGAAGGGCATTCTAACAATAATGAACGTACCTCGATGTCTTGATGAAAAATATGCACTAAAAGGAGAAGATGAAATGACTAAGAAATATTGTATGCCAAGTGTTTGATAAAATGCCTAAACAAGAGTTTAATAGATTTAATGAAGAAAATGGAAGTAGGATTTATGTAATGTTTCTTATAAATGATAAATTGATCGAATGCGCTATATGTTGCCTAAATTATCATATGATTAAGTTAAGAATCGAAATGCTACACTTATGTGACCCTTCTATTCATACATGTCATCATGTTACTACAATTGTCACACACACGCACCCATGGATGCATGAATCAGTTTTCTAAAGTATATGTACACAAGAAACGACAAGGACAAGAATGTGATTCACGATACAATTGATAAACCCGGACATCGGACCGGTCATGGGTAGGGCATATCCCTGGGATATGTCATACCTGGCTCACAAAAAAAACAAACATGAATGATAAAGCCGGACATCAAGCTGGTCAAGGGTAGGGCATTTCGCAAGATATGTCATACCTGGCTCACAAGAAAACAAGACAAGGAGGTTAGTGTATTTCGCTGAAGGGAATTTACATTCCCGGCTCACAAGTCGCCTCAAGGGCACTAACCTTTGGCTCACAAGTATACAAGGAAGTCCAGTCAAGAACATGTCAAGAATATAACAAGAACAAGCCTGACAGGTGTGATTCCCACGATACAAAACAAGACAAGAACAGGTTTTAACACGACAAGTAAGTTTTGTAAAACAAGAAAAGCTATTTTCAAGAACAAGTCATGATTTCGAAATATGTGTTTTACCGGAGTTTTTGCATTCAATCAAGCATGTCAAGATTATCATATTGCTTTGATTACTATTATTTGTTATGTGCTGCTACTATTGCGTTAGATTGAAATGATGAATTATATTTCATTGGTTTGTGTGATTGTTATTGCTATGATTGGCTAGTAGCTTGTACTCACTGAGTATTCCATACTCAACCGTACTTTCATGTCGGCAGGTGCACGGGTCCCTTTTGATATTTGTGCTCCATGTCCTTAGGTTGAGGACTACGGCGAGGAAGAAAAATATGAAGAGTCGGTAGTTGAGCCTCAGGCCGAGGCAAGGGACTTAGACCATTGGCCCCACGGGGGTGATTATTGAGCGAGAGAGAGAGAGTTGTGAGGTTTCTCATTTTGTATTTTGATTGGTGGGCATGTCCACCTTTGACTTGATGTATTATGTATATGTTCACTTAGAATACTGTTTTGAATTATAGAAGAAAAGAAAAAAAATTAGTTCATGTTTTCGCACTTATGTTTAGCTTTCGTACTCTAATTATAGTTGTTGTTGTATCGTGTTAGCCTTGTTTATTACAGGATGGTTTGGCAAGTATGAATAGTCACCTCTAAAGTATCCCTTAACTCCTAGGGGGTATTTTGGGGCACGACAGAAATTGAGGTAATCTGATTACCTTCATTTTTGGATTTTTAATTTTTCGGGCTTTATACAGGGCCCAGACCTAGTAGGAGGCCATTCTAAGCCCTGCCACACCTTCTGGGCCCATTCTTGACTGACCTTAACCCTTAACCATGGTTAAAATGTCCTCTGATTAACTTTTAACCATGGTTAAGTACCCCTTAACCCCATAAAAATTTGGAAAAATTCTTAAAAATTTAGAAAAATACAAAAGACCAAAAAATTAACTTTTAGATCTTTTTAACCATGGTTAATACCCTTAACCATGGTTAATCATCTTTTTAACCCCGAGTTAACACACCCCTTAGCCTCCGGGCTTCATCCTTGGCCTACCGAGCCTAAACCCTAGTCTACCGGACTACCCTTCGACCTATCAGGCCCATACTTTGCACATTGACCAACCCCGATCAAGAAAAAACCCTAATCACTGGATTAGGCCTATTAGCCACCCTTGGTGCACACACATACACCCCCTAGCCTTTACACAGGCTCATGTGCTAGAACTACGCTCGGTCTGATCTCACCGCAATGTGAGTATGTAGGCAACCCAACCCAGGTTCGACCCTCGTTAGCTTTTCTTTCTTACCTTAGTATTAACTTAAACAGTTTGGCATTTGATTAACTTTGAACTTTAATTTGGCTTAAACCTAGCAAGTAGGGAACCACTATAAGCGGAAGTGTCAGGGTGCCTAACCCCTTTCCCGAACTTAACCAAACCTCTTACCCTGATCCCTGATCGGAGACCATGACCTTATCCAACATCTAGAGGGACTTATCCCTTCTAAATGAATAGGTTGTGACTCTAAACACTTAACAAATCCCGTGAGATCTTTTTCAGGGAGTGAAATCCCGTGCTCACAATAGGAATACAATTAGTTACTAATTATTTGGTTTTTATTTTTGATAAAGCCTAATTGGATTAGGAAAGTATCATTAAGGAATCAAGTAAGGGGATTCTAATTAGATTAGAATAAGAGAGAATAGAAGGCCAATTGCCTATATAAAGGGTGGGATACCCACCCCTTGGAGTTACACACTCCCATACGGTTTTCTCTCCCTCCCTTGTAGCTCACGCCCCCCTCTCTCTTCTCCTGTGGTTTTTGTTTGATCTTGGATAATATCAAAACCAATCTTGTAAAAGAAAGGATCTTGAATTCAAGAGACAAATAAAAGATCATAGAGCTTGGATTGGACGGGCCATTAGCTTCCATTGGAGAAAAGCTTTAAATAAAAAGAAGGTTCATGTGAATCGTGAATGAGACTTTTCACTTGCGAAGTTTTGCGGGTATCATTCTATCCTTCAAATTGTGGAAACGACTTTTCTATATCAAAGTCACGAAGGTAATTTGTTTTTTATCATTCATTTAATAAAATCAATTAGAACTATCGTCAGATCTTGAGATTCGATGAATGCCCCCCAAGAACTGTTTCTCTAAAATTAAAAAGAGGCATACTTTCAGTTATATCAGAGCCCCAGCTATGCTTCTCTTTGATTTTATATGACTTTATTATATTTTATATCATAATATAAATCCCTATGAATTTGGGCCAACCTAGGAATTGAATTTTTTTTTTATTCTAGATGATTATTGGATAATCATTGTCCTATGGTTTTAAAGGGATACCTCTCTAGTTATTGAGGGAGTAATCAAGCCCTTATAAATTAATGCGATACTAATTTAATTATTAGATGAATCCAATTTTTCCAAAATTTGATAGGGATAGATATATTGAAATATAAATTTGTTTTAAGATCCTTTAGGATTTGAGAAATCCTTCTTGCATATTAAATTAAATTGTTTAATTTATTCTCGATAGCCCTGGGCTAGCATATAATAATAATGATATGTTATATTTACCATGATAAATAATTATAATTGTAAATGATGGATGAGTTCCACAAATCATACCTCCTTCTCTTTCCCTCCCTTCCCCCCTTTTTTCTTATTTTGCAAAAGTTGTAATTTTAGAATTAGGATTGCTGAATTTTGGTGGAGAATATTAACCGAAGGAGTTTTCCTGGTGAACGATTGCGAGATGGAAGATTTTCAATAGTTATAGGGCTTTATTTAATTCCCTGGTTCTAATTGAAAAAGGTTATATGATTTTTGTGAACTCATTGTGAGATTATTATATTATTATAATAATATATTATTGTTTATGAGATGATTAATAATATTTCTTTTAAGCCCGCAAGCTTAGATAATTATGATTATCGTTTTTATGAGAATTTAGGATAATTGGATTATACTCTGTTAAATAAGTTTTGTTTAATTGTAAATTGTTTATGTAGAACCCCGGAACGTTTGCCCATGTTTTGGAATGAGTGCCAAGGCATGATACCTTGTAATGTCCAATTTCATGAAATGATAATTTGAAAACTTAGAGAATTGTCTCAAGGATGCTATAATTAATTAAATAAATTATCTAATAATAAACTATAGCCTTACAAGTGTCCTAGGCGAGTTTAGAAGAGGTTAGAATAGAAGTAGGACAAGTCCAAATAGTAGAAATGGGTGAAAAATGGACTCAGTGGCAAAACCTGCAGACCACCGATCGCTCGATCCATTGTAGCGATCGATCGGTCCACAACCGATCGATCGGAGGCTATCGACTGGTGCACTTTTTGTATGGGGAAATTTTCCAGAGATCATGTTTTTGACCAGTCACTCGGTCAAGAACACCGATCGCTCGGTAGGCAACCGATCGATCGGTCATAACCACTGATCGCTCGGTTCCCCGCGTTTTGCAGAAATTTCAATAAGGGTGTTTTCGTCTTTTGGGCGTTTCACTCTTGCCTATTAAGGCTTGCTCGAGCCTTTAGGGCTTCATTCACACACTTAGAGTGTTTTGAGAGATAGAAAGAGAGGAGAAAGGGTTTCTAAACCTAGGATTTCTTTTGGGGAGAAATCAAAGGAGTTGTGAACCCACAACCACCTCAAGCTCGTTTTCCTTCAAGTTCAAGGTTCAAGCCCGTGAGGACTACGCTCTCCAAGCTAGGGCAGCAACTCACGCACGTTTTGTAAGGGGTTTCTTCCTCTATACAAGGTCGGTACCTTGTGCTACCCTTTTAGTTATAGTTTTCTTTTTTCTTTCCCTATTCTTTGTTTTCCCTCATCCATAAATGTGCTATGAGTTGGGATGTGTGAATGGTGTGAATGGAGGTGGATGTTGGCGATTGGATGCCATGTGGAATGATGTGATGGATGAAAAGGGGAGGGCATTGTATCCATAATAAACATACATGTATGATGTGAACATCAATCCACCTAGAAAAGCATGATGTAGGTTAAATACATAATGAACACACCCTATGTTTGATTTAATGCCAAGGTGACTATAAAGAGTTGGAAATTAAGAGATGCATGCTTAATAAATTATGGAAATTCCTAGGGCCTATGATAGTGTGTTTCCTTGTTTTACCTAAATTGCATGAATATTAACTTGCTCAAATTATCAATGTTATATGTATTGTGAATTTCTCAAATGTCATGTTTAATTTCCAAATGCAAGTATGTACACGATCTCCCGAGCACGGCATGCATGATATGGTTTACCGAGGATTTTCAAGAATGAGATTTAGAAGTGGGACATATCCTACGATATGTTTTACCTCGCTTTTGACAAGGACAAGACAATCATACACTATCATAAAGAAGGGTTTCCCTTCCCTCGCAAGTGCATTTAGGAAGAAGGGTCTCCCTTCCCTCACAAGTAGTTTACTTTCCAAGTGAGCATGAACACGTTTATTTTCCAAGCAAGCAAGAGACATGGCATGACAAGCATGAACATTTAGGAAGAAGGGTCTCCCTTCCCTCACAAGTAGTTCACTTTCCAAGCGAGCATGACATGGCATGACACGCAACAAGTATTTTAAGTCAAGTCAAGTGCACGACTATTTCAAGAGGTTTTATCAGCTTTTCTGTGATACAAGCATGAATATAAATTGCCTTACTTCCTTGTTATGATATAAATTGTTTCCAGCATTATAATATGAATTGTCCTCTGTTATATACGTTGCTATGGTTATGCTATGACTGTTGGTTAGCATTTGGTACACGCTGAGTATTCCATGCTCAATCGTACGTTTATGTCGGCAAGTTCTGAGGGAGCTACTGCTCCATTTGATGTCTGTGCTCCTGGCCCATGGGTGGAGGAGGAGTACGTTGAGGAGCCTGTGGAGGATCCTCCAGTCGAGGATTATTATTAGAGGTGGTAGATTCTGAGTGAGTGAGCTGTGGGTGAGTTGAGAGAGATATATTCATGTCTTTTGGCGGGCCTGTCCGCACTTTTTTGTGTATTTTCTTTTTTGTATAAACTTTGATCATGTATATGTATATACATATAGAGGTTTTTGGTTAAGTCTTCCGCTGTGCTTTATAGTTTATATTTCCGCTATTATTATCCTCTATTGTGTATGCTTTGTGGGTCTTTTGCAGGTTATTTTGGTCAAGCAAGTCATGTAAGTCATGATTGGTCGTCCAAGATTCACTCTAACTCCTAGGTTATTTTGGTAATCGTGTCTGAAAAGACATTAAGCACTATAAAAGGTTGAAAAGTAAGATGGATCATTAAACTAACTTCTATTAACCCTAAAGGTTATAGGGATGAGTAGGTTTCAACCATAGGGTGAAAACCTAATGGCCAAAACCCCCTGCGAGGGCTAGTGGGAGTTCATCACTCCTTGTTAAATCCTATTATCAAAAATTTTCATATTTTATATATTGAATATAGATGATAATTGTCCATGATTGCATTAATCCCTTTAAATAAAAATATTAAGTGATGTTAAATAGGATTATTAATCCTATGACCTTCCCTTATCAATAATACTATGAATTAATTAGCCTGAGTATTGTCTTGCCAAAAGGTATTGACATAAATTCAGTTTGAATTAAACTCTTAGAGCCTTATTTCTATAGTAGATAGGTTTGTGTATGGCCTGATAATGAGTGTCAACTAAAACGGGGGCACAGCCTTACTTGATCATATAACAAACCAAAATAATGGGTTTCACTTAAACAAGGAAACATGGCTGCTGAAACAGTGACAGTCATGTTGTCCTTGGAGATCTTAAGAAAATTAGGAATCACTGATTTACATAAGGAGTTATGCATGAGATGTTCAGAATGATGGATAATTACTATCCACCTTGTGATGCATGTGTAGTACTATCCTAAAATGGAAGACTACATATGTATTATGAGGATCCCAATACTCATCGGAAAAAAATGGTTTATTTCATAATTTCATATAATTAAGAGATTTATGAAATTTGAATAATAATGAGAGAATCATCGCAAATTTAAAATCCCAAAATCTGATGAATATATGTGTGAATAATAATAATGTAATTCTTTATGTTTTATTTTTGTAGATAACCATTAATCCTCTTTCCAAGAATCTAGATGAGAATCGACTGACTAGTCTTAATTATGTTGACTGGAAGAGAAACCTCGATATTGTGCTTACCTCTCAGAAAATTACTTATGTTCTTACTTCCGATTATCCATAATTTACTGAGGCAACTCAGACCCCAGAAAATGTTGAGAAAGCCTCTAAATGGCATGAGTCATAGTTTGACTAAATGCTATATTCTTGCATCTTTGTCTAATGTCCTATAGCAGCAGCACGAGGGTTTTGGTATTGCTAAGGACATTATGACAAATCACAATGAGATATTTGAGGAACAGAATAAGATTGCTAGGTAGTTGACTATGAAAGGACTTATGGGAACCAGAATGTCTGATGGAAGTCCAATCCAGGAGCATATCATCAAGATGATGGGGTTCATTAATGAACTCTTGACTCTTGGTGTAGATCTTGATCATCAAAGTCAAATGGATGCGATCCTTAACTCTCACCCGGAATCCTTTCTGCGTTTGTGTTAAATTACAGTATGAACAAGTTGGACACTACTCTGCCAGAGCTCCTAAACATGTTACAGACCACTAAAGACCTTATAAAGCGTAATAAGCTGTTTGCGTATATGGCAGAGGGAGTTGGACCTTCGAGGCCTATGCCCAAGGGCAAAGGCAAGAAGAAGAAAATGTCCAATTTCTCCAAGTTCCTCAAAGGCAAGAAAGAAAATAACAAGAAAGCATCTTCCGAGAAGAATGACAAGAAAAGGAATCAGAATGTTTCCTTCTATTGCAAGAAACCAGGTCACTGGAAGAGGAATTGCCAAGTTTACTTAGCATCTCTCAAGGATAAACCTTTGGAAGGTATGTTCGATTCATTTATCATTCAGTCCAACTTAATTGTTGGTTCCTCTAACTCTTGGTGTGTAGATACTGGATCTACCTCACACATTTGTAAAATGTTGCAGGGGTTTTAGGAGAGTAGAAAGCTCAGTGATAAAGAAATAAATATAAGGATGGGAACGGAAGCAAGTGTTGCTGCGATAGCCATCGAGACTTATATTTTAGAATTTGCTTTAGATGGGATCTTAATTTTGAAATATTGCTTATATGTGCCAGACATGCGCAAAAATTTGATTTATGTTTCTAGTTTAATCTCCTATAGTTATTCGGTTTATTTTGATACTAATGTAGTTATGAAGCACAATAATCAATTTATTGTTTCTGGTACATTGTCTAATGGTCTTTATTGTATTGATCCTATAAGCAATTCTATTAATAACATTAAGGGTAATAAGTCTACAAGTGTGAAGCCTCATAAAAGAGGTAGAGATTCTGTGAGTCCAACATACTTATAGCATCTTTGGTTAGGCTATATTAATTTGGATAGGATCAACAGATTGGTAAAGGATGGTCCTTTAAACCATTTACATGTTGAACCTTATCAAACCTGTGAACCCTATTTGAAAGGTAAAATGACCAAAAGGCCATTTTCAAGTAAACCGAAGAGAGCCATTAGTATATTGGAATTAATTACACTGATGTATGTGGACCCATGAATCATTCAACAAGAGGTGACTTTATCTACTTCATAACATTCACAGATGATTATTCTAGATATGGTTATATATATCTAATGAAACATAAATCGAAATCGTTTGAAAAGTTCAAGGAATTCCAGAATGAAGTAGAAAAGCAATCTGGTAAAATATTAAAACTCTCAGATGCAACCGAGGAGTATAGTACCTCTCAAATGAGTTCATGGATTATCTTAGAAATAATGGAATTTTATCCCATTGGACTCTCCTAGGAACACCTCAGCTTAATGGTGTTTCAGAAAGAAGAAATCGAACCTTATTAGATATGGTTCATTCTATGATGAATGAAACTGATTTGCCCATTTCTTTTTGGGGATATTCATTAGAGACTGTTATTTATCTATTAAATAGGGTACCTTCTAAATCTGTTTCCAAGATTCCTATTGAACTATGGATGGGGCGAAAGTCCAGTCTAAAGCATGTTAGGATATGGGGTTGTCCAGTTCATGTGCAAAAGCAGAACTTTGACAAGTTGGAAAGTAAAACTGAAAAGTGTCTATTTATATGATACCCAAAAGAAACTCATGGATACTATTTCTATAATCCTAGCAAACAAAAGGTGTTTGTAAGACGAATGCCATTTTTCTAGAAGACAGTTTTATCCTCAACAGAGAAAGAGGATGTAGAATAGATCTTGAGGAGCAATATCAGAATAAAATGATCATGGTTAAACATGTCTTAACTGTACCTTTAAAAACACAACAGCCTAGGAGAAGTACAAGGATTAATCGACCTCCAGATAGATTGTCTTATCAGCATGAGGTATATACAATGGAATCATATTCCTTGGAAGATGATCCTTATACTTATCAAGAGGCAATACGTGATATTGATGTTTAGAATTGGCATAAGACTATGCAATCTGAGATTAACTCTATGTACTCGAATGGTATCTGGACCTAGGTTATAGTTAAAGATCTGGTATCGACTATGAGGAAACCTTTTCACCAATAGCAATCCTTAAATCTATCAGAGTTCTGTTATCAATTGCTTCTCACTATGATTATGAGATTTAGCAAATGGATGTCAAAACCGCTTTTCTGAATAGAAACATTCAAGAGGATATTTATATGGACTAGCCTGAAGGTTTGAACTCCATTGCCAAAATAATAAAGTGTGCAAATTGATGAAATCGATATATACGGCCTTAAGCAAGCTTCTCGGAGTTGGACAATCCATTTTGATGAAACAATCAAATCGTTTGGTTTTCACTAAAACATAGATGAGGTATGTGTGTACAAAAAGGTCAGTGGGAGTGCAATAAATTTCCTAGTTCTTTATGTAGATGATATTCTACTCATTGGGAATGATGTAGGAATGTTGTCAACTATTAAAATCTAGTTGTCTTGTAACATTGCTATGAAAGACCTTGGTGAAGCTTCCTATATTCTTGCTCTTAAATTGTTTAGAGATCAAAAGAAGAAGATTCTGGGATTGTCCCAAGTCAATTATATTGACAAGATCTTCCACAAATATAGCATGAAAAATTCCAAGAAAGGGATGTTACCCTTTAGGCATGGAATTAGTCTCTCCAAATCAAAGTTTCCAAAGACTGTTGATGAAGAGAGCAGATAAGTCATTGTCGATATGCATCAGCAGTGGGAGGTCTCATGTATGCTATATTGTGCACAAGACTTGATATATGTCACGCAATGAGTATTGTGAGTAGATATCAATCTAACCCTAGTCCTGAGCATTGAATAACAGTTAAGCACATTTTTTCTTGAACTTGAGGTGGATTAAATTGTCTAGCTTATAGTATGGATAAAGAGTTTATCCAAGCACTTGGTGTTGTTTCCTCTATAGAATCTCCTATCATACTTTATGGTGATAATAGTAGTGTTGTTGCTCAAGCTTACAACACATCAAAGGACTAAGCACAATGAAAGGAGATTTCATCTGATTCGAGATATTAAGATTGTCAAGAGAGGAAACATGAGTTATCCGAGATTGCATCAGTGGACAACGTGGCATACCCGTTTACTAAAGCTCTTCCTCAAAAGGTGTTTCAGAAACATCTAGAGAAGATGGGTGTTAAATACATAGGAGAATGACTTTGAGTGCAAGTGGGAGATTGTTAGACATATATGCCCACAAAAGTCATTCTGGGATTGTTCTAATCTACTTTATTAATAAAAGCATATTTACATTTACACATTGTCTTCTACATTAGGTAATATGTATTATAAAGTGTCTCATATGATGAGACTACTTTGTCCTTTAGGTAACATCGTAAGAAAACCATCCAGTTGGTTTTGAATCAATTGCTAAGGAGATATGGTTTTCTGGTTCATTGTAGACCTAAAATTATTCTAAGTTATTTAAGATACATCTGGACAATGTATTCCTACTAACTTACATATGATTAGTTCCATATGATGGAGTGATGAATCTCAATCACTGAGAGAAGGGTCTCTTCACTAAGATGTGGATATAAGTAAGAAGTACTTATATTGAAACAGGATCACTTAGTGGATAACCTTAGAAATATGTTGTCTGTATATTTAGGGTAGTCCATTTGGCAAAATGTCCTTAACCTGAGAGGTCGACATCTTCTATAGTATTTGCCTATATAGCTTTGATGTAGCCAATCGTCAATGTCCAATACACCAGGCTAAGTACGGGCTCGTTGGGTTATGTACGCTGTAATGACCCCAAAATCCCACAAGACTAAAATAGGACTTTGGAAAACATCACCTTACTTAAACCTGCTTAAAATCCATGTATACAAGGCTACTACATGAGTCTCCAAAAATGAGGATAACAAAATTCTGATATATCAACTATAATCAAATAGCACAAGTCTACCGGTAAACATATACAACTCACTATAAACCAAAAGGTCTGAAAATACAACTAAAAAGAAGTCTAATGAGCAACATCATCTGACAGTCTGTTACAAAAATCTCACACCAAACAAAATATAAACTAATAGGGGAAGCCACCCAAGCCACCGGCTCATTCTTCGGAAGGCTCACCTTCACCACCTTCTTCGATGTAAGCTTCCTCAATCCACGGCTCCGCCGTGTACTGCTGCTCTAAACCTGCCAAGACAAAGTCTGGCTAAGTACAAAGGTACTCAGTGTATATAAAATCCAACCAATAATAATAATATACCTGCACTTAGTTAGAAACATATCCAATAGCATAATAACATAATCAGAGTACGGAAGAACGTGTGCGCATATACATCATATCATCACCTTGACTCATGTACTTGTGAGAATCTTAGACTTAGAAGACAATACACTTATGAGCTGCTTATGCTTATGAGACCACGTGCTTGTGTGATGCTTATGCTTATGCACTTATTCAGATCATACAATGATGTAACATGCCGTTCTTGGTGGATACGGACTATGTCTAAGAAATCATATGGTTGGCATGTCATTCTTGGCGGATACGGACCATGCTTAAGAATCAAATGATTGACATGCCGTTCTTGGCGGATACGGACCATGTCATGCTTATGCTTATTCAGAATGTCATACGTATGTCATGCTCATGCTTGTGGTCCACATGTGTGACTTGTGAGACTCTTATCTTAACATACACATGCATATGTCCTTAAGTGTCGAAATTAACATTCGAGTTGGTAATTGCTTAGATTCCGATCTCCCATCATAGAAACTCCACTATACTATCCCATACCAAATAGTTAGAGAATTCCCGATTTGAGAGATTTTCCTCTAAGTTCTTGCCTTCCCAACTATCAATTTTCATGCAAGTAATTAAACATACTTATCAAACAATCACATATACATATCTTATCATAATTCATAGCACAACTCATAATGAATTTACCACCAGTTCATAAGAGTATAATAGCATTTATCCTCTCAAGCATTTTCACAAACACCTTGAGTACGCATAATATGAATCCATTACCCTTCTACATTTTCAAACATTCATCAAACCATAATCCATCCATACAATCCATTCACCATTCACATCCACATATTAATCTCATCCTCCATACATTCTATCCACATTCTAATCCACATTTCCCATCCATAATTAGCTTACTTCATAGAAAATTAGGAGAGAAATGCATCTAATCTCCATTCTATCATTTCTATCATATTAACATTCACGAAACATTGAAATAGAGTTGATTAGGATAGTATATCGACCTTAGGGATCCTTCCCTTGGATCCAAATCGCTTCCAAGATGATTTGGGGAAGCTTTGAGGATGATCTCCAAGCTTTCCTAGCGATATCCAAGCTATCTCCTTCTTCTCCAAGCAATCTTCCTCCCAAAACCCTAGGTTTTCTCTCCCTTTTTACCAAATTAGGTTAGAAATAAGTAGAGTATTCTAATACCTCGAAATAGGACTCCTATTTATAGCCCCAAGGTTTGAGAGCCAAAAGACTTAAAAGCCCTTACTGAAATTTTGTAAAAACACGAAAGACCGAGCGATCGGTGGTTATGACCGAGCTCTAGGTCAAAAACACCCTCTCTTGAAAAATTCCCCATACAGAGAAGTTAACCAGTCGATAGCTACCGATCGATCGGTTGTGGACCGATCGATCGCTACTTCTGACCGAGCGATCGATTGGGTACCGATCGATCCTTAGCGATCGGTGCTCTGCAGAATTTGACCCATCATACTGTTTTGGCCATAACTTTTGACTCAGTTGTCGGATTTCGATGATTCAACTTACGTTGGATTCGTCTTTTGAAAAGGAACATTTTTGACATGTTAAAATTTCCAAATTCTACTTTATTTATAGACCAAAATATCCCCAAAGTTGACTGATCTGTAATTCCATCAGACAAAACATCGGAAAACCCACTTTTAACTTAGCTTAGACTAAAAATATGGAAAAACATTAAACATGAACCTCGAAGAGGGTTCCATTACCTTTCTAATGGTTCAAGAATCACTCAATTCCAATAAACAGTGCCAAAAATGGAGCTTCCTAAAAGTCAGGGTGTGATATGACATGCCTCTGATTACAAGTTTAATTAAGCCTTAATCACACTGTACTAATTAGATATTAATACATAAACATTAAAACATCACAAGGACTATAATACCCCTAATACTTGTAATATACACAAGAAAAAGATTTGGGTCTCTACATACGCTATATTAGAAGAAGTGTGTGTATGCTCAACAAGGAATCCAACACTCCTCTCTTAGAGTAATTTATATTGGAGGTGGAAGTACGTATATGTAAACGAACCTTGTAATAGATAATACCTGCAAGTAATTCTCCTTTTTCTGAAGGTTAATCACATTGTGTTAATGGACATTATTGTGATTAGAGAAAGTCCAGGGACCTAGATAAGATTCTAAGATCCTAATGGAATCATAGGAAAGTGTTTCCTAGCAACAGGACTCAACCAAAAGGTTAAGCACTTGGTCCCACTATCGGAAATGAGAGATCTCACACACTAGGACCTTCTTGAAGCTTTAATTGAATTTAATTAAATCCTCAATGTAATTCACTATATGGTATAGTGAAGCTCTAATAGATCAAATCACATGAGATGTGATTAATTAAATGGGTAGCACCCATATAAGAAATTTGATAAAGATCAAAACATTGACCAACATGAGTTTGGAACTCATTGAGGGGCATGAGATAGTGGGGCCACTGAGGGTGGGACACCCACTTTATTAGTTATTACTTTATTAGTTGCTAATTGCTTAGTTGCTAAATTGGTTAGTTACTGTAAAGTCCATGTTTTATGTATTGGCATATTCCGGTGTCAAAACAAATGAATCTAGGTGTCTAGGTGTGTATCTTGTGTCGTTGCCGTCAAGCATTCGCAAACAAGTGAAGTTGAAGACCGTTGAAGACTTGGTTTGATCATATCATTCATAGGATGATAAGTGACCTAGATACCATGCTACCATAGGTGGGAATTGACTTAGGATAATCCTAACATGTTGCCTTAGGTGGTAAGTGTCCTAGACTAACCAGACGGAACCTAGGTGGTGAGATAAGTAATGCAAAACAACTTAAAAATTCTAAAAATTTTCAAAAAACCAAGGTTGCTTGTTTTGGGCATATCTCCCAAACCGGAGCTCAGATTTTGCTCCATAATATGTCAAAATGACCACATCGAAAAGAGCTACAACTTTTGTGAGTGGTGTGAGACCCAAAAACGAAGTTTTAATTTCAGGTTTGCACCTTAGGGTCAACCCTGACCATTTAGGTTCGACCCTGGTATGGAATTTTTTGTATGAGGAAAATAGGTAGAGAGATGAAAAAATGGGGGTCTGCCCTGGAGGATGATTCGGTTGACCAAAAGGTACACTTTGTTCGACCAAACCATCCCCCAGGGTTGACCCTGATATGGGATTTTTTGCCAAATCAATTTTTTTGCTATTTTATTATTTTGGCAACTTCCTTCTTGGTTTTTAGCAACCTTTAAACATGGCTTTTGATCATCTATTTATATTGAACCCTTCTAGTTCATGGTAGACAACTTTGGGAGAGTATAAAGAGGGTTTTTAACTCCTTCTGGAGTTCATAAAAGCTCTGAAATATTATTTTTCTCCTCCCCTTGGTTAGCTTCCTTCAACCTAGAGTTTGCAACCCTAAAGCTACAATTTTGCTTGTTTGGACTTTTCCTTTGAAGGAGTCCATCTAGGTATTGATTTCTATCAAACCATCAACCCGTTCTGGATAGAACAACTTGGCCAGAGTGTTCCGGAGCCTTTACGAAGGAGATTGATCCGAGACGGATCGTGGTAGTGTGATTTGGTCGGTGGATTCCGAAGCCGTCATTGACAGAGATTGATTGGAAGATCGTGGACTGTTTTTGAGACACAAAAGAGAAGTATAAGTGGCTGCGGTTGATCACAAGATTTGTGAGTACGTGATGAATTTTCAAGGCATGAGGACTAAGAACTGAAGGATCGAAGTGTCAAGTTCGAAGGAGTCAAGTTCGAGTCTTGTAAGTTCTTGTTTACTTTGTCTTAGTGGATTCTCATGGCTAGACTAGGTCCCGTGGTTTTTCCCGGAAGGGTTTCCACGTAAAAATCTTTATGTTGTGGTTTGCTTGGCTTTCTATTTTCCGCACTTAAAGTACATCATCCCTTAATTTATAACTTAATTGTTAAAACATCAAAAAGGGTAGATAGACCTATAGGGAGCCCTAACCATCCCCTTGACTTTGTGAGAATCTCAACTCAAACCATAGATTTGGGATTCACCGAATTAATTGTTTTCTTCAATTGGTATCAGAGCAGGTTCACTAACTTGTTAGTGTGATCTTGTCTCATATTTTCGGTGAATATGAATCTCCAAAGAGAGGGTGTCGCGCCCCAAAATACCCCCTAGAGGTTAAGGGATACTTTAGGAGTGACTAATTGTACCTGCCAAACCATCCTGAAGTAAATAAGGCTAACATAATATGATACTAACAATAATCAAAGCGCGGAAGCTAAACATGCATGCGGAAGTGTAAACCAACTTTTTCTTTTCTTCTAAAATTCCAAAATAGTATTCCAAGTGAACATATACGCAAAACATATCCCAGTCTAAGGTGGACAGGCCCACCTATCAAAATATCAAAATACACAAAAGAAACCTCTCGTACTCTCCCCTCAACAGTAGTCGAGGTATGGCCACACGTCGAGGTCTCTATCCGCTTGAGACTGTAACGGGATAGACGGCTCTCTCTCCTCTACGTATTCTTCCTCGACTCAAGGCTCTGAGTCGAGGGCTTCCTCAGTACCTGCCGATATAAAGGTACGGCTGAGCATGGAATACTCAGTGAGTGCAAACTACTAGCTAACCATAGCAATAATAAAAGCACAATAAGGGTGAACACAATACAAGGTATCAATTCAAAGCAATAGTAGCATCATGAGATAAACGGTATTGAACATGAAACAATATCATTATCTTGACATGTGTGCATGAATGCGAAAACTCCGATAAAACTCATGCTTGGAAAACTCGTTTCATGTCTCGGTATTGCTTGTGAAAATTATGCATGCATGTCTTGTCTCATCTTGTATACTTGTGAGCCTTTTCTTGTGAGCCTGTTCTTGTGAGTCAGAGGCTAGTACCCTTCACTTGGGCTATCAACCTCCTTGACATATTTCATTTACTTGTGAGCCAGAGGCTAGCACCCGAACCTCCCTGGGCTGCCAACCTCCTTGATATGTTGTTTTCTTGTGAGCCAGAGGCTAGTACCTGCACATCTCTGGGCTACCAACCTCCTTGACATATATTGGTTTTAGTTACTTGTTTAGTTTTCTTGTGAGCCAAAGGCTAGTGCCTGTACATCCCTGGGCTACCAACCTCCTTGACATGCAGTATTTTTATTTTTCTTGTGAGCCAGAGGCTAGTACCCGAACATCCCTAGGCTACCAACATCCTTGACATGCAATGTTTTCTTGTTGATTTATTATATGCATATACTCTTGAAAACTCGGTTCATGCAAACAGGCATGCTCGTGTGTGTGCCAATAGTGACAATCATGATGACATGCTTGGATGAGAGGATCACATAAGTATAGCATTTCCATTTCAAGCATAAGGGAATGTAGATAACATGTAGGGCATTTGATCAAGGTAGGTATTTAACAATAATAACACAATCCATGCTTTCATAATTCAAGTTCATTCATTCACATCGTCATTTAAGCATTTTATCAAACACTTAGCAAGCATCACATTTATAGTCTTTTTATTTATGTTTCTTAGTGCATGTTTTCCATCAAACACAAGGGGTGTATTCTTTATGCTTGAGATACCCATCCACCATTTTTCCTGCACACATTCATCAACCAACACGGCATCCAATCGCCTCAACACCATTTCATCCATTCACACATCCCACCATTCATCTACATTTATCTTGTTTTAGGTTTAAGATATATGGTATGTTTCAAGGGAAGGGAATACAAGATTAAATCATGATTTTCAAAAGTAAAAACCTAGATTATTGTTAGAGAAGTTAGTATGTACTAACCTTGAAGGTCAAGTTTGATCTTTGAGGAAACCCTTGATTGAGGGTGGTTGTTGCTTGAATCTTCAAGCTTGATCCCTTAATCCTAATCCCAAGATCCCCTCTTGGATCCTCCTTCAAATCTCCCTTCTCCTCTCCTTTCTCTCCTCTAGGTTAGAAATCCTCAATAGTGAGATCCCTAACCAAGACAAGAGTTAAAAACCCCCAAATCCAGCACCAGTTACTACGTGCGATCGATTGTACACTTGTCTGCGATCGATCGCAGGTCCTTGCGATCGATCGCATATGGATGCGATCTATCTCACATGAACCCGAGCACTATTGTCTGTTTTCCCCCTGTATGCGATCGATCGCACATATTTGCGATCGATCACAGATCACTGCGATCTATCACACCTGAGACCTCATCCATCGCATATGGTCTAGAGACCTTGGGACCCATTTTGTCTGCATGCGATCGATCGCACCAAACCTGCGATCGATCGCACATCCCAGATTTTGTTGTTTTTGCCCCTGCAGATCCATAGGGGTGTTTCCAACCTCATTTTCACAACCTATAGGGTCCTAAACCCCTTCCCTCATGCTGCCCTTGGGTGATTAACCCTCTAAGCCATCTCGAACGCCAATTTTAACCCCGAGGATTGCCAATCTGCCCCGATTACACTATTCATTAGTCAAATAAAGTTTTGGGGTGCTACAGAGGGAGGATCCATCACTTGTCCCCCATTATTTGATGGGAATAATTATGCCTATTGGAAAGCTCGAATGATAGTATTTCTAAAATCATTAGATGAGAGAGTATGGTTCTCCATTGAACAAGATTGGACCCATCCAACAAAGACCATAAATGACCAGACCATCCTAACCTTCTTCTGAATGGACCAATGTACTTGAAAGTTGTAGATGGAATAGTAAGGGTCTAAAAGCAATCTTCGCCACTGTCACACTCGAAGAATTTCGACGTATTTCTAAATGTGACACTTCGAAGGAGGCATGGGACATTCTTCAAATTACCCATGAAGGGACTACAACTGTCAAGATCTCCAAACTTCAATTACTAACCTCTAAGTTTAAAAAGTTGATGATGGATGATAATGAAACTTTTGATAGTTTTTATGCCAATCTGAGTGACATTGTCAATTCTAGCTTCAATCTAGGAGAAAGAGTTCTTGAGTCCAAAATTGTTAGAAAAATTTTGAGATCTCTACCTGAGAGATTTTGATCGAAGGTTACCACCATCAAGGAGAGCAAATATGTGGATGCTCTCAAACTTGAAGAGTTGGTTGGTTCTCTCCAAACCTATGAGTTAAATTTGAACCCATCTAAGAAATCAAAATCTATTACCTTGAAATCCGTCAAGGAATCCATAGATGGTTCAGATAGTGACTCTAAGGATGAAGAAGAAGAGTTGGCTTTATTTGCAAAGAAATTTTAAAAAATTTTGAAACTTAATAAGAGATTTAATCTGAAAGGACAAAAATCTCATGAAAAGCCTAAGTCCAAGCCCTTTGAAAACAAGAAACATTTTAAAAGTGTGGACAAGAAATCCCAAGGTGTTCTATGCTATGAATGCCAAGGCTACAGCTATATTACCGCTGAATGCTCTAATAAGAAAAGATTTAAGGGCAAGGCAACGGATGATAGTGAATCTGAATCTGAAGAATCAGATAGTTCTTCTTGTAAGGAGACTAGGGGTTATGTGGCCTTCACTGCATCCTTATCTAGGATTGAGGAATCTTCTTCAAATGTTGTGAGTAACCAACACTGTAGTGATGGTGAGGAGGATGATGAGAGTCAGAATGACTCTGATACTGAGGGAGACCTTGAGGCAGCTTATGATGAACTATTTCAGGAATGCCTAAAGCTGAAAAAGGTTCAATTTTCCATATCCAAAAAGATCAAATCAATTGAAATAGAAAAAGATGCCTTAGACCAAGGGGCTTCAGGGTTGAGAGCTCTTGTGTCACAGCTTGAGGAAGAGAAGGCTTCCCTCCTTGCCAAGACTCAGCTACTTGAATCTGATTTACATGTGTGTCTTGATGAAAAGACAAGTCTTAAAATCAAGTTGGCTGATCTTAAGAAAAATCAGAGTTGTGAAAATGTGAAGATAATTCCATCCACCTCGAACACTGAGCCTGGTGCTAAAAGGCACCCTCCTACTAAATGGAATGACCCTTCAACTCAGAAATTAATTTTACATGTCATAAATGTGGAGTGAAGGGTCATATTAAGCCTCGATGTCCTAAAATTCGAAGAATACCCAATCATAATTTCGAGGACCACAATAATTTTCATGGGAATCTTCAAAGGAGAGTTGAGGTCCTAGTGGAGAAGTATAGGAGTTTGTGTGAAGATGTGATGAAAATTGCTCACAACTCTAGACAGTGGCATGGTTATGACACTCCTCATGCTAGATATAGAGGAGGTAACAGGGAGAACCATAATGCCCACCATAATTCTAGGTCTCAATCTTAGAAAAAGAGGAATAGGAGGAAGAGGCAAAAGGTCATACCTACCTCAACTGAAACGGTTAGAGACCAAAGGGTCAATCAAACTTCTAAAACCGTTTGGATGAGAAAGGAAGACCTGAAGGGCTTCAGTTAGCCAGTGCCTGTAATAGCCTAGGGTGCACTGTTAGTGTTTTATTTTGTCCTAGTGCTATGCTATTTGTGTATACTAGTAGTCTTGGTTTTTACTAGTGTTTATTTGCTTTGGTATGTTTTTCTGTTTTCCTTATTTTGAAACATCCAAAAACATTGAAAAACCATAAAATCAAAAAAGATTTTTTTCATGTTGCCCCTGTTTGACTTGCATGATCTGCATTCCTTGTGTAATCTTTATTTCTATACTTATCCAGGGTTGAACATGAGTTTGTTGCTGATTGAGGATATATCACCTGCATAGTCTCTTGGCTAGGCTGAAAATTAAATCGATTTTATCTTGAATAGTTAGAGACTTATTCATGTGTGTATGCTTTAAAATTTTCACATGCACTCTGACAGATTCTGTTGAGAGGTATATTTTCTAATCTGTAGATGGTTGTGTTGGCCAAGTAATGACCCTAAAGGGGGGGTGAATAGGGTCAAAGGCAGATATTTAAAAATTAAAAGTATGAACTACAAGTTCAAAGAGCGGAATAGAGTATAATATGCAATAAGATAAAACAATGGAATATTAAAAGAGAGAGAAGAGATAAGAAGAGTGCAAACTCAAGATTTGTTCTCGAGATTCAGCAAACCAGCCTACTCCCCGACTCAGCTTCCAGCTAGAGGATTCACCACGATTCCTTAATCGTACAGGCTCCTTCACAGGTGGAGTCCAAACCCTTACAATCTCTCTTTACAGGTCGAGATATCACCTTTCAAGCTCTCCTTTAGGCCGAGCTGAAACCTTTCAAGAGTACAACCCTCTCTTGATATTGCTGAAGCAACAACTTCAGTGCAAGAATCCTGGATTCTTGACTACTCTCAATAAATAGGTTTTGGATTGAAAATCCGAACAGAAGGCTCCTTAAGTGAGCTGGATAAGAGTGAAATACAAACTCTAATAAAGTCTCTTAAAGAAGGTAGACTTGAATGAGCTCAAGAGAAACTTTTTGGGGATTTTCTAAGTGTGAGAGTGAGTGAAAATCAATATCAGTGAATCAGTGAAGAATAAGAGTTATTACTGTGATCAAGAGTTATTGTATGTTCATAAATGAACTACTTTTATAGCATTTGATCCAATAATGTCGTTGGGGAAGCATTAAATGCTTTTTAGTCCATTGCAAACTAGCCGTTACAACGACTTTTCAGGTTCAGACATGATTTCATCAACGAAGTGAAGTTCCCATTTGAGTTCGTCGCCGAATACATAAAACAGATTTGAATCCTAAAAATTCCTGTAGTGACTTCGTCGCCGAATTCATCTCAACCAAAGATTTCATCGACGAATTCAGGAAATAGAACTGAATTAGAAAAACTTCTGTCATGAC
This sequence comes from Tetracentron sinense, assembly GCA_015143295.1. Taxonomy (NCBI): domain Eukaryota; kingdom Viridiplantae; phylum Streptophyta; class Magnoliopsida; order Trochodendrales; family Trochodendraceae; genus Tetracentron; species Tetracentron sinense. The sequence continues at coordinate 12,068,014 of CM026565.1, read as the reverse complement.
TTCGTCGCTGAATTCAATCTTCCTAGAGAATTCGTAGACGAATACAGAGTAAGAATTCTGAATTCAGTCTTGGATCAGACCAAAGGAATGAGATTTATTTCCTAGGTCAAACGGCTACCTTTTAAACATTATTTTATGGTACCTTAGGGCCTTAAACTGTTTTTCCAACAAGTATCCTAGGCTTCTATGGTCTATCTATGATTCTTTGAGCTTTTCAATCCTACCATACTTTTGAGGACTTTTTACATGAAATCTATAAACTCTCAAACTGAAAAGAGAATACATTAAAATTGATTAGAGACGATCTTGGATTGACTTGGGTCTTGCAAATGTGCCTTTTGTCTTCAATGGTCCTGACTTGGACTAAGGTCTTATCTTGGATCTTCATCTTGTATTCAGTGAGTTGGACTTCCTCTTGGGTAATTTCCATCCTTTTTCATGATTGGAGTGCTATCAACTTATGAAATCTGAAATGTTCACGCAGTTAAATGGTTTTATTAGTACCAAATATTTCATTATATTATTATGTTATTATCAAAATTATTAGGGGTACTTATGGTTGTAATCCTGAGGCTAACAATCTCCCCCATTTTGATGATGACATAATAATGTAATGAAATTTGGGTTAAGCTCCCCCTCACGACATGTTTTTCATACATATTTTGAGGTAAGCTCCCCCTACGCATATGCATTTAAAAAAAATAACCATAGTTGTTGTTTAGATGCATATTTATGATGAGGTAAAGGATATATCACCCTAGTTAAGTAAAAAACATTCCACAAGGATACGTTTCAATTTTAATTTCTACTCACAACATATTGAGTCAAGACAAGACGAGAATTGTAGAAGACATATTATGTTGTGTACTGCCAAAGATGCAAAAAAAAATCATATTTCAAATAGTTCAAATGTCATTTCATTTATCAATCATCAAATTTTCATTTAATTTAAATTTTCATTACATTTCATATTTCTCCCCCTATGGCAACATCAAAAAAAAATTTAACTATTACAACCCTTCTGCTTTCTGCTTTTTAAGGAGATCTGCAACCTTGGTGAGGACATCTTCTGTAGGCTCAGTACATTTTCCAAGATCAGGAGAGTCTGAGGAAGAAGAGGTTGTATCCAAGTCTGAGGAAGGAAGGGAGATGATAGGAGAGCTGGCAGACTGACCCCTTTTGGAAGGGGTTACCTTCATTGGTCTCTTGCCTTTGGAATAAGAAGAGGGAGCATGAGAGGGAGGTTGAGAAAGAGGAGCTCAACTAGCCAAGCTCACCAAAAAATTGTTCATCTTCTTCAACTGATCAGTGGCTCGCAAAATAATGGAGGCATACATGGAATCATGCTCTGCCATATCCAAAAGAAATTTCCCTTGAGTTTTCACTTGAAGAGCTGAGGACTCTACTAGTCCTTGGATTCTCTTAGTGACCTTCTCCATTCTGATACTCTCTTCTGACTGTTTTGCCCCCAATCTATGAAGAAAAGAAGATATAGAGTCAACTCTATCTTTGGTTATTGAAGCATCCACGTTGACTGTTCCTAAGACAGAGTAGGTGGCATCTGCACTCTCTCTAAGGTCATGATGAACCGAGGCTAGAGAGGACTGGACTGTCTTGGGAATGTTGCACATCTCAGATTCAAGTGCTGCAAGTCTGGAGAGAGTTGAGGACTGGAGGTTTTGAAGGTTTGTCCTTGATTCGGATTGAATGACAGAAAGGCTTGCCCTAGTCTCAGCCATGAAGGATAGCAAGGAAGCTCTCATCTCCTCTTGAAAGGCTTGCTGGCTAGACCTCATCTCTAACTGAAAACTCTCCATGCTGGAGGACATAGAGGCTATCTGCCCTACCATAAGACCTAAAAGATCTTCTGAAGCTTCTACTCTGCTGGGCACCTCAAAAAAATGACCAGGGTCCTCAAAGTGAGGAGACTCCTGTCTGTGAGAACTCTCTGGAATTTCTCCAGCATCCACAAAATCAGACCAGTCAGGCAACTCATCTCTGGGGTGCTGCTCACCCTGAAGCACATCTGCAGGATCCTCTTCTGGTACTGGCTACTGCTCAGCCTGGGGTTCCTCTTCTGGCACTGATGCTTACTGCTGCTCAGCCTGAAGTTTTGCTGTGGGTGCAGATGAAGAGGAATGAATAAATGAAGAGGGAGTAGAAAAAGGTAGAGATGGAGTATGAATAGGAATTGGAGTACTGGAAGGAAGGGAGGAGGACTGAGAAGTAGAGGGTTTGGGAGTCCAAACCTTCTGGGAGTTATTCCAGATATAGCCCATTCTTTGAATGGTTGCTTTGCTATAAATGGAGCAATCATCAGGGATGACAATATCTATCTGAGAGGCTAAAGGAACACTGAAGTATTTAAAGATTTTAGTCAGAGCCTGACCAAAAGGGAGACACCCTAATTTTCTCTTGAATGCATCATCCATACAATGGACAATGATGTAGGAGAGATCAATGGGTGTGGTGGTTAGGATGCACCACATAAGGAATACATCGAAGTAGGTGAGATACTCCCTACCACCAGCCCTGGGAACTAGGTTATAGGTGATTATGTGATGAATCAATCTAACAGAGAGAGTAAGATCTTTAACCTTAGGTTGAAAAGGAGAGGTGAAATCTTGGTTTATGCACATCATTTTCAGTGGTTCAACCACATCAAATCCTTCATGACTGGTCCACTGACCATTCACAAAAGTTTGAAGGGTACACTGAGGGATTTTCAAAATTGAGGGTAATTTATTTAAATGAAAGGAAATGTTTTTACTTAAGACAAATGAGGTAATAAGAGATTCGGATTGTTTGAAATGGAAGTGAGTGTAAAAGAGTTTGACCAACTCAGGAAACATGGGTTCGTTAGATTCAAGAAATTTATCCCATTTTAGGGCAGAAAAGAGGGTTTTTATGGGTTCGAGCCCATAGGCATCAAGACTAATGAAATTGACAACTTTACCGTACAGAGGAGAACGAGAGAGGAATTTTTCTTTGAATAATTTCTCGTACTTTGCTTCCTTGAACTTTGCTGGGACTGAAGTTGAACTTGAGGCCGGTTCTTTTCCTTTGTCAGTTTGGGATTTCTTCTTTGGTGGCTCCACCGATGCATTCTTCATTCTAAGAGGTATTTTCTGAGAGATTTAGAAAGATTTGCTAGATCTTGGAATGAAGAAGGGTGCACGAGCAATGGAATAGGGACTTTGGAGGGAAAGATTAGGTTTGAAAAAATGTGGATTTTTGGGGGTTACTATTTATACACACGACTCAATTCGTCGCCAAAATGGGTTGCGTCCCTTAATTCGTCGCCGAAATTGAGTTGGGAGCCCTAATGTGTTTGATTTCGAATTGACTTCGTCGACGAAATGGATGACTCATCCAGGTTCATCGCCGAAATGAGTATAGAAAACATTCTGTTTTCTATATTTCCCAAAGATTCGTCGCCGAAATCACGTCCTGGATTGAATTCGTCGCCGAATTCAGTCCTGAATATGAAGAATTGATTTCTCTTTAGTTTTCTACCTGTTTTCCTTTAAGTCAAAGATACATCAATACAACTAAATTTCTCAAAACGTATTCAAATCAATCTTTGAAACAATCAAGCAAGTTATAGGCAGATCAAATCAAAGATTTCAATTTTTGATTACTTTTGATCTTGATTAAGTTAGATCAATTAGACTAGTCATTCTCAATTCTCTTCTCAAAGCACTGAACCTATCAGATTGTAGAGGTTTAGTAAAGATATCAACAAGCTGATTGATAGTATCAACAAATTCCAAGATAACATTTCCATTTTGCACATGATCTCTTATAAAGTGATATCTTATTTCTATATGTTTAGTTCTTGAGTGTTGAATGGGATTCTTAGTCATGCAAATTACACTTGTATTATCACACCTAATAGGAATTTTAGTATAAATGAATTTAAAATCTTCTAGCTGTTGTTTCATGTAGAGAGTTTGAGCACAACAAAGTCCAGCTACCATATACTCAGCTTCAGCTGTGGATAAGGCTACTGAATTTTATTTTTTGCTAAACCATGAAACAAGAGAGTGTCCTAAAAAGTGACAAGTTTCACTAGTGCTTTTTCTATCTATTTTGCATCCAGCAAAGTCTGCATCTGAATAGCTTATTAAATCTAAGTTTGTGTCATTTGGATACCATAAGCCTAAATCAATTGTTTCAAGTAGGTATCTAAAGATTCTTTTTACAGCAGTTAAGTGAGATTCTTTTGGACAGGATTGGAATCTTGCACAAATGCAGACACTGAACATAATGTCAGGTCTACTTGCAGTGAGATACAAAAGACTTCCAATCATGCCTCTATAGAGTTTTTCATCCTTATCAAGTTTGGTTGATGGACTCATAGGAGTATTCATTATTTTAGTGTTTTCCATTCCAAACTTTTTAAGTAGTTCTTTAGTATATTTAGCTTGATTAATGAAAGTTTCTTGTTTGGTTTGTTTGATTTGAAGTCCTAAGAAGAATGTTAATTCACCCATCATGCTCATTTCAAATTCTTTTTGCATTGTTTTAGCAAACATTCTACAAAGAGATTCATTTGTTGATCCAAATATGATGTCATCTACATAGATTTGAATTATTAGCATATCATCATTTTTTGTTATTATGAATAAAGTTGTGTCAATTTTACCTCTTGTGAATCCGTTTTCAATTAAGAAACTACTTAGCCTATCATACCAAGCTTTTGGAGCTTACTTTAATCCATATAAGGCTTTAGTCAGCTTAAATACATGATTAGAGAATTTATGATTTTCAAAGCAAGGTTGTTGATTTACATACACTTCTTCATTAATGTACCCATTTAGAAATACACTTTTTACATCCATTTGATACAATTTGAACTCTTTATGACTAGCAAATGCAAGTAACATTCTTCTAGTCTAGCAACCGGGGCAAATGTTTCATCATAATCTATCCCCTCTTCTTGGTTGTAATCTTGAGCTACTAATCTTGCTTTGTTTTTAACTACATTCTCATTTTCATCCTTTTTATTTCTGAATACCCATTTTGTTTCAATAATAGATTTATCATTTGGTTTAGGTACTAGATCCCAAACTTGATTTCTATCAAATTGATTTAGCTCTTCTTGCATCGCAATGCTCCACGATTCATCTTCAATAGCTTCCAAGGCATTTTTAGATTCAATTTGACTTAGGAAAGCAAGGTTCATTAGATTTCTTCTTGTTCTAACCCCTTGTTTCATATTACCAAGTATTATATCCTTAGGGTGATCTTTTATTAATTTTCAAGCTTTAGGAAGTTGATAGGATTCTTCATTTTCAATTTCTTCTTCATTATCTATTTCAATGGAGTTGTTACTTGATTTTTCTTTTTCCTGATCATTTTTATTTTCTTTGTTGATTTCTAAATTAGATATTGCTTTTGGAAGATTATCAATTTCATCATCCATATCAGTATTGATTTTGTTAAAAGGATTTGATTCATCAAAAACTACGTGAATTGATTCTTCAACAATTAATGATTTCTTATTAAATATTCTATAAGCTTTGCTATTAGTAGAGTATCCTAAGAAGATTCCTTTCACAGATTTAGCATCAAATTTCTTAAGATGTTGTTTATCATTAAGTATGAAGCATTTACATCCAAACACCTTAAAATAACTTATATTAGGGATTCTTCCATTCCATAGCTCATAGGGAGTTTTATTTAATTTGTTTCTTATAACAACTCTATTAATTACATAGCATGAAGTGTTAATGGATTCAGCCCAAAAATAATTTGGTAACTTATTTTCATTCAGCATTGTTCTAGCCATTTCTTGAAGAGATATATTCTCTCTTTTTACTATACCATTTTGTTGAGGACTTCTAGGTGCTGAAAAATTATGGTTAAAATCATTTTCATCACAAAAAGATTCAAGTTCCTTATTTTTAAATTCCCCTCCTCTATCACTTCTTATGTTGTTAATAGAATAACCTTTTTCATTTTGAAGTCTTTTACAAAACTTTTTAAATAGAGAAGGTGCTTCATTTTTATGAGAAAGAAATAGTACTCATGAGTATCTTGAAAAATCATCCACTATAACAAAAGCATAAGTTTTTCCAGCTAGGCTAGCTACTTTATTTGGACCAAAAAGATCCATATGAAAAAGTTCTAAGGGCCTAGTGGTAGAAATCATTTTCTTGGTTTGAAATGAAGATTTTATTTGTTTTCCAAGTTGACAAGCATCACAGATTTTATCCTTGATAAATTTAGTTTTAGGTAATCCTTTAACTAATTCATTTTTAGAGAGTTTAGACAAAAGATTCATACTAGCATGTCCTAGTCTCCTATGCCATAGCCAACTTACTTCATCTATAGCAGAAAAACATATCATGTTTTGAGATTTAAGTTCATCAAAATCTAAGGTATAAACATTTTCATTCCTATGTGCTACAAACTAAATATTTAGATTATCTTTATCCTTAATCATGCAGATATTTGACTTAAATGAAACATTTAATCCCTTATCACAAAGCTGACTAATACTTATAAGATTATTCTTAAGACCATCAACGAGTAGTACATTCTCTATAAAGACAGATTTATTCTTACCAATGTTAACTATGCCGATGATCTTCCCTTTCTCCAAATGTCACATGACCGCCATCCTTTGGAGTGATTGATGCAAATAGTTCCTTGTTCCCGGTCATATGCCTTGAGCATCCACTGTCCAAAACCATGTTGTCTTGAAAGTTCTTGATTTGAAGCATATCTACACATCCAATTCAAGTAACTCCAAGATACTTTCCCCCTGATACCCAAACAGTTTTGGATGGTACCCAAAGTGATCTGGGTTGTAGTTTGGGAGGATTAGTTCCCTTGGGAACCCATATCATTCTTGGTCCTTTATAGTTAGTTTTTGAAATAGAAGATGTTTCTTTTGGAACCCAAACTTTTCTAATTATTTTACCATTATAAAATGAGGTAGATGGTGGAGTTTGGTGACTACTTAGTTTTGTAAAGAAATTTTGATAATCTTTTTGTTTTGAAAAAGTATTATAACCAAGTCCAGCCTTGTTAAAAACACATCTTTGCTGTCCTAAAAGTCTTTCTAGGTTCTTTTGACCATTTGTGAATGTGAGGACAGTATTAGTCAAGTCCTTGACTTTATCTTTTAGCTTATCACATTCACATGGTGAGTTATGAGGAACATTTTCAATATCATTTAATTTCTTACTCAATTCCTCATTCTCAATGGCTAACATACTCTTCTCTTTTTGTAGAGTTTCACATGATTGTGAGAGAGTGTGGATTTCCTTTTTAAAGGATTTATTTAATTTAGCTATTCTACCAAATTCAGTATAAAGTTCAACAAATGCTTCTCTTATTTCATCATATGAGAGAGAATCATTTGGGGAAGAAGTTACCTCATCCTCATTTTCCATGAGGCATAGATTTGTTACTTCTTCATCACTTGAATCTTCCGATTTGCTTCCCTCTGAGTCATCCCAAGTTGCCATCATAGCCTTCTTCTTATACTTTTGGCTTTTCTTGAGTTGAGGGCAGTCAGTCCTTATGTGACCTGGCTTCTTACATTCATAACAGGTGAGAGATTCCTTCTTGCTAGATTCAGCTTTGTTCACTTCTTTTGAGAACTCCTTCTTGTATGGTCTCTTTTTGAAGTTCTTCTTATACTTGAGGAACCTTTTGAACCTTCTTGCCATCAAGGCTATATCTTCATCATCACTGCTGGTTTCCTCATCACTGATTTCAACTTGAGTAGACTTGAGAGCCAGCTCTTTCTTGGTTCTAGGTTCATCAGGCATTTGATCCTTCATTATGACTTCATGAGTCATAAGAGATCCCAGCAGCTCATCCATAGGCAGTTTGGTGAGGTCCTTAGCTTCTTGGATTGCTGTTACTTTTGGAGTCCAATCCTTGGGCAATGATCTTGAAATCTTTCTCACGTTTTTTGCATTAGAATACACTTTACCCAAAGATTTAAAACCATTTAAAATGTTAGTAAATCTTGTGAACATATCACCGATAGATTCTTCTTTTCTCATTTTAAATAATTCATACTTGTGAACAAGCATGCTAATCTTTTCTTCTTTAACCTGATTAGTCCCTTCATAGGTGACTTTCAGTTTATCCCATATTTCTTTAGCAGAGTCACATCCAGACACTCTGTTAAATTCTTGGGGACTCAAAGCACAGTAGAGGTTGCTAATAGCTTTAGCATTAATTTGAATGAGCTTAATATCAACTTCATTCCATTCTTCCTCTACCTTAGGAATTCTGACATCATCTACAGTTTTTGTGGGAAGATGAGGGCCATTGACTATTACTCTCCAACACTCATAATCTAGAGCTTGAATGCAATACATCATCCTAGTTTTCCAATAGTTATAATTTTCTCCATTAAACAATGGTGGTCTAGTGGTGGACTGTCCTTCTCCTAGGCTTGTTGCAAATACATTGTTTGCCATAATAAAATCGATTACTCAGATTGTTTAGATCTAATTAGAATATTAGGCTCTGATACCAATTGTTGGCCAGGTAATGACCCTAAAGGGGGGGTGAATAGGGTCAAAGGCAGATTTTTAAAAATTAAAAATATGAACTATAAGTTCAAAGAGCGGAATAGAGTATAATATACAACAAGATAAAACAATGGAATATTAAAAGAAAGAGAAGAGATAAGAAGAGTGCAAACTCAAGATTTGTTCTCGAGATTCAGTAAACCAGCCTACTCCCCAACTTAGCTTCCAGCTAGAGGATTCACCACGATTCCTTAATCGTACAGGCTCCTTCACAGGTGGAGTCCAAACCCTTACAATCTCTCTTTACAGGTCGAGATATCACCTTTCAAGCTCTCCTTTAGGCCGAGCTGAAACCTTTCAAGAGTACAACCCTCTCTTAATATTGCTGAAGCAACAACTTCAGTGCAAGAATCCTGGATTCTTGACTACTCTTAATAAATAGGTTTTGGATTGAAAATCCGAACAGAAGGCTCCTTAAATGAGCTGGATAAGAGTGAAATACAAACTCTAATAAAGTCTCTTAAAGAAGGTAGACTTGAATGAACTCAAGAGAAACTTTTTGGGGATTTTCTAAGTGTGAGGGTGAGTGAAAATCAATATCAGTGAATCAGTGAAGAATAAGAGTTATTACTGTGATCAAGAGTTATTGTATGTTCATAAATGAACTCCTTTTATAGCATTTGATCCAATAATGCTGTTGGGGAAGCATTAAATGCTTTTTAGTCCATTGCAAACTAGCCATTACAACGATTTTTCAGATTCAGACATGATTTAGTCGACGAAGTGAAGTTCCCATTTGAGTTCGTCGCCGAATACATAAAACAGATTTGGATCCTAAAAAATCCTGTAGTGACTTCATCGCCGAATTCATCTCAACCAAAGATTTCATCGACGAATTCAGGAAACAGAACTGAATTAGAAAAAATTATGTCATGACTTCGTCGCCGAATTCAATCTTCCTAGAGAATTCGTCGATGAATTCATAGTAAGAATTCTGAATTCAGTCTTGGATCAGACCAAAGGAATGAGATTTATTTCCTAGGTCAAACGGCTACCTTTTAAACATGATTTTATGGTCCCTTAGGGCCTTAAACTGTTTTTCCAACAAGTATCCTAGGCTTCTATGGTCTATCTATGATTCTTTGAGCTTTTCAATCCTACCATAATTTTGAGGACTTTTTACATGAAACCTATAAACTCTCAAACTGAAAAGAGAATACATTAAAATTGATTAGAGATGATCTTGGCTTGACTTGGGTCTTGCAAATGTGCCTTTTGTCTTCAATGGTCCTGACTTGGACTAAGGTCTTATCTTGGATCTTCATCTTGTATTCAGTGAGTTGGACTTCCTCTTGGGTAATTTCCATCCTTTTTCATGATTGGAGTGCTATCTACTTATGAAATCTGAAATGTTCACGCACTTAAATGGTTTTATTAGTACCAAATATTTCATTATATTATTATGTTATTATCAAAATTATTAGGGGTACTTATGGTTGTAACCCTGAGGCTAACAGGTTGACTTATCCCAAAAGTGTGACATTGGATGACCAATCTAGAATGACCATATTTGTTAGTCATCCTCATTTTACTTATCCTCTATGAGTTTAAATTGTTGCATTGAAAAGAGCTACCTACTGGGATAGTGTGAAAGTCACTATTGGATGCAAACAATATGAAATGGCTACCTAAGCGGACAGTAGGTATCTATCTGGGTCATTAGAGTGAAAGCCCCTTCTGCTAATAGCTAGGACTACCTACCTAGATAATGTGAAAGCCATCATTGCATGAAAAGATATGATCAGATAAAGATCATCAAAAGAAATCTTACAAACTTTGGAGGTATTTGACCAAAAATTAAAGAAAAATATTGAGTCAAATAAAATGAAAAAAAGAGCACTAAAATGTAAAAAATCAGCATAGCTGGATCTAACTAGGTTTGACTTCTATGATGTATATCTCCGGGAGTCCCTTGTAGACCCGGGATTTTAACCCCACTCCCAATCAGGATTGAACCAGATGAGGAATAGTGCTAAAAATGTTGAAAAGAGAGAGTCACCACCTATTTAGATTGTTAGGGAAAATAGGGTCCCTTAAAAGGTTGGATAAGGCTTTGGTCTTGAAATAGAGTTCAAGGAAAAATTCATTTAAGTCAGGGGAAGGTGTTAGGCACCCCTAAACTCCCATCCAGAGATGGTTACTTACTCCCTAAGTATGAATTAAAATGGGGGAAACCATAAGAGAAGCTTTCATTTTCTCTATATGTTTGATATGTATTATATGAACAGTAATGTATATGCTGAAATAAGTAAGGACATGATAGGAGTTCTATCCTAGGTAAGCTGAACCTAATCAGGGTTGCCTACGTATCCATTGTTAGTGGAATCAAGCCACACGTAGTTCCAGATGGGTAGTTGATGGTTTGATTTGTTTTGTTTGGATTGTGGGTGTTTGATAGGTTGAGACTTGTCTTTGGATGTTAGGGTGTTTTTCAATAGTTTGGGCTCCTGTTCAGGAGTGTTTGGGCCTTTTATGCTCTTGTCGGGGAGCATTTGGAATGGGTAAGGGTTTGATAGGATTTGAACAAGGGTTTGAAGCAAGGTTCGAACAGATGTTTGGCTAAAGCAAGTAGGGTTTGAACCAGGGTTTGAATTGAGGTTCGGACAGAGGTTTGACTAGGTAAGTAAGGTTTGAACTAGGGTTTGAACCGAGGTTTGGACAGAGGTTCGACAGGTAAGTAGGATTTGAACCGACGTTCGGGCAGATGTTCGACAGGGTAGGCTAGGTTTAAGTAAAACCGGGTAGGAGTTCGACAAGGTAAGCTAAGTTTAAGTAAAACCGGGCAGGGGTTCGACAGGGTAAGCTAAGTTTAAGTAAAACCGGGTAGGGGTTTGACAGGGCAAGCAGTCTAAGCAATTAAGGCAATTTAAAAAATAATTAAAAAGCTAATTAAACTACTAAAAGACAAAGTAAACGTCAGAGTTTGGCGATATTTTACCTTCCGGGAAACCCAAAAGGGTCTCTGAAATAAGTACTCCCGAGAATGGTTCTTCGAAATCAGATTCCCGGGATCGCCAAACGCTAAAAAGAGATTTTGAAAGAAGAGAGAGAAGAGATGAAGTAGAATGGATGAGTAATGAAGGAAGAGAGGGGGGTATTTATAGTATTTCGGAATAGTGCCCGCGTCGTTTTAAAGGGCGCAATTTAATATATTTTAATGAATAGTAAAGCGGTGTGAACAGTGAGGCGGCAACGCGGATAACACTAAATCCGCGCCGTTTTAAAAGGCGAGATTTATTATATTTTATTATGGACAAATAAAATAATAAAAAATGAAGTTTGCAGTGCAAGTTGAGCCCATATGGTTCTGCGCCTTTTAAAAGAGCGAGGTTGCCCCTTGGGGCCTGTTTGGCCCTTCAAAAAACTATTTTTTGGGGTTTTTTGGTTTATGCTCTTATTTGCTGAAAAACTGTTTTTGTCGTTTTAAGCCCATTTTGAGCCCGAAAATAGCCGAAATTGAACCGAAAAATTTGTAAAATTATTTCGGATGAAATCATAACTTTTGACCACTTTTCAGGGGTGTTTTGGTCATTTTACACTCTAGGGGCATTTCGGTCATTTTCTACCGTTTTAAGCCCAATTTAATTCCAAAAATAGCCAAAATTCATCAAAAAATTTGTAAAATAATTTTGGACAAAATGAAAACCTTTTAGCACTTTTTAGGGGTATTTTGGTCATTTTTCACCCTAGGGGCATTTTGGTCGTTTTCTACCTGAGGGTGTTTTTTGGAAATCGAAGCCTGCAGAAAGAGGGTTTTCAAAAGTAGGTTTTTGAAAGGGTTTTTAAAAGTGAGAAAAGATAGAAGAGGGGTGCAAAATTGGGGTGTTTACATCCCCTTAGTAGTTAATTTCATATCCTTGGAAATAGAAAGAAACCTTGATCTAGTATCTTGTCAGACCACCACAACACACAATGCTTCACTTTTGAACTATTCACTAAATGTGTCTAAGTGAATTGGCTATAATTTAGCACTCCGTGAGCTTTAGTTAGATGTGTATCTTCAGTCGGACTAACTAATCATGTTCTTCATTGGATTTGTAATCTTAAATTACTACTGCTTGAATGCTTTTGATGCATGTTTGTGTGGCACATGATATTTTTTGTGTGTGTTTCTTTCTTTTGGCATGGGCCTTTCTAGCATAGGTGCCATATTTTTGGTCGTATCCTTGATCTTAGGGGAAGAAGATCAGGGTGAGTTGTTGAGGGGGAGTTTGTGCTTGAGTAGTTGAGGGGGAGTTTGTGCTTTATATTTCTATCTTGTTCCCCACTTTTTAGTCCCCTCATTGTCTGCATTGGATTGGTTGTACTGTGGTTGCCTTAACATTTCACATTTGCTAAATTGGTATATTTTTTTGTGATATTGGCTTCATGAATACCTTTGGCAATTGTTCCAAAAAGGAGGAGAATGTTGGGTAGTATTTCTCAAGTTCAATACATTCCTTGCATTACCTATGCTTATTTATTTTCATATTCCACACATGTTTCACTGGGTGTTTTGTTTATGAATATGTGCAGGTGCAGGGTTGCAGCAGACTGATTTTACTTGACAAGAGCTTAAGTGTCTTAATTTAAGATGATTTGTCAATTGATGTCATGCAAGAGTGTTGGAGTCATATAATGTCCTAATTCACCGTTTTGATGTGTTTGGGTGAGTTTGTGTCAAGTCATGTACTTCAGTTTGGTTTTGCCACAGAATTGCCAAAGGAGGAGATTGTAAAGTCCATGTTTTATGTGTTGGCATATTCCGGTGTCAAAACAAATGAATATAGGTGTCTAGGTGTGTATCTTGTGTCGTTGCCGTCAAGCATTCGCAAACAAGTGAAGTTGAAGACCGTTGAAGACTCGGTTTGATCATATCCTTCATAGGATGGTAAGTGACCTAGATACCATGCTACCATAGGTGGGAATTGACTTAGGATAATCCTAACATGTTGCCTTAGGTGGTAAGTTTCCTAGACTAATCATACAGACTCTACGTGGTGAGATAAGTAGTGCAAAACAACTTAAAAATTCTGAAAATTTTTAAAAAACCAAGGTTCCTTGTTTTGGGCATATCTCCCAAATCATAGCTTAGATTTTGCTCCATAATATGTCAAAACGACCACATCGAAAAGAGCTACAACTTTTATGAAGGGTATAAGATCCAAAAATGAATTTTTAATTTCGGATTTGCACCTCAGGGTCGACCCTGACCATTTAGGATCGACCCTGGGTATAGAATTTTTTATGTGAGGAAAATAGGCAGAGAGATGAAAAAATGGGGGTCTACCCTGGAGGATTATTCGGTCGACTGCAAGGTACACTTTGGTCGACCAAACCATCCCCCAAGGTCGACCCTGATATGGGATTTTTTGCCAAATCGATTTTTTGCTATTTTACTATTTTGGCAACTTCCTTCTTGGTTTTTAGCAACCTTTAAACATGGTTTTTGATAATCTATTTATATTGAACCCTTCTAGTTTGTGGTAGACAACTTTGGGAGAGTATAGAGAGGGTTATTAACTCCTTCTAGAGTTCATAAAAGCTCTGGAATATTTTTGTTCTCCTCCCCTTGGTTAGCTTCCTTCAACCTAGAGTTTGTAAGCCTAAAGCTACAATTTTGCTTGTTTGGACTTGTCCTTTGAAGGAATCCATCTAGATATTGATTTATATCAAACCATCAACCCGTTCTGGATAAAACAATTTGGCCAGAGTATTCCGGAGCCTTTGCGAAGGAGATCGATCCGAGACGGATCGTGGTAGTGTGATTTGGTCGGTGGATTCCGAAGCCGTCATCGATGGAGATCGATCGGAAGATCATGAAGTGTTTTCGAGATACAAAGAGAAGTACAAGTGGCTGCGGTTGATCACGGGACTTGTGAGTACGTGATGAACTTTCAAGGTGTGGAGGACTAAGAACTGAAAGATCGAAGTGTCGAGTTCGAATGAGTCAAGTTCTTATAAGTTCTTGTTTACTTTGTCTTAGTGGATTTTTATGGCTGGACTAGGTCCCGTGGTTTTTCCCAGAAGGGTTTCCACGTAAAATTCATTGTGTTGTGGTTTGCTTGGCTTTCTATTTTCCGCACATAAAGTACATCATCCCTTAATTTGTAACTTAATTTTTAAAACATCAAAAAGGGTAGATAGATCTATAGGGAGCCCTAACCATCCCCTTGACTTTGTGAGAATCTCAACTCAATCCATAGATTTGGGATTCACTGAATTAATTGTTTTTTCAGTTACTAATTTGGTTAGATACTAATTGGTTAGTTACTAAATTGATTAGTTACTAAATTGGTTAGTTGATAAAATGTTTACTTGCTAATTAATGATTTCCTAATAAATAGGAATAAGATTAGTAACTAATTATTTGGTTTCAATATTTGATAAAGCTTAATTGGATTAGGAAAGTATCATTAAGGAATCAAGTAAGGGGATTCTAATTAGAATAAGAGAGAATAGAAGGCCAATTGCCTATATAAAGGGTGGGATGCCCACCCTTGGAGTTACACACTCCCACGGTTTTCTCTCCCTCCCTTGTAGCTCACGTCGCCCTCTCTCTTCTCTTGTGGTTTTTGTTTGATCTTGGATAGTATCAGAACCAATCTTGTAAAAGAAAGGATCTTGAATTCAAGAGAAAAATAAAATATCATCGAGCTTGGATTGGAAGGACCATTAGCTTCCATTGGAGAAAAGATTTAAATAAAAAAGAAGGTTCGTGTGAATCGCGAAGAAGACTTTTCACTTGCGAAGTTTTACGGGTATCGTTCTATCCTTCAAATCATGGAAACGACTTTTCTATATCAAAGTCACAAAGGTAATTTTTTTTTTATCATTCATTGAATAAAATCAATTAGAACTATAGTCAGATCTTGGGATTCGATCTATGCCCCCTAAGTACTATTTTTCTAAAATTAAAAAGAGGCATACTTTCACTTTGATAATAAAGGTTGATTCTTTCTATATCAAGATTGAATCTTTATTGATGAAAAAAGGTTCTTGAATCAAAGAAAAGAAGAAAAATGAAAGAGCATTGATCAGAAGGGCCATTAGCTTCCATTGGAGAAAAGCTTTTGAGATTCAAAGAAGATTCGTGTGAATCAATAGGAGGCTTTACACTTGAGGAGCTTTGTAAGTATGGTTTCTCACACCATGATTTAATATGATCATAATATGACCCTTGGGATGATTTTGATTAGATCAAAATCAAGTTTGAATTAAAAAGGTTTTTCCAAAATTTTTATATTCATATCTTTCAGAGGGGATTAGAGAACCCTAGAATATTTAGAGAAGCCTCTAAATTCTCTCACTTCAACTTTAGAGCAAGCTAAGGGATCATTCTTTAAATAACCAAAGCCATTCCATTGATAAAAATGAAGTTCAGACAGGCTTAGAAACCAAATATACGAGGTCCGTTCGACTGGCCAATAGGGCGTTCGAACAACCTAGAGATTGGATAGGAATTGGTCACAAAATGGTCCACCAGGAGGCTACTGGAATTGAATTCCAATTGAGCAGTTCGAACGGCTTACTGGCCATTTTGTGGCTTTCGAATGGCTAGCAGCCTATTCAAATGGCCTGTACTGAATTTTGCTTCTTTGATGCACAATACTTATTCCAAACACCAATCAACCATCCAAAAGGCTATTAAATATACTTGAGTCAATTTCTAATCACCTAAGGAATATGATAAAGTTATTTAGGTCAATTCCACTTAAGGTAACCATATCCAGGTACCTTATCATCTAATAGTGTGAGCGAAGCTTTATCCGAAATGTACTTCACTTGAGTCTTTGGAGCTTTATCTTCACCGGTCTTGAACAACTAGAGGAACAATGACACTAGACTTACATTGATACCATTTTGACATTGGAATTCATTCAATAAAAAATATGATTTTATAATTGTAAAGTCCATATTTGGATTGGCTAATTTCGTCAGACAAACCATGGTTAAAGGGTGTCTCAGTCCAAGAAGCTTCAAGCGCTAAAAGCCATGGGAAGATGAAGACAAGTTGCTCATCATGTGCCACATACATGCCTAGGAATGATAAGTGACTTAGATGACATCAACCATAGGAGGAATTGACCTAGACAACGTCTGATATACTTAGGTGATTAGAAACAAGTCAAGATAGTTAAAAATCAGTTTCTGGACGTTTTCATATTTGTGGTTCGAACCATCTAATGGTTGGTTTATCCTTTTATACCATTATTTCTTAACACGATTTAATGTTTTTAAGATTGAGTAGAGAGGCTCCCAAAGTTGTTCTAGTATCCCCTAATTGTAAATGATTTATCCCTTCGAGATCAATCTTATCTTCTACACTAGAGTACAAGTTCTTCATCGAAATTCCTTTCGACTTGCTTTGTTGATACTCACTCTTCATGAGATCACTCTATATCATTGTTTAAATTGAATTAAACCTCTCAAACTTCTTATGAGTATAAATTGGTTGACACTTGCCAAAGCCTTCATTGAAGGAGATCGGTTCCTGTAGCGGATCGTGGTTGTTGTGGTCAAAGAAATTCAGAACCGCCTTCGTGGAGATCGATCGAGAGATCATGGTTGCAGAGTTCTGAGAGGAGCACAATCAGCGGCTGGCTGATCACGTTGGCTTGCAAGCATGTGATTACTTATTGAGGCGTTGAGGACATGTTACTGATGATCGTTGTGTCGAGTCTGGTTGGGTACAGTCTAAGTTTGTAAGTATTTGTTTCTTTTACTCTTAGTTAAATCTTTTTCATCTAGACGAGGTCCCGTGGTTTTTTTTGAGAGGGTTTTCAACGTAAAAATCTTGGTGTTGTGGTTTGTGTGCTTGATTGGTTGTTTACCATTTCCGCATATTTAATTGATAAAATTAAAATTGCTAACAGAACTTAGACAACCTATTCACCCCCCCTTTCGGTCTTGTCGATACATAAATGAGTAATTTCAATTGGTATCAAAGCAGGTTCACTAATAAAGTTAACTACTTTAGTGTAATCTTGTTCATATATCTTAAGTATGTCTTCAATAAAATAGGGTAATTCCATCGCTCGTCCTCCCCTATTTTAAGAAAATATTGAAAACATCAATCATAGGGATTAAAATTTATTAACCATAGTTCAAGAGGAGTTATTTCGTGACCCAAAACCCACCCTAGGAGTTAGAGTAAATCTTGGACGACTTATCATGACCTACATGACATGCTTGACAACCCATCCTGCAAAACACTTGGAGCATATACAATAGAGGACAAAATAGCAGAAGCATAAACTAACATGGCACAAAGGAAGTCTAACCAAAACCCCTATGTATATATATGATCCAAGTTTTGTACAAAGTGAAATCAACAAAAGAAGGTACGGACATGGCCGCCAAAATACATGGGTATAAATCTCTCATGCTCACTCACACTCACTTAGAATCTACCACCTAGTAGTAGCCCTCCACATGAGGCTCCTCAGCAGGGACCTCCTCGGCGTACTCCTCTTCCTCTCATGGACCAGCGCATATGTCAAAAGGAGCGGGCGCTCCACTAACACCTGCCGACATCAAAAGTACGGCTGAACATGGAATACATAACGGGTACCAAATACTAACCAACAGTCATAGTAATATAACAATGAAAATAAGCAAGAAGCAGTTCATATAATTGACAGAAAAGTAAACAGTTTATATTTCATACTTGCATTGCATCAAGGTCGGAAAAACTCTTGAAATCATCGTGTGCTTGACTTGACTTAAAATACTTTTTCATGCTTGAAACTTGTCTTGTCATGACCCAAAATACCCCCTAGTAGTTAGGATACTTTGGCGACGTGAACTCATAACCAAACCATCTTATATAACATATGAATCCTGTACAACATATAAAACCTGTGATAGCGGAAGCGTAATACTAATCTATATATGGTAGTGGAAGCGGACTACAAAATTTCTATCAATACTATATGTCTCAGTTTATACATGACCCAAAATAAAGAGCGAACATACTCGCTCAACAAAATATATGTACATGTCTCTCCCTCTTGTCACTCATGATGGGGCCACCTAACAAAAGCCCTCTGCTCCTCCTAAGCCCTCTGCTGCTAAAGACTACCCCAAGTCTCCTCCTCCTCAACATACTCTTCCTCGACCCATGGTTCTTGAGGACGCTCGCCACAAATGTCGAAAGGACCTGCCGACATAATATGTACGGCTGAGCATGGAATACTCAGCGTATACAAACCACTAGATAGTAATATCGTAAACAAGAATACAACGTATACATATCACAATTTAATCATCTTATATGCATTCCTAAAATCAGAGCGCGGAAAAAAAAATCATATCATGTGCATATATCTCGGAAAATACTATCGGAAAACATCTTTTTATCATCTTTTATCTTTTACATCTTCTTATCATCTTTTGTCGAAAACATCTTCTTATCATCTTGTACCTTTGCATATACAGGTATTTAAAATACCTTGGTATTCATCATTTGCTACCTCCGGAGTAGGACAACTAGTACCCGTACCCACGTAAGCTGGGTGGCCTAATGTTCTCCTCACCTTCGGCTACCTTAAGGGTAGACGACCAGTATCCATCTCCCTTCCGGGTGGCCTGTTATCATCGGAGTCCGATGCCAGTATCCCTTTCCCTTTCAGGCGGCCTGCTATCGTCGCATCCCTGTCGGCTTTTTCCGTATACCTTCCATCTTCTTGTATTTCTTGTAACATCTTGTGCTTCTTGTATTTTCCATATGTATCTTGTGCTTCTTATACTTTTGCGTAGACCTCTTTTTACTTCTTGTACTTTCCTTATACTTCTTATGCTTCTTGTACTATTCATTTGGTTCATTTACATCTTATATTTTTCGTGTAGTTCATTTACATCTTATACTCTTCTTTTTCTTATTCTTGTATTGCATCTTATATACATGTATTTCTTCTTTTGGGATACCCATAATTTAGAAAAACTCGATCATGCATATGCATATGTGTTCGTATAGCAGTTGTGATATAACATGGTAGACATTAGGGAAATCCTTTTACATATGGTCATATGTCTCATACTCAACATAATTCATCCATCACCATAATCCATATACAATAACATCACACCATTCCAATCACATTTAAAATAAGGTTTTTCTACTTGTTCTTCCCAAAACTTGTTGCTTTTAACATGCTTTTCATCTTGGATACTAACATATAGAACAACTCAAAAATTACCATCTTTTATTTGTTGGTTGAAAGCATAACATCATCACATTTAATTCACACCATCATTCATGGGATTTTATCTTGATGTAGAAAGGGTTTCATGAAATCAATTGCTAGAAGAGTGTATTTTTACATATAAGAGGCTATATATAACTATACTTGTCAAGAAAATCATGCTTTTCATTAAGGATTTATGAAATTAGAACCTAGTAGAGTGTATCTACCTTATGGGATGAAATCCCTTTGATCCAATGCTTGAAAAGGCTTGAAGAAGCTTGTAGAAGCGAAACCCAAGCTTGATGTTGGAGATCCAAGCTCCAATGGCGCATAGGAGCGAGATCAAGGCTCGATTTGTGCTCTTCTTCTCCAAATCCAAAAACCCCTCTTGCAATCCTCCACTCTCTTCCCTTCTCTTCTAAGATCTCTCTCTAGGTTTAGGGTAACCCAAAACCCCCAAAAATGATCCCCTATTTATAGGCCAAGGGGTGAAAACCCTAAAATCACGCACTAAAGAGTTTGATTCGCGCACCTACGATCGTTCGTAGGCTTCCTACGATCGATCGTAGGTCTTACAATAAGTTTGCTCAGTTTCTGGAGTTCTACGATCGTTCGTAGGCTTCCTACGATCGATCGTAGCTTCTCCAGTGAGTTTTCAGCATTTCTGTAACTTTACGATCGTTCGTAACTACGATCGTTCGTAGGTCTTCTACGATCGATCATAGCTCTGACAGGATGATTTTCCAGATTTTTCCCGCTTTGGTATTTCGGCCATAACTTTTGACTCGCTCGTCCGATTTTGACGATTCAGCTTGCGTTGGATTCTTCTTTCGAAGGAGAACAAATTTTATGTTTTGTAAAACTTCTAATTCGTATTTATTATTGGACCATTTTACCCCTAAAGTTTACTGGTCTGAAACTGGGTTTTAACTGTCCAGATTTCCAACAGTCCCGACTTTGGAAATCGGACTTTTGACTCAACCCCAGCTCAAAATCAGGGAAAGTGATGAACATGAACCCCAAAGAGGGTTCACATGCCTCTCCAAAAACTCAAGAATCACTTGATTCTGAGCAATGGAGCCTAAACTAAGGCTTCGTAAAGTTGAGGGAAATGCCGAAACATACCTCTTCAACATCTAGAACACTTCGAGTGTTTTCACACTCCTTTCCCTCGGGTCCAAAACCATACTCACACCTCATTAATCATTCCACATATATTTTTAAATCCTTCTAAGTGATCATTTAACATACACCAATATGCATGAGAGGGCCCGGCCTCCTTATGCCTCGCGCACTAGCACTATTCATTACACTATTCATTCACAACCCATTAAACACCTTGGGTATTTATACCCTTGTTTTTAACCACTTAGAGTATCTTTATACTCTCATTTTGAGACTCCAAATACATACCTAAGACCCTCACTTGACTCATCATAATACCAAGAATACCATGTAAGGCATTAGGCCTTTACACATACCATACAAGGGCTCTATTCACATGAACAGTGAATCAAATTTTCGGGGCTCTACATGTCTTGTCATGTTCTTCCTTGCTTGTCATGTTGTGTCATGCATGTCATGCCATGAATTTAAAATGTTCATGCCTGCTTGCTTGCTTGGAATTTAAACATGCTCATGCACTTGTGAGGGAGGGTGGTATAGAACCCCCGCTTTTAATGAGATGCACTTGCAAGGGAGGGTGGTATAGAACCCCCTCTTTTCAATGAGATGTACTTACGAGGGAGGGTGGTATAGAAGCCCTCTTTTCAATGAGATGCACTTGTTCTTGTCAAAAGCGAGGCAAAATATATTGTAAGATATGTCCTACCTCAAATTACCAACCCTTACATTTGGCCTTGTCATGGTGTTCGTGAATCGAGAATAAAACTCTTGTTTTGAAAAACATCGATAAACTATGTCATGCATACCGTGCTCGTGAAGTCATGTACATGCTTTAGCTTGGAATTAAACGTGACATTTGAAATTCAATAATACATGGAATAATATTCATTTCAACACGTAAATATTCATGCCGTTATAGAAAGCAAGTAATCACACTATCATAAACCCTAGAAATTTCCATATGCTTTTCTTGATTGATGATTCATCTATTCCATCCATCATCCATCGTGTGTTCATTATTTGGTGAAATACTCTTCCCATTTCATTCA
The DNA here is from genome assembly GCA_015143295.1 of Tetracentron sinense. NCBI lineage: Eukaryota > Viridiplantae > Streptophyta > Magnoliopsida > Trochodendrales > Trochodendraceae > Tetracentron > Tetracentron sinense. Next base: position 12,046,108 of record CM026565.1, on the reverse strand, counting down.
TCACAACATCCACATGACATTCATCGCCCAACATCCATCTCCATGCATACAATGCATCTCATATTGTGTTCATAAGTTAGGGAAAACAAGAAAAATGAAAGGGGAAAGGGAAAGACATGACTAGGAGGGTAGCATAGGGTACCGACCTTGAAAAAGAAGAAAACCCTTGATTGAAGCTTCCTAAATCAATAGAGGTGATCCCTCTTGAAGGAAATGCTTCCAAGCTTGAAATAGGGAAGATCCTTGCTTGAAAATGAAAATCCAAGCTTTAGTTGAGCTTCACCCTTCAATCCCCAAGCTCCCTTGAGCAAAACCCAAATTTTCCTTTCTCTTCCTTCTCCAATCTTCCAAAATGCAAGTTTGAGGGTTTTGTAAACCCTCAACCCCGAAATTGGGTTTATATAGAAGAAAGGGGTGGTCAAAGACCAAACTGGTCAATTTCGTGAATGAGCGGTCGATCGGTCATGAGGAGCGGTTGATCGGTCATGAGGAGCGGTTGATTGGTCCAAAGGACCCTCTCTGAAAAAATCCCCTATACAAAATTAGTGCGATAACAGTCGATCGGTGGATAGAGCGGTCGAAAGGTAGGCGAGCGGTCGATCGGTCCTGATAGCGGTCGAGCGGTAGGCTACCGATTGATCGGTCCTGGGAGCGGTCAATCGGCTGGTCTGTGTTTTTGCCCATTTTGCTGATTTCTCTCATTTTTCCTACTTCGTTATTTTGGCCATAACTTTTGACTCGTTTGTCGGATTTTGACAACTCAACTTACATTAGACTCGTCATTCGAAAAGGAACATTTCTAGCATTTTATAATCTTTCAATTCTTTTTTATTTATTAAATTGGACTACATGAAAGGCTAATTAGAGTGGTATTCATTAGGTACGAAATGTTCCGAGGTTCTACAAGTTAAAGGGACTTTGTAAGGTTATGAAGTCTCTTAAAGGCATTATAATCATTTGATTAACAAATACATTCGAAAGTCTAATGGAACCATGGATTGAGGTTCGTTGTCCAACTGTTGGAAAACATTAAGGTTGCGTTTGGATTTGTGGAATTGGAATTGACCTAAAGAATTGAGTTCTATGGAATTGAAATCCATTGAATTGAATTCTACATAATTTATAATTCTGCCATTTGGATGCACTATTGATTACATGGAATTTAGACTAAAAAAAATTATGCAAAAAATAATTTGAATACAATAATAGGAATAAATAATTATGCAAGTAATATATTTATTAAATTTAAATATTGCTATTATTATTATTTAATATATTAAATTTAAATATTATTATAAATTATAATTATAATAATAATAATTATTATTATTTAGACTATTACTTATAATTTTATTTATTAATTTATAATTATTATTATTTAATATAGTAATTATTATATATCAGATTTTAATATTATTCTAAATTATAATTAAAATTATTTAATGTATTAAATTATTATTCATTTAACTCACATGATAAGTAGTTGGAGAGAGATTTTCATAAGGTTCGTGTTTTTCCCTCAATCCCACAATAGTGTGGAATTATCAAACAAGACCTCTCAGTAAGGATTTGAATTATGTTCATTTAATTTATGAAACCACTGTTTCAATTCTGTACGAAATTGACGATTTTAATTCCAGTCTTTTGTATAGTACAAGTCAAACAACAGAATTTGAATTCAGGAATGGAATTACCAATTCCGTCCACTAATTCCACAAATCCAAACGCATCCTAAGTTATTTTGCAAAACTTTTTTAGAAGAATGCAACAACTGATACGTAAAAAAAACCTATAATTAAATATATAAAAACAAGGATTTAGTCTAACGATTAAATTAAGATGCCCGTTATTGACGGGCAACCGCCTATTGCTGCCCAGAAAAAAGTGTTGACTTTTTAATAATAGAGACGTGGCCATGCTGCCATAGGCTACGGCTCGTACGTACAAGACGTCATGCACACGTGTCAACAATCATGTAATCCGTACTTGAATGTTTCACCATCGATTTATATAATAATCTTTCTGCACATCATATCCTATCGCGAATCGTGGTGGAGGTAAAGATGATGTATGACGATCAAATAAGGATGGATGTGAGGAAGAAGACGGATAGGAGAAGATCGATTGAAGAAGAGAAGCTGGAGAACGTTGTTGATCTTAGTGGGATGTCTTTCGATTCTCTCCCAAATCCTTCTCTTAATTTAGTTATGATCTGCAAGTTGGATCTTTCCAATAACAATCTAGAGGTATCTTATCTCTCTCTGTATATTCTCATAAGATTATGCGGTGGGTTCTTAATTTCCGATGGTAATGTGAAAAGTTATGGATGACTGAGAACTTTGTAATCTCAATTTGTTTTGTTTGAAATTTCACAGAGTATACCAGAATCTCTAACGGCTAGATTGCTAAACGTGGTGGTGTTGGACGTCCACTCAAACCAGCTTAAATCCCTCCCAAACTCGATTGGGTGTCTATCAAAGCTGAAAGTCTTGAATATCTCCGGCAACTTGCTTCTATCTCTGCCTAAAACTATAGAGAATTGCAGGTACATCAGCTTCTTTCTTCTTCATTGACTCTTTAATGCTATGTTTGGTTGTTAAGAAAATAGGTGAAAACATGGAAAAGAAAAGAAAATTTTGGATTTCTAATACAAATTTGAGTTGTGTTTTGCCCAATTTTCTTTTCTTTTCCATGTTTTCACTTATTTTCTCGGTAACCAAACATAGGGTTAATGTAAAAATAAATGTCGTCTAGTTCGTTAGAAAATAAAATAATGAAACGAATATTTTAGAGATGGAGCGAGAGCGAGCCACCTCTCGAGTCGCGAATCGTCGGGAAAGAATTTCCTTGGCGTGTCGCCCTCTGCGCAGTTTAGCAACCTCTAGGATTTGGCTTCTAATACTTTTGGTTAAAAAAATATATTTTTCTTTTCTTCTATACGTATCTGACTTGCGCCTATATTTTCCGGGACTCTAAATTCTCTCAAGGACTCCAAATATGCCCCTAAGGTCACCGCGTGTATTGATACCCCTTAACTGTGGTTAAGATTCATCAACTTCTAGGGTTCACCTACCTATCTTTGGTTTTTAAGAAAAATTATTGAATTTTTTTAACCATAGGAGTTAGTTAATTTTAACTAGGGTTAAAAATAAATTTTAATTTTTTTCTAAAAACCAAGGATAGGTGGGTGAACCCTAGGGGTGAGTGAATCTTAACCACAATTAAAGAATGTCAATAGGGACATGTGGCGACCTCAAGGGCAAGGAGTCCAGTTACAACTAGAGAGAATTTATAGTCCTTTTCCGGACATTCTGTGAACAAGACTTCTGCTTGAAGAGTCAACCGGAACGACCCAAAATTTGTTTTTATGAACACAAAATAAGGGTATTTCTTAACCGAACATTTTTTCATAAATATCCCCTTCTCAAGGCAAATTTTGGATTGTTTCGGTTGACTGATCAATTGAAGCTTCTGCTAATAGTTATTATCTATTTTGTTTTGGAGATCGAATCATAGCCAATCATGAGTCCACAAGTCAACACGTGTCCCTTTTAACCCTTATCAATTGTGGTTAAGATTCACTAACTCTTAAAGTTCAACAATCTAACCCCATTTTGAGAAAAATATATTAAAAGAAATTTAACCCTATGGTTAAGAAATTTTAATCTTAGGATTAAATTTTTTTAAAAGAAATTTCTAAAAACCAAGGGGTTTTTCAATCGAATCCTCAGGGTTAGTGAATCTTAACCACAATTAATAGGAATTAAAGGGGACATACGTTGACTTGTGGATGCAATTGAACTCTCCCCGAGTTCAATCTTGAGTGGTTGTGATTCAATCTCTATTTTCCATGACATCGGATTCTTTTTGCTTTTAAGTATATTTTCCATGAAATAAAATAACTAAAGGCCCGTTTGGAAACCCTGTGAATTTTCTGCTTATATTTTTTGATTTCTAAAATTAAAATAAAAAATTCTGGGAAACACGCTTGACATTATTAAATATCATTACTTATTTTAGAAAAGAAAAATCAGAAAAATGAACTGGATAAATATGATGAACATAATAATTTGAGTAGATTATTTCAATCTATAGGGGTAGTAGAGCTAGGATTTTCTGGAAGGGGGCATGCAATGTAGTGGTTGATGGAAAATTATAGTGTTCTTGAAGGATTTGTAAAGAATTATTAGGCGGGTACGAAATATTTTGGGTCTAAAGGGATGGGGGCTCGGATGCATATCCCCCAGAAAACAATTATGATTAACTTATTTGGTTATTTCAAACATATCTTACACGTATTATTTCTCCTTGTTTATAGGAGAGTTGTCCCCTTGCCCATGGTTATGCCCTGTTAAATAATTAAATAACATATCATAAAAGATATATTTTGTTTTCAAAACTTTAGGGAATGTTGCCCCTTCTCTCATGGTTATGCCATATTAAATAATATAGTATAATTTTATTCGAGACAATTGTAATTTGTTAACAATTATGCCCAATTAAATAATTAAAAATTTTAATATAAAAGATACCTTTTTTAAGTTTACGGATGCTTGCATGTCCTCATTCCCATGGCTAAATTTTTTTTAATTAAAAGTTTATCAGGGGCACATACCCCTATAGGACACCACCTGGCTTCACCCCTGGTGGTGGTGGTGGCGGTGCATAGCACTCTATCCATGTTTTCTGCTTTTGTTTTATATTTCTAAAAACAGAAGTAACAGAAATTTCTATTTTCTTGATTTTCAAAAAAAAAATATGATTGGTTTAAAAAAAAAAAAAAAAAAAAGGAACCACGTTTACAAAATATGTTTTATGCAAAAAAAAAATCATATTTTTTATTGTTTAAAACAATAGAACTAGTAAATAAAAGTGCGGCCTAAAATTTCCATTTCTTTAAATATAATGTAAAAGACCTAAAAGCGCATGTTAACAAGTGTGTCCCTCTTCATGTATATTTATTATTAAAATGAAAAATTTTAGTTACATTTAAGATGACATAAATATTCTTTGACTCTTAATTCGATATATTTCTTTTCTAAAATGATAAAAATATCATTCTTTATGTATATTTTTGAAATAACAAAATTAACTCTGCACAATTATTTTTTAAAATGACAAAATAATCTTCTCCAAATATATTTCTCAAAATAAAAAATATCTTTCTATATTTGTTTTCTAAAATAACAAAAGTCCACCATGTGTATTTTTTTTCAAATGATAAAAATGTATTTCCATGTATTTTTTAAAATAATAAAAATACTCATTTTTGCATGTGTTTAAATAACAGAAATTACAAACTAGAAAACTTATAAATGTATTATTTTAACATATTTTTATTCGAATGACAAAAGCACCACTCTTAAATGTGACCGCCGCTTAAGGTATTAGTACAGTTTGGAGTCCAGTAGCGACACTTTGTTGTAACCACCGCTAAAAGTCATTAGTTTTGTAGTGATTCCTTTACTCTAAATACAAATTAGTAACGTAAATAAATTTTCTCCTTATTTTTAAGAATGCAACCAAACAATAAAAATAAAGCAAAAAATTCATCTTTTATCATAAAATCTTTTACACCATTAATTAGGCCATAAAACTATTTACTGACACCCATATGAAGCTATTTATACGTTCATGTTAGGAGGAGTGCTAGCCCTACTCTCAAGGCTTTCCTACTTTCAGTTTGAGCCAAACATTTGTCCATTTTCACGGTTAAAGTATGCACTTTTTCAATGATTGTAAGACTTTAACATTGAAAATGGCCAAGTGGTTGCCTCAAGTTGAGAGTAGGGAGGTGCTGAGAGTAGGGCTAGCACTCCTCGTTAGGTTAGAAAAACCTGATGTTGAGGAGATTAGAAAGAAGGTGTTTTGCATATCAGCTTCTGTGTTCTACCACCTTTGCAAATACACTGTTATGATTAACAGTTTTGCAAAATAACTCATGGTTTGCAACTGTTAGACAAACAACCTCAATCCTTAATTTTGTTAGCATTTCGTCTATTATTGTTAGGAAAATGACTATTATGTCCTTATGAGATTTCATAACCTCACAAAGCTTTAACTATCTTTGAACTATGGTTAATAAGTCTTAACTCTTGTAATTAAGATTCGAGAAAAGCATCTAACTTTGGTTTTTTTTTTAAATTTGACGTGTCCTCTTTTAACTCTCTTTAACTTAGGTTAAGATACACTAACCCTTAGAGTTAAAACATCTAACCTTGGTTTTAAAAGAAAAAAATTAACGTGTTCAAAGTTAAGATACACTAACCCATAGAGTTAAAGCATCTAATCTTGGTTTTTTTTTATATAAAAAAAAAATTAACGTGTCCCCCTTCGAACTCCCTTTAAGTATGGTTAAGATTCATTAATCCTTTTAAAGCATCTAAACTTGAATCTTAATCACAATTAAAGATTCATTAACCCTTAAGGTTAAGATTCTGCCATCATCTTCTCAGGACTCTTTTAAGAATTACACAGAAATAAATTTATCTGACAAAAATATTCTTCTTTTTATGTCATCTTCTTGTAAGGACTCTTTTAAGAATTCCAAATAAATAAATTTAGATGACAAAAATGTTCTTCTTTTTATTTTTATACTTACCAAATGACCCTATCATAAGGCAAAATTTTGGTTGCTCCAGTTATCTTTTAAACCAGAACTCCTGTTGACAGTTAATCTCTTTGAAAATTACAATACGGGGTATTTCTACCAATTAAATTTTTTTTCTTGTAATTTTCAAATTACCATTGTCAAGGCAAATTTTTGGGTTGCTTCCATTTTCTCTTCAATTGAAGCTCCTGTTTATAGTTAATCTCTTAAATATGAGCATCGCTTAGATTCGTTTGGGAGTTCTCATTTTAAATCAAAGGTTTGTGGCAGTATGTAAATATGGAAAACAGAGTGACAATTTTATTTAGTATGATTTCTCCTATAATTTTAAAATTGCCATCAATTTAGAAATGAAAATTTTTAGTATGATTTCTCCTATAATTATAAAATTAACATCAATTTAGAATGCTAAAGGGTGCCGCACCGGATCATAATTTAACCCTTCATAAGTTAGAGTTAAGGTTTGGGCCCTTTTGCATCAAATTCTTGTTGGCTCATGCAGTTACATTAGCGTGGTGGTGTTGCTCTTAAAGAGAAGGGGATATTGCTCTTGCATGTATCCCAATTACCACGTTTAAAGTGAAACTTAGCAATAATGGCCATGCCATTATCTTTACTAGTACTAGTGGGTGGCACGTGCGATGCACGTGAGGGAAAGGAGTTAACCACAGTTAATAGGAGTTAAAAAAGACACGTGTTAACCTGCAGGTGCAATTGAACTCTCCCCGAGTTCAATCGTGATTGGCTATGATTCTATTCTTTAAATAGATAGTTAAGCAAGGGGTAGTTTGAGAATTAAAGTAAATCATGAAATCAAAGCTTTGTTTTATATGACGGTTGTTTGAGAATTTTGGAAAAATCAGGCTACGCCTACCTCTCCCATTATAATAGTAAAGATAATGCCAGAAGCATGCGTAGATGATTTTTCCAAAATTTCCAAACTACCCTTATATAAAAACAAAATGTTAAATTAATGTTTTACATTAATTCCCAAACTACCCCTGACCTTTGATTTAATGTTTCACTTTAATTCCAAAACTAACCCTTGCTCATCTATCTATAGAATCACAGCCAATCGTGATTGAACTCGGGAGAGTTCAATCACACCCGCGGGTTAACATGTATTCCTTTTAACTCCTATTAACTGTGGTTAACTCCTTCCCCTCTCACGTGCATCGAACGTGCTACTAGCGAGTTCAATCGCACCCGCAGGTTAACACGTGTCCCTTTTAACTCTTATTAACTGTGATTAACTCCTTCCCCTCGCTCTCACTTGCATCCCACGTGCTACCCACTAGTAGTTGTAGGTCAAGCTACAAAACATAAAGGGAAATGCTTTTGGCATATATCAGAGTTAGTGCTAGAAATTAAATAAAAAGTTGGTTTCCAAAAAAAATTATATAAAAAGTTTAGAATCCTATTATAATTAGGAACCAAATCCTCTCTTGTTTCAACCGGTTATGCTGCTGCGCCACATGTCCTTTTTGACACCCCTTAACTGTTGTTAGGGTTCACCCATCTATCATTGATTTTAGAAAAAAAAATATTAAAAAAGTAAATATCGTTTGAAAAAATATTTTAATTTTTTTTTCTAAAAATCAAGGATTTGTGGGTAAACCCTAGGGTGAGTGTATCTTAACCATAGTTAAGAGGTGTCAAAAGGGACATGTGGCGACTCCCTCGAGAGCAGTAATAACCGTAGATGATTTGGTTCCTTTGCTAAGTTTTACTCCTTTTTATAATAATTAAATAATCCCTTACAACTCATATTTGTAACTCAACAATGCTAGAGCACCACTTTTTTTAGACTTTAGTGTGTTTGAAAACTCTACTCACATATAATAAGCTCTTAAAGATAAACTCTAAAGAATAAGCTCTAAAGTTTTAGACCCAAAAAATAAATTACCCCCGTGCTACTTATTTGTTTAGAGGTTTTCCCTCTAATTTTAAAGTTCCTAGAGGTCTAATAAGTCTTTTATCAAACATTTAAAAACCCAAATAAGCTTTAAAACCCAAATAAGCTCTTATTATTTAGAGTTACCAAACGCCACTATCAGATCTCTTTTTAATTGGACATAGTGCAAAATATTATCTTTAATGGAAGACAATAACATATATTTTTTTTCCAAAAAAGTGATCTAGTTTGAAAAAAAATGAAGCTAGCATTACCGAGATAAAAATAAAGATTAGGAGAGCTGGCTGCTACACTTTTACGAAAAATCCAGTACAGCACCACATCAACAAACGAGATCGAATCACAGCCAATCACAATTGAACTCAAGGAGAGGTCAATCTCACCCACAGAACACGTGTCCTTTTTAATTCCTATTAATCATGGTTAAGGTTCCCTAATCCATAGGGTTCAAAAGTCTAACTATGGTTTTTAGAAAAGAATATTTTAAAAAATTTAACCTAGGTTAAGAAATTTTAACCTCCATAGGTTAAAAAGGAAACGGGCTAACCTCTGGGTGCGATTGAACTCTCACTGAGTTCAATCGCGTTTGGCTGTGATTCGATCTCTCAGCAAACTAACATCCACTGTCTCAACCTTGCAACATCCGGCTGTTGAGACACAGTCAATCAATCACACTACATTAGCGAACTACAATTCCACAGTGGCTGTGGCTGTGGCTGTGGCTGTGGACCCAACAGTCACTCACTTGTTTCTATATTTCATTAGTTTATGAAAACCAAAATAAAGCAAGAGAACTCCTCTCTCTTACTGACAACCCCCTTTCTCTCTCTTCACCCTAATTGCATATGTATTTCATGAGTTAAAAAAACATTTTAAATACAAAGCTGATCTATTCGATTTATCTTTTTATTATATGATGGTGACAATCTTGTATTAGAGAGAAAAAAAAGTGTTTTACAAAACTTTTCATGTTTTTCTACATAATTACAAGAGTACCACTGTCATACATAGCCCAGCCTTTAAATTAGCCTCTTATAAAAATTAACAAAATTATTTAGAGCACTGATTAGAGGACCCGTAGGTCCTCTTGACCCTTTTAACCCCCATTTATCCCTCATAAAGCTTAAGTAAAGTAAAGTTAAGATTTTTATTTTTTACTTTCTAAAAGCCAAGGTTGAATTGCTTAACCCTAGGGGTGAGTGAACCTCCACAGTTGGCTGAGTGTTAAAAAATGGGGTGCCAAGTACATTCTCATTCGGAAAAAAAAAAAAAAAAAACATAAGTTCTATATCTATTTTCTTTCTCAGTTTTCTACCTTATTTATTCAATAGGACTTTCCTACTGAGGCCCTCTTAGGACCGAGACCATGCTCTAAGAGTACATGATTTTAGGCGAGCTCATTTCACATAGTGGGCTTCACCTGAAATCCCGTGCCCTTAGAGCACGGTCTCAGTGGTCTCGGCCCTAAGAGGGTCTCTAAGCTTTATCCTATTTAATAATCCACAGGGTTTAATCCTTTATAATTTGGTTGATTCTAAGGAACGCCTAAACCCTAACTTGCATGGTAATTTTGTCATTTGAATATAAATTGACAGGTCCCTAGAAGAACTGAATGCTAACTTTAACAAGTTGACCAAGCTACCAGACACCATTGGTTTCGAGTGGGTGAACCTAAAAAAGCTGTCAGTGAACTGCAACAAACTTGCTTTTCTCCCATACTCAACCTCGCACATGAGCTCCCTCCGAATATTAGACGCACGCCTTAACTGTCTCAGGTCCCTCCCTGAAGGCCTAGAGAACCTCATAAACCTGGAGGCCCTCAACATTAGCCAAAACTTCCAATACCTTGAAACCCTGCCATACTCCATAGGCCTCCTCATGTCCCTGGTGCAACTGGACGTGAGCTACAACATGATTACGGTCTTGCCCGACTCCATTGCATGTCTCAAGAACCTCCAGAAGCTCAGCGTCGAAGGAAACCCACTGGTTTCACCTCCCATGGATATTGTGGAGCAAAGCTTGGATGCTGTGAAGGAATATCTAAGCGAGAAGATGAGTATCGGTCATGGCGGATCACCCACCGTGAAGAAGTCGTGGTTCGGGAAGCTGGTGAGATGCGGGACGTTCAATGGCCCGGTGATCATCACTACTGGGCCCAATATTGAGGAGAGGGAAGGGTTTATCATGTCTGATTACCGCTCCATCGACGGTCTTGCTTCACCCAGGTATATGGGCATGTTTTCCCCTCGTCGCCTTTTCTCTCCCCGGAATTTCTTTTCTAGGTAATTTTCCCATCAGCTTTTTTTAAAAATTATTTCTCTCAAGAGGCTGAGCCTGTCCGTATGTCTTAAAAAAAAAACAAGTCTTAATTGGAAATGTTCTGCATGTATAGGCTTTCGTGCTTTAGGCATGGGAATAATGTTTCTTATAATAAAGGAGCTGTGTAATTAAGTACTGTCCTTTTTACTGATATGGCAATGCTTGAATCCAATATGGAAAGGGATGGTGGGTCCATTATTTAATGTAGAAATGCTATCCAGTTGGAGTCTTCCAAAGGCGTAAGGAAGTGACAACAAGTGTCAAACCATCTCAAGTTGTAGGGTAGCAATATCACATGTTTCACCCACTAAGTATCTTTGAAAAAAATTGGACTTAGTTAATCCTGGGCTAGCACTCTCTGATTTGATGAGTCTCTCCCGCCTCAGAGAGTTCTATGTCAAAAAGTCACCATCCAATCTTTGAATTCATTGTATTTTTTTTTGGCAGGTAAATTACACTAACCTGTGACTTCCCCGCTTGTTTCTAAAATTACATTACCTCCTAATGAAGTTTCGTGAAATATAGAAACATCTAAAAGTATGCCTATTTTTAATTTTAGAAAAACAGTTCTTAGGAGGCATACATTGAATCTCAAGATCTGATTAAGATTCTAATTGATTTTATTCAATGAATGATAAAATAACAATCACCTTTGCGACTTTGATATTGATAAGTCAAATCCACGTTATAAAACGTTACCTGCAAAAGTTCGGAAGTGTAAAGTCTCCTTCGCGATTCACATGAGCCTTCATTTTCCTTTAAAGCATTCCTCTAATGGAAGTTAATGGCTCTTCCAATTCAAGCTTTATGATCTTTTGTTCTTTTCTTAAACTCAAGATCCTTTCTTGATTAACAAGATTGGTTCTACTTTTGCCAAGATCAAAACTAGAACCAACAGTAAAGAATGAGAAAGATGACCTAGCAACTATCACACAAGAGGGTGAAGGGGGTGTGAGCTATATGAGAAGGAGGGAGAAAACGTTGGAGATAGAATATGTCCAAGGGGAAGACGTCCAACCCATATATATAGATTTCTTGGATTGCTTACTTGCAATCCAAGACTCTTCTCCTTTATCCTAATCAAAGTAGAATTCTCTTAAAAGATTCCTTAATGATAATTCCAAATTAATTATGATTTATCATAGAAATAAACTAACTTTATTCATTAGTAACAAACTAATCTTATCCTTATCTTAATAGGGAATCTTTAGTAACAAACTAATGCAATCCCTATTAAATAGAGAATCTTTAATTAGTAACTAACTAATCTTATCCTTATCTCATAAGGAAACTGTGTGGGAATTTTCTGGAGAGTACACGTATCAGTAGATGCTTTGCAATATGGATCATCGATCGAAGGAAGATAGTAAGACCCCAACTGTTGATGAAGATGACGAGGAGGGTGTGCACCCCAACCTGTACTCCGATGCCAAAGTCAGTATGTGAAGGAGATGAAGAACAGTAAAGAAGATGAGTATTAGGAGTTGATCAGTTTTAGTTCGTTTTTCCTTTTTTCCCTTTTTTTCCTCTTCCTTTCACACACTGTTTCTAAGAGTATTTATAGGTCCCTTCCTCCTGGCCATAGGCGATCACTCATGGCCATACATGCCTGTGTTCTCTGCCTCCTACTCATCACGAAACATGTTGGATAGATTTTGAGCTGTACGTACTGCATGCGTATCAGCACGCAGTGCAGAGCAGGTAAGGGGTAGGAACTCGGTTGAAATGACTGGCATTAAATGCTAACTCAGTGCTTTTCATCTACCCTCAGAAAGGAATGATTACTTCTCGATTACAGGATCCTGCTGATTAGTTTCGTTATTGACAGAAATACGGGTCCGTTATCATAACTTGACGAGACCGTTGTTTCCGTCACTAGGGTTCGTTATCTAATAGGTAACGGGCTCGTTGTTCTTTCAACAACGGTCCCGTTGTCTTTTAGACAACGAACACGTTGAGAGAACAACGCCCCGTTGTCCTTCAGACAACGTTCTCGTTGTCTTTTCGACAACGGTCCCGTTGTCTTTTCGACAACGAACACGTTATTGAGAGAACAACACAAATAAACTCCAAAGGATTACGAGTCCCTCATTCAATGTCGTGACACTAGAAGCATGCTCGTTGTCACTGAGTTTGTTGTTTTACGAAAATTATCCCTTACAAATTGCCCCTTTATGAAGTTTTGAACAACGTTCAAAGCGTTATAAATACCCCGGCGGCCAAGGAATGTGAGACCTGTCACTTGCGTATAAGGTAACGTTGCGCATGCGGCACACGAATGTTCAGAGTCGCGTCATCTACATCATGTGTACAGAAACGTCACGTCTCCTCATTAATACTAGACACTATCATCATCACTTCTTCGAAATTTGGAACGCTTCATTTCCTTAGGCGGCTATACTGTGATGGAAAGAAAATTGTGCCCCTGTCAAAGCTTTCATGTAGGGTGACAATGAAGGTCAACTTCGTCCTGCGGAAAGATTATTCTGACACACATTTTTGAAATCGAGAAATGGACTATCTTTCCCCCCGCATTTGGTCACGCGTACGGTGGCGACTGGGCCAACTTCGTCTTGCAAACTCAGAGACCATCTATAAAATCAAGAGGCACAGACCATCGTCTTCTTCACCTAATTATCTGCACTGTTATTCTGCTAAAATTTCCTCTCACCGACGATTTACAGTTTGTCGCCCCCTTACCTTCCTTGCCTTCTTAGTTCAGCATTGCATTTGGTAAGACTCTTCTTTCTTATTTTGCATTCAGCTCTTTTCTATTTGGGTTCTTTCGGATTTGTCTACGCATTTTTACGGCTTCACTTTCTTAGCTTTTATCTTCTTTTCTGGGTTTTCCCTCTGTTCTTCGTGTTTTCCTCCCCTTTACCGACTTCCCTCTTGTCATCATGTCTACCTCGATTGTTAGGGTCGATAGTGCTGATGAGGTTAGTTGTTCCAGCAGCGCCCCTCACGGTGTCGCTACCACTGCCTCCAAACCCAAATCTAAAAGAGTCATTAGGTATGCCCTTGACCATTACCGAACCCGGTATCAAATCCCTCATGTTCATCTTCATTTTGAGGAAGAAGACGTGCACCCTGACCACCGATCTTCCTGCACCCTGGTCTACGTCGCCCAGTTTGAAGCTGGACTACGGTTTCCACTCTCCCCCGTCGCGGATTCTGTCCTCGCCATCCTCGAGGTTGCCCCGGGTCAAATGCCCCCAAATTTTACAAATACATGTCTCTGATGACCAAGTTCAACAGAGACGGATACAATGTAGAGGCAAGACATGTCTTTCACTTCTGCCATGTTGTGAAATGTCGGGGGTCTCCTGAGGACGGAGAAAACACGTACTTTACCTGGAGTCAGAAACCCGGGGTTTCTGACATCATTACACACCTCCCTGATGTAAAACGGGGTTGGAAGGAATTACCTTTCATAGTCTCGGGTGCCTGGAGGACTGAGATCGCCCGTCCTGTACCACATGAGTTTGTTTCAGGTTTGTTGTAATAATGTTTCTTATTCACTACATAATTCCGTTGTCCTTCCAGACCATGTGTTCCTGTTGTTCTGATGACAAAACTTCATTTTATTCGCAGATATCTCCAAACCCCGCTTCTCCGATCTCTCAGCGGAAGAAGAGTTAGCGCTACAGAGAATACGTGCTGAAAAAGGGGACGAGTACGCTACTTGGAAGCAGATCCCTGTACCAGGGCTAGAGTCCACTGCAGAGGCAGGACCCTCGAACATCAATCCGGCTCAAAGACCACGTGAGTCAGCAGTCTCCCTTGCCGACGACGAAGAAGAAGACACGGCAGACCAACTACCCACGTTGCACCGAGCCCCCTGTGTTCCAAAGGTTACCCGTCCTTCACGTCCTTTCGAGACGGACAAGAGAACGGAGAAGAGGGAGAGGGATGAAGCCCTCAAAAAATTAAAGATCAAGAAGGCGCGACGAGAAGGGAGCTTGACCAGAGGGCTCGAGAACGGGAAGTTGCTGCCGCGACCTCGGCCTCGGTCGCAACAGGTTCTGGGGAACGGGGCACCCCTATCGAGCCTATGGCCGTCATGTCGCGACCCAAAACCCACCCTAAGAGTTAGAGTGAACTTTGGACGACTAATCATGGCTTACATGACTTGCTTGACAAACCAACCTGCAAACATCCACAGAGCATATACAATAGAGGATGACAGCGGAAACATAACTATAAAACACAGCGAAAGTCTAACAACCTCTAAGTATATACACACGGTCCAAGTTTAATACAAAGAAATCAAAACAAAGAAAGTGCGGACATGCCCGCCAAAATACATGGATATAATCACTCATGCTCACCCACAGCTAATCCACTCAGAATCTAACACCACCTACTGATAACCCTCTACGGGAGGTTCCTCCAAAGTCTCCTCGACGTACTCCTCCTCCACCCATGGACCAGGAGCACAAACATCAAATGGAGCAGCAGCTCCCTCAGAACCTGCCGACATAAGAAGTACGGCTGAGCATGGAATACTCAGCGGGTACTAAATACTAACCAACAGTCATAGTATACAGATAGCATAAATAAAGTAGGAAACAAATTTCATATATAGAACAGGAACGATTTATATCATGCAAGGAAGTAAAGCAATTTATATTCATGCTTGCATTCAGAAAAACTGATAAAACCCTGGAAACCATCGTACACTTGACTTGACTTGAAATACCCTTTGCGTGATTGGGAACTTGTTAACCGTGTCATGCTTGTCATGCTTGCATCATGCGTGTCATGCGAGTATCATGCTTGCTTGTTCATAATTTAAACATGTTCACATGCCTAGTTGCCGTTCATAGTCCGTCGCAACTAGTACCCTATATGCAGATGGGTATGCCTAGTTGCTGTTCATAGCCCGTCGCAACTAGCATCCATGCGGAATGTGAATGCCTAGTTGCCGTTCATAGCCTGTTGCAACTAGCATCCATGCGTATAATGCCATGCAGAGTTATGCGTGTCATGTGATGCTATGCTATGCGTGTCATGCCATGCTATGCTCATGCGTGTCATGCGATGCTATGCATGTCATGCGAGGGGATGGGAGACCTTTCCCTATGAAATGCATGATTGTCTTGCCCTTGTCAAAAGCAAAGTGAAACATATCTTAGGATATGCCCCACCTCTACGTCCCATACTTAAAACATCGGTAAATCACGTCATTTCATGCGTGCTCGTGAGATCGTGTGCATACTTGCATTTGGAATTAAATATGGCAATTTGGGGTAATTCACAAAGTATAGCATATAACAATTTAAGTGAGTAATAATCTACGCATTTTAAGAAATGTAAGAAACACACTATCATGAACCCTAACAAATTTCAAGAGCAATTAAGCATGGGTTCCCTTAATTTATCATTTATTTTGTTCACCTTGGCATTTCATCAAACATGGGGTGTGTTCATTATTCACTTAAACTTAGATCATGCTTTTCTAGGTGGGTTATGCTCACATCACACTTGTATGTTCATTATTGGTACAATGCCCTTTCCCATTCGTTTATCACATCATCCACACGGCATCCATTCGCCAACATCCATCTCCATTCACCATTCATACCACCAATCTCATAACACATATAAATGAAGGAAAACAAGGAGAAACAAAGGAAAAAGGGAAGCTATAACTAGGAGGGTAGTAAGAAGTACTGACCTTGAAGAAATGAGGAAGAAACCCCTTCCAAAAATGACCGTGAGGTGCTGCCCTAGCTTGGGGAACGCTCTCCACGAGTGCTTGAGCCGTGATCTTGGAGAAAAACCAGACTTGAAGTGATCTAGGGTCTCAAAACCCCTTTGATTCTTCTCCAAAAGCAAAACCCTAGCTTAGGAAACCCTTTCTCCTCTCTTCTAAGCCCCCAAATCCTCTAAGTGTTGAGAATGAGCCCTAAAGGCTCGGGTTAAACTCTTAAGGTAAGAGTGAACCGACCAAAAGACCATAATACCCTTACTGAAATTTCTGCAAAAACAAGAGTGCCGAACACGTTGAGCTGTGAATAGTGCCAAACACGTTGTGCTATGAATAGTGCCAAACACGTTGTGCTGTGAATAGTGTCGAACACGTTGTGCTGTGAATAGTGCCGAACACGTTGTGCTGTGAATAGTGCTGAACTCGTTGTGCTGTGAATAGTGCCAAACACGTTGTGCTGTAAATAGTGCCGAACACGTTGTCACGTTGTGTTGTGCATAATGCTGATCTCGTTGTCCGTTGTCTTATGTACAACGTGCCCGTCGTGAGCTGTACAACGTACACGTTGTCTGTTGCACAACGGATGCACAACGTATACGTTATCAGAGCTAGAGCTACGTCCTTAGTGCCTTCCGAGCTATGTCCTTAGTGCCTTACGAGCTACGATTGCCTGCAGGTCCAAACTGTTTTGGCCATATCTTTTGACTCGTTCGTCCGATTTTGACGATTCAACTTGCGTTGGGTTCGTACTTCGAAAAGGAACATTTCTTACGTTTAGGAATTTCCAATTTCTTCCTTATTTATTAATTATACCTCTTTAAAGGCAAAAATGGCAACGAAAGTGTCATGCATTAAATGTGAAAAGGTCCGGGGCTCTACATCCCCCCCCCTTACAAAAATTTCGTCCTCGAAATTTAGACGCTACTTGCATTACAAACCAAAAAGAAAATTACAAGTCATATACAAACTTATACAAAAACTCATTCAATTAATTCTGGGTACTTTGCTTTGACTTCGGCTTCACGCTCCCATGTAGCTTCTTCCCGAGCATGGTGTTGCCATTGCACAAGAACCAAAGAGATTGTCTTGTTGCGAAGCACCTGATCTCTTCGATCCAAAATCTGAACCGGCTTTTCAATCAAGGTGAGGTCCTCTCGAATCTCCAACGGTTCCAAGTCTATGACATGCGAAGGATCCACAATGTACTTCCGAAGCATAGACACATAGAAGACGTTGTGAACTGCGGCCATGTGAGGTGGGAGAGCTACCCTGTAAGCAACCTCACCAACTCGTGTGATAATCTCAAAAGGCCCAACATACCGAGGACTGAGCTTGCCTCGCTTTCCAAATCTCATGATCCCTTTGCTAGGAGATACTTTCACAAAAACTTGATCCCCTACTTGAAATTCCAAGTCCCTACGGCGCGTGTCCGCATAACTTTTCTGGCGATCGTGAGCGGCTTTCAATCGATCCCGAATGATCTTAACTGTGCCTGCAGTTTGCTCAATCAACTCCGGACCAAGTACTTTCCTTTCTCCTACCTCATCCCAATAGAGAGGAGACCTACAACTTCGCCCATACAAGGCCTCAAATGGTGCTATTTGGATACTCGCCTGATAGCTGTTATTATAGGCGAATTCAACCAAAGGCAAGTGCTCTTCCCAACTGCCTCTGAAATCCAACATACAAGCCCGAAGCATGTCTTCAATGACTTGGTTCACTCTCTCGGTTTGTCCATCCGTTTGTGGATGAAAAGCGGTGCTGAAATCAAGTCGGGAACCCATAGCCTCCTGGAAGCTTTTCCAGAATCGTGATGTGAATCTTGGATCCCGATCTGACACAATACTAACGGGCACTCCGAGCAACCTCACCACTTCCTTGATGTACAAAGCGGCTAACTGACTAGAGTTGAAAGTAGTTCGGTAAGGTAAGAAGTGAGCGGACTTCGTCAAACGATCCACTACTACCCATATCGCATCTGAGCCCCTTGCCGTCTTTGGCAAGCCAACTATGAAATCCATGGATATGTTCTCCCATTTCCACTCGGGAATCTGAAGGGACTGTAATAGACCTGCGGGCCGCATGTGTTCTGCTTTTACCTGTTGACACACCAAGCACCGTGCTACATATTCCGCAACCTCCCTCTTCATATTCCGCCACCAAAAGTGACTCTTGAGGTTTCGGTACATCTTTGTACCCCCTGGATGCACTGTGTACTTCGAACGGTGTGCTTCATCCAAAATCTCTCTTCGAAGATCTGCATTGGCTGGGACGCACAGCCTTCCCTTGAATGTGATAGCACCCCGACTAGTGAGAGAGAAGTCCTCACTACCCTTAGCAACTTCCTTGTCCCGATAAGCCAACAATTCAGCATCCGTGGCTTGGTATTCTTGGATCAAATCTATAATGTATGGCCGAACCGTGACATTTACCAAGATAGGACTACGAACAGAGCCATTCACACTAATGTCCAGATTTGCCAAGTCTTCAAGTAGCTTCCATTCCTGCACTAACATGCATGCTAATAACCCCGGAGGTCTTCTACTCAAAGCATCAGCCACTACATTTGCTTTACCCGGGTGGTATTGAATGGTACAATCATAGTCTTTCAAAAATTCCATCCAACGCCGTTGCCTTAGATTCAATTCCTTTTGGAAAAAGAGGTACTTGAGGCTCTTGTGGTCCGTATACACATAGAATTCCACCCCGTATAAGTAATGTCACCAGATCTTGAGTGCAAACACGACTGCGGCAAGCTCTAAGTCGTGCATGGGGTAATTCTTCTCATGCTCCTTCAATTGCCTCGATGCATAGGCAATGACTTTCTTGTGTTGCATAAGCACACATCCAAGTCCAACGTGTGAGGCATCACTGTACACCTCATACCCAAGAGGTCCGGATGGCACTGTAAGGACAGGAGCTGTAGTCAACCTCTTCTTCAGTTCCGTGAAACTGATCTCACACTTGTCGCTCCATACAAACTTCGCATTCTTCCTTGTCAGGTAAGTAAGCGGTGCTGCAAGGCTAGAGAAACCCTCTACGAATCTCCTGTAGTAGCCTGCCAACCCAAGGAAGCTGCGTATCTCCGTAACACTCTTAGGCTTCGCCCAACTCATAACTGCTTCGATCTTCTTCGGATCTACCGAGATACCTTCTGCAGAAACAACGTGGCCTAGGAATGCCACCTCTTCCAACCAAAACTCACACTTGCTAAGTTTGGCGTATAGCTTGTGCTCTCTTAGCATTTCCAAAGCAAGGCGTAGGTCGCGTGTGTGATCTTCCCTTGTCTGGGAATAGACCAAAATGTCATCAACAAATACAATCACACACCTATCAAGATATGGCCGGAACACCCGGTTCATCAAATCCATAAAGGCTGCCGACGCGTTCGTGAGTCCAAAAGGCATCACCAAGAACTCGTAGTCTCCATATCGAGTCCTGAAAGCAGTTTTGGGAACATCTTCCGCCTTAATCTTCAACTGGTGATAACCCGATCGAAGATCTATCTTTGAGAAAAATATCGCTCCCTTCAACTGATCGAACAAATCATCAATTCTAGGCAATGGATACCTATTCTTTATAGTGACCTTGTTCAATTGCTGGAAATCGACGCACATCCGCATCGAACCATCTTTCTTCTTAACAAACAACACCGGGGCACCCCACGGTGAGACACTTGGTTGAATGAAACCAAGGCCTTGTAATTCCTCCAATTGAGTCTTCAACTCCTTAAGTTCAACCGGGGCCATTCTATACAGAGCCCGAAAGATGGGAGCTGTGCCTGGTGCAAGCTCGATCACAAACTCAATCTCCCTGTCTGGAGGTAATCCTGACAACTCCTCTGGAAACACATCCAAGAATTCACTCACAACTGGAATTGTCGATGAGTCCTTTGCCTCGGGGTTAGCTAGGCTCAACGCCGCAAAACGAGCGATATCTCTACCCTTCAACCCCCAAAAGTGAAATGGTTTTCCTTCTACCGGCTTGAAGAGTACCACCTTCTCAAAGCAAGCTACATGCCCATGATGCGCTGCTAACCAATCCATTCCCAATATAACATCAAAGTCTTGAAATCCAAGGACGATGAGATCAACTGCCAACTCGTGGCTTCCAACTTGGACCACACTATTTCTATACACTTTATCTGCCAATACCGTTTTGTCGAGGGGAGTCAAAATGGCTAACTCCGGTTTTAGCTGTCTAGGCTCCTCAGAAAAGCCTTCTGAAAAACTCGGCGAGACAAACGAATGAGTAGACCCGGTATCAATCAACACTCGAGCCAAATACTCATTGACTAGTAGGGTTCCTGAAATTTTAGCTAGCGGAGTTAATCCATGCATCAACAGCGTATACGTGTAGGTTTATATACATATAGAACATGCCGAGTATGTACACAAAGAATATAGCATAACATAACAATCACGAATAAAGAAAATAACTCCAAACGCGTACCTTGCACCACATCATCAGATGCAAGTGCATCACCCTCTGTCAAAGCAAATACACGCCCCTGGTTCGCCTGGCGAGACTGAGGTGTAGACCGGGTAGTCTGAGATGACGCCTGATATGATCCTGCTGGGCGTGCTGGTGGCCTAATCCCCTGAGACTAGCCTGGTAAATGCCGGGTAGGGCAATCCCTGATCACGTGGCCCTGGCGACCACAGTGAAAACATCCACCCGATGCTCTTAGGCAATCCCCCGCTGGGTGCCTTCGGCCGCATGAAGGGCAGGCCTCGTGTGTGCGGGTAGGAGGGGCCTGAGGTGGAGCATATCTCGCCACCTGAGGTGCAACTGGCCATGGGGCTGGGAGAGCCTGAGGTCGAGGTGCCTGTGGCACGTACTGCCGTGGTGCTGGGGCCGCATAAGTCGGCCTCATCGGTGGTGCTGGCCATGTATGCTGATAAGAGCCGGTACGAGCCCGCCTCTCTAGAGGTGCTGAACTACTGGCTTGGCCTCTCGCCAACTCTCTCTTCTTAGACACCGCTTAAGAATTGGCCTCGACCAATAAGGCCTTGTCTACCACTTCAGGGTAGGTAGCATGCCTGAAAATGGAAACCTTCTCCATAATAACATCCTTGAGCCCTTGCTCAAATCTTCTCACCTTCATTGCCTCAGTAGCAACCATATGAGGCGCAAATCTCGACAATTCTGAGAACTTGGCCTCATAAGCGGCCATAGACATCGAACCTTGCTCAAGGTTGATGAATTCTCTTTCTTTCTTTTCCCGTGCACTGATCGGAAAATACTTCTTGTAAAAAGTATCTTTGAACTCCTCCCAAGTCAAAGGTTGACCCTGCATGGTCAAATCTCGCGTCCTCAATGCGGACAACCACCAATGGTGGGCTTCACCCTCTAGCATGAAAACTGCCCATGCTACTCTATCCTCCTCTGTAGGCGAGAGGACCGCAAAAATCTTCTCCATCTAGAGGATCCACGCCTCCGCAGCAAGAGGGTCCACACTCCCATGGAAGGATGGAGGCCTCAATCTCCTGAATGCCTCAACTCCAGCTGTACGATGTACTGGAGCTGCGGGCGGTGGAGTAGGTGCCGCCGACGATGGTATAGCTTGCCGAGCCGCCAGTATGGCGAGTGTCTCAGCAATAGAGCCTAAGACCTGAGAGAGGTCCGGCTGCTCATCCTCATCCCGTGAAGAAGAGGAAGCTCTGGTATGTGGTCCACGACCCCGTGTGTTCCGTCTCATGACTAAAGTCCTGAGAATAATAACACCACATGAGTCTAACTTGAAACCACAGTTTATTTCAATGCCATTTCACAATAATTCAATTTGTATTAGTTGTATAATACTAATACACATCACATCAAGTCATCAGAGTATTCATCACATTATACTTATACTTTAGTGTTCTGACGTACCTAGGACCGTACTTGGTTAAAGCAACCATTTTAGACTAAGACTAAAGTTTAGTCTTAACCTTGGAACCAGACTCGTTCCCGACTCACTTCCTTCCTAACTTGTTTCCTAACATATGCTCTTGTCAAGCCGTGGTATAAGATTCTAAGTGACCCTAGAGACCTAAAGCCTAAGCTCTGATACCATTTCTGTCGCGACCCAAAACCCTCCCTAGGAGTTAGAGTGAACTTTGGACGACTAATCATGGCTTACATGACTTGCTTGACAAACCAACCTGTAAAAACCCACAGAGCATATACAATAGAGGATGATAGCGGAAACATAACTATAAAACACAGCGGAAGTCTAACCTCTAAGTATAGCATATAACAATTTAAGTGAGTAATAATCTACGCATTTTAAGAAATGTAAGAAACACACTATCATGAACCCTAACAAATTTCAAGAGCAATTAAGCATGGGTTCCCTTAATTTATCATTTATTTTGTTCACCTTGGCATTTCATCAAACATGGGGTGTGTTCATTATTCACTTAAACTTTGATCATGCTTTTCTAGGTGGGTTATGCTCACATCACACTTGTATGTTCATTATTAGTACAATGCCCTTTCCCATTCGTTCATCACATCATCCACACGGCATCCATTCGCCAACATCCATCTCCATTCACCATTCATACCACCAATCTCATAACACATATATAAATGAAGGAAAACAAGGAGAAACAAAGGAAAAAGGGAAGCTATAACTAAGAGGGTAGTAAGAAGTACCGACCTTGAAGAAATGAGGAAGAAACCCCTTCCAAAAACGACCGTGAGGTGCTGCCCTAGCTTGGGGAACGCTCTCCACGAGTGCTTGAGCCGTGATCTTGGAGAAAAACCGGACTTGAAGTGATCTAGGGTCTCAAAACCCCTTTGATTCTTCTCCAAAAGCAAAACCCTAGCTTAGGAAACCCTTTCTCCTCTCTTCTAATCCCCCAAATCCTCTAAGTGTTGAGAATGAGCCCTAAAGGCTCGGGTTAAACTCTTAAGGTAAGAGTGAACCGACCAAAAGACCATAATACCCTTACTGAAATTTCTGTAAAAACACGAGTGCCGAACACGTTGAGCTGTGAATAGTGCCAAACACGTTGTGCTGTGAATAGTGCTGAACACGTTGTGCTGTGAATAGTGCCGAACACGTTGTGCTGTGAATAGTGCTGAACTCGTTGTGCTGTGAATAGTGTTGAACTCGTTGTGCTGTGAATAGTGCCGAACACGTTGTGCTGTGAATAGTGCTGAACTCGTTGTGCTGTGAATAGTGCCGAACACGTTGTGCTGTGAATAGTGCCGAACACGTTGTGCTGTGAATAGTGCCGAACACGTTGTCACGTTGTGTTGTGCATAGTGCTGAGCTCGTTGTCCGTTGTCTTATGTACAACGTGCCCGTCGTGAGCTATACAACGTACACGTTGTCTGTTGCACGACGTACCCGTTGTCTGTTGCACAACGGATGCACAACGTATACGTTATCAGAGCTAGAGCTATGTCCTTAGTGCCTTCCGAGCTACGTCCTTAGTGCCTTCCGAGCTACGATTGCCTGCAGGTCCAGACTGTTTTGGCCATATCTTTTGACTCGTTCGTCCGATTTTGACGATTCAACTTGCGTTGGGTTCGTACTTCGAAAAGGAACATTTCTGACATTTCGGAATTTCCAATTTCTTACTTATTTATTAATTATACCTCTTTAAAGGCAAAATGACAACGAAAGTGTCATGCATTAAATGTGAAAAGGTCTGGGGCTCTACACGTCAGCTCCGGCCCCTCTACGGCAATTGTCACTGCTCCCATGGCCGCAGTGGTCACGCTTGCTGCTGCTCCTACTATCGCTCCTGTGTCTGTTTTGAACACGGCTTTGCCTGGCACTCCGCCACGGGAAAGGACCATAGCGGGAGGCCCCGCCGAGTTCTGGAATCCTGTCTTCCCTCGGGGGTATGCTCGTCCCACGGTTGCTCATTCAGCAATGGAGCATGACTCCATAGCCACATCGATGATGTTGGCGATGAGGCTCCCTACGGACATAGCCGCAACGAGGGGTATGCACTGGATGGGGATGCACAATACAGCAAGTCGAGCAGTTGCCACGGTAAAGTTTTCTTTTTTTTAGCCTGATACGCGATTGACTCTCCCTCCCCCCTTTTTTGGTAGCTGGGGAACATGCTCGCGGGGATGTACGAAATTAGTAACGAGAATAGACGTACTGCAAACGGTTTGAGGGACAAGGTCCTCGATCTGGAGAAGAGAAATGCAGAGGAGGCGAAGCGGCTGAATCATAAGCTGATGTCCGTTGAATCCGATCTTCGCAAAGTCACAGGCTCACTTGCCTCAGCTATCAAACAACGTGACAAGGCTCAGGAGGACGCTCGCAGAGCGAAGGAAGAAGAGAAGGCGGCGTTAGAGCAGGCCGAGAGATCCGTCCTTCGGATCAGCGAACTGGACGACGTTGCGAACACTCTTCGACAACGGCTTGAAGCAGCTGAGGCAGAAAAAGAAGCCCTGGCGAAACAACTCGAGGAAGCTGCTGCTGCGAAGGATGAAGAGATTAAGGCTGCCAAAGAAGCGCTAACGGAATCTCTTCGAGCCCATTTCCAGACAGTAATGGATCGATTGATTGCCGAAGACCGGGCTGAGACGGAGAGAGAACTTATGAACGAACTCCGAGAGTCAGGATGACTGGTGGAATCTCCACAACGGTTGAAGGACGAGACAACTCGTTCTGAAGCCGTAGGTCAGGAAGTCTTGCTCGATGAAGAGCCTGAAGTGCAAGGACGGGTACAACCTCCATTACCAGCTGGTCCTTCTCCCGTCTTACCCGAGGTGCCGGTCGAATCTCCTTCAGCTCTTCTGGCAATGTTCCCAATGGGGCCGTTGTAGTCGAAATCGTCGAGGGCTGATCTCTCTTCACTCTCACTCCTTGTTTTTGTTTCTTGTTACGACATTGTATGATCCCCGTGATTGTTAATAGTTGTTTAATAGAAAATCTACAATTTTCATTTCTCCACCAATGCGTTGTGATCGCTCGTACCAAAGGACGTCTCGTCCAGAAACAAACAAGAATACAATTAATTATCACATGTCAAGACGTCTCGATTATGATAAATGCAAAACACAATAACGTCTCAAGATCCTTTAAATAATAGAACGTATAGATCGTGGTCGTTCTTTTAAGTTTAGAGAGTACGCAGGTTAGATAGCGTAATATATTATGAATGTACTCTTGACAAATGATAATTCAAAAAGGGTGAACGTACGGTGAACTCGTGGTGGGACACCATGCTCAGAGGACATTCCATTAGTATAAGCCACCGGTTTGCTCAGATGGCAATTCCTTTGGATGAGCCACATGTGTCCCGTGGTGAGTACCCAGTTCGTATGAACTATCACTCGATGTTGCAATGCATTTATAATATTTTACTAAGCACCGGATAAAAGGAAGAAGTTTGACCATGTACTCATGACACATTGTTTCACTGGAAGAATTGTTTTAAATTCATAATGTTCCACGACTTCTGAACTATATTACCTTGTAAGTCTTTAAGATAATATACACCGAGACTCCCAAGACGGTCCACGATATACGGTCCTTCCCAGTTAGGCCCCAGCTTTCCGCTATTGACTTCTCGAGTGTTCTGGAAAACTTTTCGAAGAACGAGATCTCCGACTTGAAGTACTCTCTTCCGTACTTTCTTGCTGTATGCCTTCCGTAGCTGCTGCTGATACCGTTTCATCTGGATATTGGCATCTTCCCGTTTTTCTTCCAGCAAATCCAAATGAATGGCCATCAGCTCAACGTTTTTGTCCTTCTTCCCATCCTTCTTCCGAGAACGAATCGTTGGTAGACAGACCTCGGTGAGAATAACGGCCTCCATCCCATACGCCAAGGAGAACGGGATTTCATTTGTAGGGCTTCGCGGCGTTGTCCTATATCCCCACAGCACGTTATGCAATTCACTAGTCCACTTCCCCTTGGAGTCTTCCAGCCTTCTCTTGAGAGCATTCAGAATATTCTTGTTAGCTGCTTCAGCAAGACCATTCCCTTGAGGATAGTAAGGAGATGAGAAGATGTGCTTGATCTTCAATTCCTGGCAAAATTCAGCAATGATTCTTCCGGTGAACTGCTTCCTGTTGTCAGAAATGATGGACTGCGGAATGCCGAATCTGCAAATGATGTGTTCCCATAGGAATTTCTTCACCTCTTGTTCTCTGATTCGTGCTAGGGGAATAGCTTCGATCCACCGGGAGAAGTAATCCGTAGCCACCAAAAGGAAAGTTAAATTGCCAGGAGCTCTGGGAAAAGGTCCCACAATATCAAGTCCCCAACGAGCGAATGGCCAAGGTTGAGACACGGTACTGAGTTCCGGAGCAGGAGTATGAATCAATTGAGCATGGCGCTGGCATTGACTGCACTTTTGTACATACCTCTGAGCATCAGCTTGCATATAGGGCCAGAAATATCCTTGTCCAATAGCACGATGGGCGATAGTCCGTCCTCCTGAATGGATGCCGCATATTCCTTCGTGTAGCTCAACTAAGATCTTCTCCACGTCTTCAGGATGAACGCACTTCAAGAGAGGTCCTCCGAAAGATTTCTGATACAGTTCTCCGTGTACAAGAGTGTATCGACGAGGTTTATACTGTATACACCTTGATTCTCTTAGGTCGATAGGGAGGACTCCGCCTTTTAAGTAAGCTATTAAACCCGTCATCCAGCTCGGCACCTGGTTAACGAATAACAGCTCTTGTTGTGACCGCAGGTCGATGGATGGATATTCCTTATATTCCACATGTATAGCCTTTGGCTCATTAGCTTGCAACATCGAGGCAAGGTATGCCAACGCATCAGCGTGCCTGTTATCATCCCTTCGAACATGCTTAATCTCAATGACGTTGAAGGCATCTCATTGTTCTCGTAAAAGCGTAGCATAGCGCTTCATTCGATCGTCCCGGCATTCATAGACACCATTAAGCTTGTTCACCACAAGTTACGAATCACAGAACACCCTTAGCATAGAGATCCCCAATTCTCATGCACTTTGTAACCCGAGTATCAACGCTTCATATTCGGCTTCATTATTGGAGGCAGTGAAGCCAAGACGTGTCAGCTTCTGTACTTTAACATTATCTGGGCTAATGAGCACAGTGCCAAGTCTGGAGCCGCTGACATTAGATGACCCATCGACGTACAAGACCCAGTCACTCCATGTTGTCAATTCGTCCCCACCTTCCGCTTCGTTGTCTATTTTGGTTTCGTCTTCCACATCGTCCGAAAGTTCATGCCGATCCGGATCTACTTCTGTTTCGATCTCCTCTATGGGGAAATCGGCTAGAAAGCTTGCCACGGCCTGCCCCTTTTTAGAGATCCTGGCCCGGTATTGGATATCGAACTCGCTGAGTGCTACTGCCCATTTCGACATTCGCCCAGCAGTCTCAGGCCGTCCCAACATGTTTTTCAATGGATATGTGGTGATAACAATGATGGTATGGGCCTGAAAATAAGGATGTAATTTTTCAGCAGAAAAAACAAGAGCCAAACCTACCTTCTCCAGCTTGCTATAATTGGATTCTGCCTTGTGGAAGGTTTTGCTGATGAAATATATAGGCTTCTCCGTACCATCATGACTTCTGAGCAGCACTGAGCCAATGGCTCACTCTGAGACAGAGAGGTAGAGATACAGCACTTCACCAGGTTCAGGCACAGAGAGAATCGGAGCAGAGCCGAGATATTTCTTCAAGGCAGCAAAGGATTGGGAACATTCCTCGGTCCATCTGAACACCGAATCTTTTCTCAACAATTCGAACAACGGCTTGCAACGATCAGAAGACTTTGATATAAACCGATTGAGAGCGGCGATGCATCCCGTTAATTTCTGGACCTCTTTTTTCTTCTTTGGTTCTGGCATATTTATCAAAGCATGGATTTGCGCTGGATTTGCTTCGATGTCCCGTTGACTAACGAGGTAGCTAAGAAATTTGCCGGAGGTGACGCCGAAAATACATTTCTCAGGATTCAACTTCAAATTAAAAGTACGCAGAATAGAGAACGGCTCCATCAGGTTGGTTACAAGAGAAACTCGAGTTCGAATTTCCCAACGATGTCGTCTATATACACCTCCACTGATTTGCCGAGCAAGGGTCCAAACATTAAATTCATCAACCGTTGGTAGGTGGCTCCAGCGTTCTTCAATCCAAAAGGCATGACCCGGTAACAGAATAGTCCCCGTTCCGTGATGAAGGCCGTCTTTTCTTGGTCATCCTTAGCTAAGAGAATTTGATTGTAACCCGAGTATCCATCCATGAAGGATAACATCTCGTGACCAGCGGTAGCAGTGATAAGTCTATCGATTCGGGGAATTGGGAAAAAGTCTTTTGGACAAGCTTTGTTAACACTAGTGAAATCAATACAGACCCTTACTTTCCCATTCTTTTTTGGTACGGCTATTACATTAGCTATCCATTCCAGATATTGAACTTCTCGAATGAAACCGTATTGAATGAGCTTATCAATTTCTTCATTGACGGCCTCATGGTACGCTGGAGCAAGCCTCCGGGGCTTTCGTTTGACGGGG
The DNA here is from genome assembly GCA_015143295.1 of Tetracentron sinense. Taxonomy (NCBI): domain Eukaryota; kingdom Viridiplantae; phylum Streptophyta; class Magnoliopsida; order Trochodendrales; family Trochodendraceae; genus Tetracentron; species Tetracentron sinense. The sequence continues at coordinate 12,017,075 of CM026565.1, read as the reverse complement.
TTAACAACGGGATCAACATTGAGGTGGTGGCAGATGACTTCAGGGTTGATCCCCGTCATGTCTTTGTGGGACCAGGCAAAAACATCAAGAATCTTTCTCAAAAAATTTAGCAGCTTTGATTCCTTGTTCAGTGTCAAACTGGTCCCAATCTGTAACACCTTGGGTTCATCCTCCGTCCCAAGGTTGACGAGCTTTGTGGGTTCAACGGAGGGATTTGCTTGCGGTTCTCCCGAGCTTTCACCCTCCGTGGACCCGATCTGTAACTGCTATTTGGGTAGTTCGGGCGGAGTATAATCACACTTCTGTGACGCCAGCTGATCTCCTCAAATCTCTCTTGGTCCGTCTTGAGTAGGAAATTTCAGCACTTAGTAATAAGAGGACGGGACAGCTCTCAGTCCACCATCGTCCTAAGATGACGTTGTATGGGGACGGTGCATCGACAACAGAGAATCGTGTGGACAAGACGATTGGCCCAGCTTTCACTGGCAAGACGACTTCCCTCATGGGCTACATCGAGCTTTCGTCGAACCCTACCAACGGAGTCTGAGCAGCAACGAGAACTGCCGGGTCCAGCTTCATCTTAGTGAAAGCATGGAAGTAAAGAATGTCTACCCCACTCCCGGAATCAACGAGCACTCACCTGATATCGAAGTTGCCATTCCGCATAGTCAGAACGAGAGCATCATAGTGAGGTCGTACTACAGTTGTCATGTCCTGATCGGTGAAGGAAAGGGCATGCTCAATTCCTCTCGTTGCTGGTCGTACTTGACAGACTTTGGCGACATGGGACAACTTTCTTACCTTGGCTCTGAACTGCTGTTCTATATCTATCTCCGGCACTCGGGCATGATGGATGACATTAATGACTCCCCTGGGTGCTTCTCCACCACTTGAACCCGGATTATTAGGGGGTCCTTCTTCATGAGGCCGAATAGATGGGTCGGCAATACGTCCTGCTCCATTTCCAGAAACTACATACTCCCCCAGATAACCTTCGCGGACCAACCTCTCTAGATACTCCCTCAAAATTCGACAATGATTTGTAAGATGTCCGTGACATTTGTAATAATGACAATACTCATACGCTCGGGGTCCCGAGGTGACATCACGAACACTTCGTGCAGGCCATTCGAAGTAGGGTTTGTCTTCCATCGTTCTTATAATTGTTGCCGGGCTAGTCGTGAAATTAATTTGACCAGCACGAGATGCAAAAGAACGCATTTCCATTGTCCGGTTTTCCCTTTTCTCGTTATGTCCGGGCTCTTCCCGTCTCTGATAAGTACGGCTGTCCTGACGCTGGGAGTTGGGATGTGACTTCGTCTTGCTCTGCGGATCTAGGGTTTGGTAGACTCCAAACGAATGCCGGTCCGGTTCACCTTGCCACTCCACATATACAACCTTTTCTCGTCGTGCTCGCCACCATGGTTCATCGCCACTAGAAGATGATTCATACTTTGGCCTTTTCCCCTTCTTTGAGGACGACTTGTTTCTCCATTCTACAACATCTACTCCTCACGCTCTGGGTCTCGTTGTTACTGCGATATCGTCCTCCAGTCTCCCGTACTTCGAAGCACGGACTATCAGCTCATCCATCTTAGTAGGACAATCAAGGACAAGAGATTCGTAGATCTTTGAGTTCCTGTGCACGGCATTCTTGAAGGTGGCTATGCAGGTACAGTCCTCGATTTTATCGATCCTGGAGACTTCATCGGTGAAACGCTGAATAAAATCTCGGAGAGGCTCCGTCGGTTTCATTCGCATAGTGAAGATTGAATCTGCACCTGCTTTCTTCTTTTTGTTGATAATATATTGGTCAATAAAAGCTGACCTGAGATCAGCCATACACTTGATTGATCCAGGGGCTAGATTACGAAACCATCTCGCCGCCGCTCCAGTCAAGCTGCTAGGGAAGGCTTTGCAGAGGAGGTTGTCATCCGGGTTGCGGACAGCCATTGTATTCCTGAAGTCAGTCAGGTGGTCAATAGGATCTTTCCTTCCGTCGAACTTGACAAAATTGGGTACCATGAATTTTGACGGGGTGTAAGATTCAATGATCTCCTTAGAAAAAGGGGAAGTCTCCTCTTCGTCTTTGAATTTTTGGGAATACAGGTCGAGAGAGGTCCCGCTCGTTGTGCTTTTGACTCGAGCGTTGATCATAGTTTCTACGTCCTTAAGGGTCAGGCCCGTCTTCTGAGGGCTTTACTGCACAGCACGAGCAGAGAGCGAATGAGGAGGAACAACTTCTTCAGCAGAGTGGACGAGTGTAAATCTTCTTTCAGGACTCTCTTGTGCTGTTGGCGAGGTTGGTCTTGCTGCTCTAAGAGGAGGATAGGAAGGGAAATCAAGCTTACGAACTACAGGATGCTCCTTAGGAGGCTCGTCATCGATCTCCAGTCCGCTGTGCTCCAGGGCATCAAGTCTTTCTTGTAACACCTGTTGTTGGCTGACTATCTGGGCTAGAGTGGCCTGTTGCTGTTGCAACAACAGTAAGATTGGGTCAGATGTGGACATGGGTCTTTCAGGTTGTCCGGTAGGTAGCTCGAGTCTGGTCTGCACGGTAGAAGGGGTGGATAGAATGGTTTGAGGGGCTTGATTTTCAACTGCAGACTGAGGGGTCTGATCAGCCATGCTAACTGAAGAGAGTAGAATGAGCGAAGGGAGGTTCGTTTTTAGAAAAAAGAAGTTTCCCATAGACGGCGCCAATTTTTGTGTGGGAATTTTCTGGAGAGTACACGTATCAACAGATGCTTTGCAATATGGATCATCGGTCGAAGGAAGATAGTAAGACCCCAACTGTTGATGAAGATGACGAGGAGGGTGTGCACCCCAACCTGTACTCCGATGCCAAAGTCAATATGTGAAGGAGATGAAGAACAGTAAAGAAGATGAGGATTAGGAGTTGATCAGTTTTAGTTGGTTTTTCCTTTTTTTCCTCTTCCTTTCACACACTGTTTCTAAGAGTATTTATAGGTCCCTTCCTCCTGGCCGTAGGCGATCACTCATGGCCATACTGCCTGTGTTCTCTACCTCCTACTCATCACGAAACATGTTGGATAGATTTTGAGCTGTACGTATTGCATGCGTATCAGCACGCAGTGCAGAGCAGGTAAGGGGTAGGAACTCGATTGAAATGACTGGCATTAAATGCTAACTCAGTGCTTTTCATCTACCCTCAGAAAGGAATGATTACTTCTCGATTACAGGATCCTGCTGATTAGTTTCGTTATTGACAGAAATACGGGTCCGTTATCATAACTTGACGAGATCGTTGTTTCCGTCACTACGGGTTCATTATCTAATTGGTAACGGGCTTGTTGTTCTTTCGACAACAGTCCCGTTGTCTTTTAGACAACGAACACGTTGAGAGAACAACGCCCCATTGTCCTTCAGACAACGTTCTCGTTGTCTTTTCGACAACAGTCCCGTTGTCTTTTAGACAACGAACACGTTATTGAGAGAACAACGCAAATAAACTCCAAAGGATTACGAGTCCCTCATTCAATGTCGTGACACTAGAAGCATGCTCGTTGTCACTGAGTTTGTTGTTTTACGAAAAGTATCCCTTACAGAAACATTAATTAGTAACCAAGTAATCTTATTCCTAACTATTAGGAGATAAGAATTACCAGCTAGCTAAAGAGATAAGGTTCCATAATGAAGTGGGCATCCCACCCTAGGTGGGCCCCACTTCTACACACCCCTTAAGGAGTTCCAAACTCCTTTGGTCATCATTTGATCTTTATCAAAATAATCAATGGGTCCTACCAATATGGTTAATCACATCCTATGTGATTTCACCTATTAGAGCTTCACTATACCATATAGTGATTTACTTAGAGAAATTAATTAATTTAATTAATAATTAAATTAAAAGCTTTAAGAAGGTCCTAGTGTGTGGGATCGGGATCTCCTATTTCCGGTTGTGTACCAAGTGCTTAGCCTTTTTGGTTAAAGCCTTATTACTAGGAAACACTTTCCTATAACACCATTAGGATTATAGAATTTTATCTATGTCCTTGGACTTCCACTAATCACAATAATGTCCATTAACACAATGTGACTAACCCCTAGAAATTAGAGAATTACTTGCAGGTATTTCTATTACAAGATTTGTTTACAGATGCGTCCTTCCACTTCCAATATTGTTATAAGCTTACGGGACAATATCTTATACTGTCTGTAATCTCTAACTTATAATGAGAGCCCTTTCTCTTTGATACTTTTAATCAATCTTGGGCTTTTAAAACTATTTTTAAAAATTCTTTAAATGAAATTATAATAATAATTATATTCCTTTTATTTAGAAAATAAACTTCTTGATAAAACCATTTTATCGACAAATACTAGCACTGGTTTTCCAAGTCCGGTTTGACAAATATCAACTTAATAGAGTGGTGGAATCCTTGTTGAGTATAGACACACTTCTTCTAGTATAGTATACATTACCCAACAAGCCCGTATTCAGTCCGGTGTGTTGGACATTGATGATTTGCTACATCAAAGCTATATAGACAAATACTAGAGAAGATGTTGACCTCCCAGGTTAAGGACAATCTATCAAATGGACTACCCTAAATATATAGACAGTATATTTCTAAGGTTATCCATTGAGCGATCCTGTTGCAATATAAGTACTTCTTACTTATATCCACATCTTAGTCAAGAGACATTTTTCTTAGTGATTAAGGTCATCACTCCATCATATGGAACTAACAATGTGTAAGTTAATACGAATAGATTGTCCAGATGTATCCTGAATAACTTAAAACAAATTTAGGTTTACAAAGAACCGGAAAACCTTAGCAATTAGTTAAAAACTAATTGTATGGTTTTCCTACAATGTTACCTAAGGGACAAAATTGTCTCATATAATGAGATACTTTTAATATGTTATCCAATGTAGAAGACAATGTGTGAATATTGTAAGCACATAAATTTACCACCTTTCCTCCCCTCTTAACTTTATAGGTAAAGGTAAGGCCTGAGAGTAGAGGAATAACGCTAAACTTATTTGAAAAGTCGCCACCTGCTTTGGAAGGGATAACAGGATCCCGAGATAATCCAAGATAAGGGGCCTACGAACCAAAGTAGTGTAGGTAAGAGATCTATTTAAGTCCTAGGGAAGGGGTTAGGCACCCTAGGACCCCCATCCAATGATAGTTACCTACTCATTATGTCTAAGCCAAACATTTAAAATCACTTAAAAATTTCCTAAACAATTGATAATTTGCTAATCAAGCATAAGTGGGCTGTAAAAGTTCTATCCTAGGTTGGGGTAGAACCCTGGCTCGGGCTGCCTAGTTATCTGGTTAGTCGGATTCAGACCCTAATAGTAGTTTGGGGTGATGACTGTTTTTATACACGTTTCAAAGTGTGGTCACTTCCAACTCGTGCTTGAGTTGGGGGAAGTGAAATTGAGATTTATGAATCTCATTCCAGGAGTTAGTTGCGTAGCTAGGTGCTCATGGGGGAACGATAGGGGGCGTTCATTTATTAGGGTAGGTCCTTTTGAATTTTGTGGGTTTTTTAAATGTTTTTGTTGTTTTGCATTTTTTTGATTTTTTAATGGTGGGTTATAACCTCATTTCGGAGGACTAATTAACGGGGTAGGCAAGTTGATTAGGATAAGAATCCACCTAAGCGACCAAGGTAGGCAAAAAGGAAAAATAAACTATGGCCTAATCCTATAATTTGCAATTGTACATACATGGAACAAATTACAATAAATATAAATAAGCCAGAATGAGAATCGGACTCGCTAGGCCCTAACCAATTGGGCCCTTAAAAAATAGGGCTTGATTTAGGCTTAGTGGGCCTAAACTAATTGGGCCCATGGGCTTCCCTTTTCGCTACATCTAAAAAGGTCTACAGTTTACAGTTTAAATTATTAAATTAAATGTGGTTTAAACTAAAATTAAACTAAAGGTCGGTGCAAAGCTACTGTGCCAATACCCATTACCCAGTGACGAGAATCATGGTTAACTGGCTTTGGTCCAATATTGAAAGATGAGATCAGCTTTGGCAAAGATCTAGGAAGATGAACACAATACAGTAATCAGGGACTTTTAATCTTATGCTAAACAAGCACCTAGGGACTACTGGTATCCTGATCCTGAACAAAACGGATCCCTAAATTCACGTTTTGAACAAGACCAGACCAAAAGAAATGGTCTCACATCTTGATTAACTCGAATCTGAATAAAATCCCTAAAGATTAATAGTCCCTCTGATCTAAGATCTCCAAACAACCACACACAACACATAAATTCAGAAGAAAGGAATTAAGAAAAGGGAAGGAGTTACCTGACCGAGGTTGAGTGTAGAAGGAGGTGGTGATGGTGGAGCTGCTGCTTCGAATCAGGGAAGAGGAACTCAGTCTCAAACTTAATTACAGATTAATAAAGAAGTAAAATAAAAAATAAAAATAAAATATAACAATGGGAGAAGCTGCTTGGCGTGGCCGCCGATGTGCAGTACTGATGCCCCAGCAGATGACCGGAGAATTAGATCTTCCCGGCTCTGAGAGAAAGAAAACAGAAAACAAAAATAAAATAAAACAAAGAGGAAAGTAAAATTTAGAGTTCTGGATCTAGATCTAGATCTAAATCTAAAACTCAAATCAAGAGAGGGATTAGAAGAGAGGCGCAGAAAAGAGGTTGAGATTACCTAAGAGAAGTAATGGTGAGCTACTGGTCGGAGATGATGAGAGCGACCGGAGATGAATAAAATGAATTAGATCAGGTAGGTGAAGGAGCTGCTGGCCGAACCTCTAGCTATAAATCGCCTGAACTGAGAAAACGTGGATATGGTATCTTGGCTTGTCGCAGAAGATGAGAGGAAGGCTACTTCCCTTCTACTAGAAAATAGAGAGAAAAAAAGGTGATGAGATAAGAAGATCTGACTTAGGGATAATGCAAACTAGATCTAGAGTAAAGGAGAACAGTAGAATACCTGAGAAAATGAAAAGAAATGGGGAGCAGGGGCTCTGGCGATGGTGGTGTTGGATCGAGCTACTGGAGATGTGAGCTCCACCGAATAAGATGAAGAAAGAGAGAACTGAGGAGAGGACATTCTCCCTCGTATTGCTGCTCAGATCTGAAGAAGAAGGGAGAGAGTAAGGAAGAAAAGGAGAAGAGAAGGAAAGGGGGCGTCTGGCTTCTCACCGAATGAGATTGGGGTTTTGAATACCCGTCTCTCGGATTATAGGTAACAGTGATGGGCCTTGGGCTTTAGAGTTTAAACCTTTTGAGGATTTGGACTTTGAAGAATAAAGGATTTTAAAAATAATTGGGCTTAGAAAAGTGGGCTTGGATTTGTGGTTTTAGATTTGGATTTTGATTATGAATTTGATGAAATGGATTAAGAGATGGGCTTGGGATTATGGAAATTTTACTCTCTCTGTTAGACATGATGCCCAGAAAAGTCATTTAGATTGTTAGATTTTTATTAATTTGATTAATAAAGATTTATTCTTAATTTATTGTGTATTTATTATAGGTAATTGACCATGATCATGAGATGATCTATACGATATGAGATATTGATAAAGGTTCATATGATATATTGTAGGAGAGTTATAAGTGAAGCTGGGCACTTCACTTATATAGCTGCCAGAATGCAAAGATGTTCTAAATAGTTGCGATGTAGTTCTATCTCGAACTATTGTAGTGGAGACTACACATCAGCATATGGGTGCTTAAATTTACACTGACTGATTGCATTCAATGAGATACCTCTTGCATAAACATACTATCAGATAGTTGGTCTCTCATTCACATTGACCAGTTTCGGTGATCCTTAGATCTGATGAGTTCATCTATGACTGAGCAGTGATCTGACTATTTTGAGTCCACCAACGTATTTTCTAACTTAGGGAATACAATACAGTGACAGTTGGATAGTCAGAAAGCTGTTTGAGTCATGATGAATTTCAAAAAAGAAATCTATGCTCATTAATTTGAGAGATTATCCAAGTTTCGGGTAAGACAGTTGATTAAGTTCAAATCCTGCGCAGGTGATTTTGAAAATAAATAAGTTTTGAAATATACATTTATTAAAAGGTATTATACTTATAAAAGGTTTTTCTCAAAATGTTTTACATGAGAAATTGGTTCTCATGGCTTAATCATAAGACTTGGAAACCCGGATGATTTGCAATGGGCTATGGGTTAGATAGTATGTCAATCTCAAAGGCCCATTAGGGATAATGTATTTGGAAGGATAAATCAAATTCAAAAGTTCATGTGGCGGGATACGTAATGGTTAATGTTCATACACTGAGATTCAATTACAACATGGATATTTCATGTCACTTGTAATTCCGATCTAATTCCTTTTTAGGGTCAATGGGATAACAATGGGTAAGCCAAGGTAAGAATGTCCCAGAGCAATCTGTGGAGGTGCTCACACAAGAAATACAAGTTCAAAAATTGATTAAAAGTTAATCAATTATTTAAGTGATTAAAAGTTAATCATTAGTTAAATAGATTAAAAGTTAATCTATTGTTTAAATTAATTGTTAATTTAAACTAAGGGATTATTTTAGTAATTATTTGATTAACATAATTAAAGAGGAAATGAGTTTGACCCATATCCATAAACCCATTAAAATGGACCTTTAATATGGGCCAAAGCCCATGGATTTAAACCCTAGGGTGGGGCGCCCACTTTGGTAATCTTAATTAGATTAGGATTTGTTTAATTGAATAATTGTTGAAATATAATTCCTATAATTATGGAATTAAAATCCAATTGTTGGATTGCAATAAGGATGAGGATAAGTTGTAATTGGATTACAACATGGAGTGTTTAACTCCCCAAAGTCCACGCCCCTTGAAGCTCACGCCCACCCTTGTGTAGGGTTTCCTAGTTTGACTAGGTTTCCTTCTTTTTGTTGGATGTTGACTTATCCCTTTTAATTAAGGAATCATCTTTCTATAAGGACTCTTTAATTAGTAGGATTACTATAACTAAAGTAGTTATAGATTAAGTAGGAGTTTAATTAATTAATAGTAAGAGTTATTATTAATTAATAATTCCTACTAGATAAGTTGTAGTTGGGATAGGATTAGGATAGGATCCTAGTCTATAAATACCCCCAACACCCTAGACCATTAAGTACTTTTTTCTAGAATTTTTTCTCTCCTTTCCTCTCCCTCTCCAAACCGTGAGACCCTTGGGATCACCCTAGGGATTTTCTTGAGCTTCATTGGTGGTGTAAGTTGGGTTTTGTTTATTCTAGGGTTTTGAACCTTAGTACTTTTGGTGATAGAAGGTCTACACCATTACTCCATCTTCTTCCTCTTGCTTCTATAATTCCAAAAGAGATTCTAATGCTTCGTGGGGATAGCGAAGAACAAGGATTGAGCTTCTAGTAATTTTTCGGAGAAATCTCTACAAAGAGTTTTGACAGTTTGAGTGGATTTAAGCTTCACCGGTGAAAAGCATTCACCGAGGTGATATGACTAAAACTCTTAGATAATTTTGATGCTTTCTATGGTGTTAAGATTTAGGGGATCCAGTTTTCGCATAAATTTTTATCCGGATCCCCCTACACTCTCTCTCTCTCTCTAAACTTTCTCTCTCTTTCTCTATCTCTCAAGACTCCCTAAGCTTGCATAAAAAAGAAATAAAATAAAACTAAAATTAAAATTTAAAATTACAAGTAAATGAGATTAAATTTTAAAAAAAATCAAGAGATTGAGGGGTGTAAAAATGGGGTGTTCATAGTTGCCCCTCTTTGTCAGAGAGTGCTAGCAATTGAACGGCAAAGACTGAAACACCGTCATTTTTACACACAAAAATCCAGAAAAAGCTTAAAGAAATAGAAGAAAGAGAAGCTAAATTCTAACCCTAGAAAACTTGGCTGGAATAAAAGGATGGAGTAATGGATAATAGTTTATAGCCTCATTGAGGAGGACTGTTGGGGAAAGTGGGTGCAAATGAACCTTGGACTGAAGGGAGCTCAGGAACACTACTGCATGGAGACTGATGTAATATTCAGAGCAAAAGCACAGTTGCATTGAAGTTGAGGATGAGATGGATGGACTAAAAGTAGCTCATGAACACTACAACATGGAGGTTAATGAGGTATCTCAAATGAGAATGGCTGAAATGATGATGGCGACCAGATCAATGGAGTGGATGACATCTCATAATAATGTCAACCAGGACAAAGGAGTGGATGACATCTCATAACAATGTCAACCATGACAAAGGAGTGGATGACATCTCATAACAATGTCAACCAGATTGAAAGATGGGTGACATCTCATAACAATGTCATCGGATTGATTGAAGGGATGACATCTCATAACAATGTCAACCAGGAAGATTGGAGCGGATGACATCTCATAACAATGTTAATCAGAACAATGGAGTGGATGATATCTCATAGCAATGTCAACCAGAACAATGGAGTGAATGACATCTCATAACAATGTCAACCAGAACAAAGGAGTGGATGACATCTCATAATAATGTCAATCGGAATGAAAAAGTAGATGACATCTCATAACAATGTAAACCAGAATAATGGAGTAGATGACATCTCATAACAATGTCAACCATATTGAGTGAAGTGGATGACATCCTATAACAATGACAACTAAAACAAAGGAGTGGATGATTGAAAGAAGTGGATGACATCTCATAATAATATCAACCAGAATGATGGAGTGGATGACATCTCATAACAATGTCAACCAAATTGATTGAAGTGGATGACATCTTATAACAATGTCAACCAGAATGATGGAGTGGATGACATCTCATAACAATGTCAACTAGAATGATGGAGTGGATGACATCTTATAATAATGTCAATCAGAACAATGGAGTGGATGGCATCTCTTAACAATGTCAACTCGAATGATGGAGTGGATGACATCTCATAACAATGTCGATGACATCTCATAACAATGTCAATTAGAATGATGGAGTGGATGACATCTCATAACAATGTCAACCAGAACAATGGAGTGGATGGCATCTCATAACAATGTCATCTTGAATGATGGAGTGGATGACATCTCATAACAATATCAACCAGAACAATGGAGTGGATGACATCTTATAACATGTCAACCGGATTATTTGAAATGGATGAAAGATAGCATCACATCGAATGCCAACTAAAGAGATGAATGTTGGTCAGCCTGATGCCAATTGCTTGGTGCACGGCTTCCACTAGAGACCTCGCGGTCTTACCTAGCTTGGCGTGTACGTGACTTTGTGTTGTTTATGTGATGCAACTGTTGTGTGCACCGTATGTGCTATGCTGCAACTATTGTGTGCAGTGTATGTGTTGTGCTGTAACTGTTGTGCAGTGTGTGATGCAATTGTAACTATTGTGCAGTGTAGCATGTCTGCTGTAGCTGTTGTGCAGTGTAGTGTGTGACTCAAATGAGTGTGTGCAACTGAGTGTGGTAAAAGTGTGATGTGTGTGACTCCATTAAATGTGTGCAACTGAGTGCAACAGGGCTACAAATGAGTGTGTGTAAAATGTGTGCAACTAGTATTGCGATATGTATGACTCGATTGAGTGTGTGCAACTATAGTGTAATCTGTGTTGAGTGTGCATTGACTAGACTGGATAGTGTGCATGAATGAGATGTAGACCTATGCATGACTGGACTTATGATGCGGTTGAGTTGGCTAAACCTAGATTGAACCAAATTGTCATTCATGAGAGATGCAAATTGATGATAGTCTAAGTATATGACTCGCTCTTAGATGCCAGTCTCATGCTTGTCTGAGATTTCAGAGATTCTAGACCTTGCTTCTGCTTCCTATCGAGCTTGTTTGGTGCCTCGAACAATTGTTGAGGTGAGATTGATTTGACCAAGCCAAGAGACGTGACAAACACTAGGACCTTGAAGATCAAACTGAGTATAATTAGCTATTTCTTGGAAATGCCCTACAATTTGAATGAGATTGATTTCAAATAATTTTCAAGATCCAGGTTATGATTGGTTATTTTGAGGACAACTGAAATTTTTTGAATGCAAATGCTTTCTTTATTCATTTGATTTAATAAATTGATCACCCTCACAAGGCAGATTGAATTTTATCCTTAGAGGTAGAACATGATGCTAAGCAAATGTGACCCGTCATGCCATATCAGTGGTAAAGTTGAGCTTTAATCCTTGACGTATGCTGAATTGGGCTTTGCTACGAGCAAGAGACACTTAGTCCACTCTGACGATAAGATTCTTCAGATGATGCCTGAAAGTACTTTGTCTTGATATCGGGGATGCTCCTAGTGAATGCTTGTTGCTTTCAACTTTTCCCTTTTTTTACCCTTGGAATGACCAAGTTTGGGGATCGCATAATTTTTGCGCGATGAGGCCATCTTTGGTTTTCACTCATGCCTGCGAAGTTGATCAAATTTTATTTTTCCCTTTTTTGTCCCTAGTCACAAGAATAGGACCGGGGTTCGCGTAATTTTTGTGCAATGAGGCTATTTCACGTTTTCAATCATGTTCGCGACTTTCTTTGTCGCGACCCAAAATACCCCTAGCAGTTAGGGATACTTTAGCTCAGACCACCGTACCATACCATCCTGTATGACACATAAGACACATATACATACCATCCTGTCAAAGTACACAAGTTATAAAACAAAGCGGAAATGATTTATAATGAAATACTCCTATGATTCAGTCCAAGTCTAGACCAACAAAACATATCCAAAATATGGAGTGGACAAGTCCCACTCTCAACATACACAAAATATCAGTATGATCTCTCTCCCTCCCTCAATAGAAATCAAAATCAAGCCGCTTATCCAGCGATCCATCATCCTGGTAGTGGTCCATAGAGGGCTCCGGATCATAGTATTCTTCCTCTATCCAAGGCTCCGTGCCACAAACATCAAATGGAACACGTGTACCTGTCGAAGTCAATAATCGGCTGAGAATGGAATACTCAGTAATATACAAACTGTAACGACCCAGAATTTTAATAGAATAAAATTATGCATTTATGGGTCCTTAACTGAGGTTGATTAGTTAAGTGTTTGATAAATTTATGGAAAATCAGGTTTGAAGGCGAGGAGCTTCACCTTGGGCGTTGATCTTTTTCCTGAATGCGTTGGCAGTGTCCGTTTTGTCCCTAGATGTCTCGAAAAGCGTGAAAGAAGTAAAATCTCTCTCCATCTCTTCTCTTTCCCCTTATTTAAGCTACTTTATTTATGTGGAATGGTTTGGTGATATTATGTGTGGATGGAAAAAGGTTGGAAACCTTATGAATGATGTATGGATGTGATGACTGGGAGTGAAAATTGAGCAGAGGGATGGAGCCCTCGGTTTCGGGTTGTTTTTAGCTCGGAATTTAGGCTTAGTGTGATTTGCAATAGATCGCAGGGGAAGTACGATCGATCGTAGAAAGTTATGAGAGCCTAACTGGGCTTCTATATGTGTGATGTGATGTGATTTTGACATTGTAAGGCAATGGTAGGGTCCATTGACCTGGTTAAGTTCCCTGTTGGAACTACTCTTGTATGATGTGATGTTTGTTCTAAGGCAATGGTAGGCCTATTGGCCTGGTTAAGTTCCCTATCAGAACGAATCTGATATGATGTGATGTTTGAAAGGCAATGATAGGGTCCATTGGCCTGGTAGAAGTCCCACATCGGGACAACCTTTGTGTATGATGTGATGTTGTTGAGACATGGTAAGGTGATGGAATAGTCCATCGATTGGGTAATGTTCCACACCAGAATGGTATACCCTCGGACTTGGTCCATGGGCATGAGGCCTTATTCAAGCAGGGCCTAAATAATTGGGAATTTCCTATGGTTAGAAAATCTAACCTACGACAAATGCTGTCTGTGGTCCCTCTTTGGCTAGGTCTGGAGAGGCGATATCTATTATGAGCCCGGGTTCCTCCGTGAGTGATAGTCGGGAGAGTTAGGATGGTATTGGGCCATGGGCTCAAGGTTGGATTGGAGTCTATGGACCCAGTGATGTATTGAGTTTACGAACTCAATGATGTTACCTTGAGAGGGCATTGGCCTGTGTCAGCAGGTATGCACCCAACAGAGGCTGTGATGATATATGATAGTAGCTGTCAGAGGTGTTATGCCTGACAGGATTTGATGTCAGAGGTGTTGTGCCTAGCAGGGGTTAATGTTAGAGGTGTTTTGCTTGACATGATTTTGATGTTAGAGGTGTTATGCCTGATAGGATTTAATGTCGGAGGTTTTTTTGTCTGGTAGGGGTTAAATTGTCAAAGGTGTTTCCTGGTTATCAGATGGTTGTTTCTGGCATGTCAGATGTATTGTTTCTATAAGTCAGATGTGTTCCTGGTAATCAGATGTGTTTCCTAAAAAGGGTTTCATTTCAAAGGTGTTATGCCTGACAGAGTGATATGTCAGATGTGTACCTGATAGATAGGTGTTTCCTGATGGTAAGGTGTTTCCTGGTGGTCAGGTGTTTCCTATTAGTTAGAGGAGTGTCCCTTGCTTTTCAGATGAGTTTCATTTTCCTGATATGTTGGATGGGTTTCCTGGCTATCAGATGTGTATCCTGGCAATCAAATGTGTATCCTGACAAATATGGTTGTGTGTGTGTCGGTGTTCCCATAGAGGGAAAATATAAAGTAAGTGTCAGAGGTGTGGTTCCTGACAGAGTGTGATATGTTAGAGGTGTTGTTCCTGACAGAGTGTGATGTGTCAGAAGTATTGTTCTTAGCAGTTATCAGGTGAAGACCCGGGTTATGTGTAGAATATGATGATTTAAGGATTAATTGGGTCGACATACCCAATGATTGGTTATAATCGGCAGAAGTCCCGATTGGTTGATAATTAAGTCTGTAGACTCATGGATAGAGGTTGTATACGGGCGAAGGCCTAGTCGATCGAGTCTGTGGACTCAAGGATAAAGCGTGAGCAGTTATCTGAAACGGTAACCTGGTGTCGTGGACAATGACTAGATGAATTTGACAACTTAGAGGTTGGGAACCTCGAATAGGGTGAGATAGCCCTGAGTGATCTCGGGTCACGAATTATGATATTATTATTCTGCATATTATTATAATATGAGAATTGTATTGTACTACTATATCATTATTGATGAATGTTATTTGTGGAAAATAGTTTAGATGGGCTGTGGATTTTGCTGGGCTCTATGACTCACATCTCATTTTATGTCTTCAGATTCTGAAGCAGTTATCAATTGACAAGGAGTTACATTTAGAGTCTGGAGGTATATCGGTGCAGTTGTGGTGCCAAAAGTAAAGACTACTGTAGCTAGTGAGGTAACACATTTGCTTATGATGGGTTATTGTGATGACCAGTTGTTATTGTTTATGTAAGCTCATAAAAAAAGTTGAAAATTCCTGTATTTTCGCAGGTGAAGTCTTCCACTGTGTGTCATTGATGACCGGGCGCGCGTCTCAGAACATGACTTCTTTAGGCGTAGGTTTGGGGCATCACACAAACTACTAACTGACAGTGAATAATATCTTGAACATGCATAAGCTTAGAGAATAACATTTGTGAAAGTAGTTATCAAAAAAATTTTCTTAACAGTATTCGCATGAAAAAAAACCAAGTAAATCTTGTCATGTGATAATCATATTCTTGTGAGTTCTTGTGAATTCTTGCGAAAGTTGGGATTCTTTGTGAGCATGCGAGGATCTGAGTATGCATGATGTCTTGTGAACTTGCGAGCTTGTGAACTTGTGAGCTTGTGAGACACGACTACTTGTGAGTCCATATATTGTAGGATTCCTTGGGAGCTTTGAGACGATCTTAGAACTTGTCACTTACCAACCCATAGTTTGGCCTTATCAATTCTTGTGAGCTTGTGAGAATTCTTTTTTACCAAAACCTTTCTTAAGAGCTTTATGAAATACCTTTCTTGTGAGAAATCATCGGATCATGCGAGACTTATAAATATCATGCTAGACTTGTGAACATAAGGTGCATGTACTACTTGTGAATCTCATGGTGAACTTAAAAAACTTGTAAACATGGCATCATATTCATAAAATTTCAATAGTAGTGATAGCTTACATCCCATAAACCAATCATCATCCAAATCAATCAAAGAACAACCTTAACATAGTGTTTTGCCTTAAAAATAATAGCATAAGGTAGGTAGTAGAGTGTATCTACCTTTCTAGATCAACCCTTTAATCTAAAACACTTTAGAACGGTTGAGAAGCGAGAAGGAACGCCTCCGGTGTTGAGAAATCAACTCAAGAATACCCAACAATCAAAACCCCCAAGCTTCTCTCTTCTTCCTCTTTCTTCTCTTCAACTTTCTTCCAAAAACTTTCTCTAAGGGTTGTGGTAACCCTAGGCCACGAAATTGGGCTATTTATAGCCAAATGGGATGAGTCAAAGACTCAAACACCCCCCAAAATGTCCCAGGAGGTCGGCCATAGGCAAAACAGACACCACCGGTCGACCGGTAAAGAGGATCGGTCGACCGGTCAAAAGACCCCTCTCTGTCTAAAAATCCCATACAAATTTTTTTTCCTTCGGTCGATCGGTCAAGGTTCGGTCGACCGGTAGCAAATTCGGTCGACCAGATTTGCTTGTTTTTCTCCTGTTTTGCCCTATGCTGTGTTCTTCTTCCCTTCCTTCTTCTTCCTCTTATACTTATTTTATTGTAAAACATTTAAGTTAATATTCATTAACTTTAAGTTTTAAATTAAAATAAGGAAGTACCCCCCATTTGAATCCAATAAAAATACCTAGAAATTCCAATTCCTCATAATTCAAAATCTGAATTTCCAGTTTTAGGCAAAATCCGATAAATCCGGTTCGTCGTAACTTTTTCCATTGTTCGAAAACCATTCTAATCGTATGAATAAATTCCAATAAAATTAACTAAGCTTAGTTAACCTATAAACAACCATTACCGGGACTTTTCATCTCAAATTTCAGAAAATTATATTACATGGTCACTAATCACAGCACTATTCACAGGACTATTCACAGGTTATGAAAGTGAGATCTGGGGTTCTACATCCTCCCCCCCTTACAGAAATTTTGTCCTCGAAATTAGGATGATTCTACATACATAAAAAACCATAAAATAACCAACTTTACATACACAAACAAATACTACTCAAACAAGTGAGGATATTTCTCCCCTACTTCAACCTCGCGTTCCTAAGTAGCTTCCTCTACGAAATGGGGTTGCCATTTCACGAGAACTAAGGGGATAGTCTTAGTATGAAATACTTGATCTCTATGATCCAAAATCTAAGCTGGTTGCTCCACTAGCATAAGATCCTCTCTAATCTCCATAGGATCAAGGTTAATGACATGTGAGGGGTCCGACACATATTTCCTGAGCATGGAAATATAAAAAACGTTATGGACTGCCATCATGTACCTCGGGCTGAGCTTCACCCTCTTGCCAAACCTCATAATTTCTCAGCTCGGAGAAATCTTCACAAAGACTTGATCCCCAACCTAGAATTCCAAGTCTTTGCGGCGATTGTCCGCATAGCTCTTCTGCCTGTCCTGGGCAATCTTCAACCTCTCCCGAATGACCTTGACTATCTCGACAGTTTTCTCCATCAACTCAGGATTCAAAACCTTTCTCTCTCCAACCTCATCCCTGTAGCACCCCGGACTTTTCCAACTTTAATGAATAGCATTTTCGTTACCAATTGGCCTTCCTCATAGTATAATTAATAAATAAGGGAGAAATCGGAAATTCCGAAACGTCAAAAATGTCCATTTTCGAAAGACGAATCCAACGCAAGTTGAATCGTCAAAATCGGACGAACGAGTCAAAAGATATGGTCAAAATAGTGGAACCTGCAGAGCACCGATCGATCGGTCCAAAACCGATCGATCGGTGGCTATCGACTGGTCAGAAATTTTATATGGGGAAATTTTCCAGATGTTTTTGACCGGTCGATTGGTCAATAACACCGATCGCTCGGTCGGCAACCGATCGATCGGTCATAAGCACCGATTGCTCAGTCTATCGAGTTTTGTAGAATTTTTAGTAAGGGCGTTTTTGTCTTTTGGGTGTTAACCCTTACCCATAAGGGCTTGCCCGAGCCTTTAGGGCTTCATTCACCTCACTTAGAAGGTTTTGAGAGAGAAGAAGAGAAGAGAAGGGGGATTTACATCTAGGGTTTTCCACTTGAGAGAATCAAGGGTTTTAGAAGCCTAGAACCGTTCTAAAGGCTTGGATTCTCCAAATCCAACCTCAAGCTCGTGTGGAGTACCTCTTCCAAGCTAGGACAGCGTTTCTACATCATCCTCAAGGATTTTTCTTTCCCTTTTCAAGGTTAGTACACTCTTCCTAGTTACTTTGGTAATAACCTAGGATTTTCCTAAGTAAATATGTGTTGGATCTTCCCCATTGCTCCCTTGTGTTGGTATTTGCTAAATCCCTAAAACATAAACAAGATAATACAAACAAAGGGTGGAATGTATGAATGGATGAGGAGTGGAGGCGATTGGATGCCATGTTGTGATGTATTGAATGATGGAGAAATGGTGTAAGGGCATATTACGCATAATGAACACACCCCAAGTGTTTGATGAAATGTTCGAATGAGAAAATATGAAATAACTAAAGGTAAAAAGGTTGAATACCACATGTTTGATAGAATGCATGAATAAACTAAGATTTGAAAGCATGAGTCACATAAATGTTCCCCATTTGGCAAGTTGTATACATGTGTTTATTTCGCTTCTTAAATTCTCATGTGAGTTGGGAATTTGTTAAAATGCTATATGTCATCATGATTTCACGATTGCTATGCACGAGCACATATGTAGATGGAGGATATTGTCAAGGGGGTTGGTAGGGCAGGGATTACACGGGTGCTAGCCCCTGGCTCATAAGAAATATATTGTACTGTCAAGGGGGTTGGTAGCCCAGGATTAGCCCCTGGCTCATAAAAAATATATTGTACTGTCAAGGGGGTTGGTAGCCCAAGGATTATACGGGTGCTAGCCCCTGGCTCATAAGAAATATATTGTACTGTCAAGGGGGTTGGTAGCCCAGGGATTATACGGGTGCTAGCCCCTGGCTCATAAGAAATATATTGTACTGTCAAGGAGGTTGGTAGCCCAGGGATATGCTGGTGCTAACCTCTGGCTCATAAGAAATATTGAAAGGATAACTCAAAGAGGTTTCGTATGATTCATAGACGTGTTTTGGTTTCATAACAATTATACTTGATAAAATGTTTATGTATGATGTCGTTAGAAATTGATTATGAATTATACTCCTTCTATTACTTGTATATGATGTTGTTCGTTATTACCATTGTTGGTTAGGAGTTTGTACTCGCTGAGTATTCCATGCTCAGCCGTACTTTCATGTCGGCAGGTACACGAGCTCCTCTTGACATATGTGATCCGGGTCCTTGGATAGAGGAGGACTACGGCGAGGAGGAACCTTATGAGGATCTGGTAGTCGAGCCTCAGGTTGAGGCTAGAGACTTAGACCACTGGCCCCACGGGGGTGACTATTGAGCGAGATAGAGTCGTATTTTGTCTTTTGTATTTGATAGGTGGGCCTGTCCACCTTAGACTTAGACATGTTTTGTATATAACTATGTCCACTTGGAATACTATAGTTTGGATCATTACAAAGAAAGGAAAAATTTGTTTGCGCTTCCGCATTTATATTTAGCTTCTGCGCTATGATTATCATTTTTGTACTGTATTCTCTTGTTAATTACAGGAGGGTTTGGTAGGTACGAAGTATCACACCTAAAGTATCCCTTAACTCCTAGGGGGTATTTTGGGGCGTGACAATCCCAGTAGAGGAGACCAGCAACTTCGCCCATACAAGGCCTCGAAAGGTGCCATCTGGATGCTTGCCTGATAACTGTTGTTGTAGGCGAACTCAACCAATAGCAAGTGATCCTCCCAACTACCCTGGAAGTCTAACATGCAAGCTCTGAGCATAATCCTTAATCACCTGGTTCACCCTCTCGGTCTGACCATCAGTCTGAGGATGAAAAGTGGTATTGAAATCTAGGCTGAGAACCCATAGCACTCTGAAAGCCCTTCCAGAACCTGGAAGTAAACCTCGAGTCTTGATCGAAAACAATGGTAACTGGTATCCCGTGCAGCCGAAGCACCACCTTGGTGTATAAGGCTACAAGTTGGCTTATGCTATAGGTAGTCTGATAGGGTAGCAAATACTCAGACTTTGTCAACCGATCAACTATAACCCAAATAGCATCGGAGCCCCTTGCCATTCTTGGCAAGCCAACTATGAAGTCCATAGAGATATTCTCCCATTTCCATTCCGGAATAGGGAGGGATTGTAAAAGACCTATTGGCCTCTGATACTCGGCCTTCACCTGCTGGCACACCAAACATCTAGAAACATACTCTGCAACTTTCCTCTTCATGTTTTGCCACCAGTAGTGCCTCTTGAGATTCTGGTACATCTTAGTACCTCCAGGATGTACCGTGTACTTGGATTGATGAGCTTCATCCAAGATCTCATTCCTCAACACCGCGTCAGCGGGAACACTCAACCTGCCTTTGAACGTGATGGCACCATCACTATCTTGAACTATTGTAGTGGAGACTACACATTAGCATATGGGTGCTTAAATGTACACTGACTGATTGCATTTAGTGAGAGACTTCTTATATAAACATACAATCAGATAGTTGGTCTCTTATTCATATTGAACGGTTTCGATGATCCTTAGATCTGATGAGTTCATCTATGACTGAGTAGTGATTTGACTGTTTTGATTCCACCAACGTATTTTCTAACTTAGGGAATACAATATAGTGACAGTTGGATAGTCAAAAAGTTATTCGAGTCATGATGAATTTCAAACAAGAAATCCATGCTTATTGATTTGAGAGATTATCCAAGTTCCGGGTAAGACAGTTGATTAAGTTGAAATCCTGCGTAGGTGATTTTGCAAACAAAATAAGTTTTGAAATATACTTTTATTAAAAGGTATTATACTTATAAAAGGATTTTCTCAAAAAAAATTTCATGAGAAATTGTTTCTCATGGCTTAATCATAAGTCTTGGAAACCCGGATGATTTGCAATGGGTTATGGATTAGATAGTATGTCAATCTCGAATGCCCATTAGGGATAATGTATTTGGAAGGATAAATCGAATTTAAAAGTTCATGTGGTAGGATCCGTATTGGTTAAATGTTCATACAGTGGGATTCAATTGCAACATAGATATCTCACGTCACTTGTAATTCCGATGTAATTCCCATTTAGGGTCAATGGGATAACATTGGGTAAGCCAGGGTAAGAACGTCCTAGAGCAATCTGTGGAGGTGCTTCCATAAGAAATACAAGCTCAATAATTGATTAAAAGTTAATCAATTATATAAGTGATTAAAAGTTAATCATTTATTTAAATAGATTAAAAGTTAATCTATTGTTTAAATTAATTGTTAATTTAAACATAGGGATTATTTTAGCAATTATTTAACTAACATAATTAAAGGGGAAATGGGATTGACCCATATCCATAAACCCATTCATATGGACCTTTGATATGGGCTAAAGCCCATGGGTTTAAACCCTAGGGTGGGGTGCCCACTTCAGGAATCCTAATTGGATTAGGATTTGTTTAATTGAATAATTGTTGAAATATAATTCCTATAATTATGGAATTAAAATCCAATTGTTGGATTGCAATTAGGATTAAGATGTTATTGTAATTGGATTGCAATAAGGAGTTTTAACTCCTCAAAACCCACGCCTCTTTAGTGCTCACGCCCTCCCTTGTGGACTCCTAGTTTGACTAGGTTTCCTTCTCTTGTGTAGGATGTTGACTTATCCCTTTAATTAAGGAACCCTCTTATTAGAAGGACTCCTTAATTAGAAGGTCTTCTATAACTAGAGTAGTTATAGATAAACTAGGAAATTATTTATTAAATAATAAGAGTTATTATTGTTAAATAATTCCTTAAGAGATAAGATCAAGTTAGAGTAGGATTAGGATAGGATCCTAGTCTATAAATACCCCAACACCCTAGACCATTAAGCACTTTTCTCTAGAATTTTTTCTCTCATCTCCTCTCTCTCTCCAATCTATGAGAGGGATTTTCGTGAGCTACTAGGTGGTCAAAAGTTGGGTTTTGTAAATCTAGGGTTTAGTACCTTAGTACTTTTGGTGATAGAAGGTCTACACCATTACTCCATCTTCTTCCTCTTGCTTCTATAATTCCAAAGGAGATTCTAAAGCTTCGTGGGGATAGCGAAGAACAAGGATCGAGCTTCTAGTATTTTTTTCGGAGAAATCTCTACAAAGAGTTTTGACAGTTCGAGTGGATTGAGCTTCACCGGTGAAAAGCATTCACTGAGGTGATATGACTAAAACTCTTAGATAATTTTGATACTTTCTATGGTGTGAAGATCTAGGGGATCCAGTTTTCACATAAATTCTTATCTGGATCCCCCTACAGACTGTCCTCTAGATATGCCTCTTCCGAAACTATTGTCCCTTCTCTTGAGAAACTCCGTAGAATTCCTCTCGGCGATCTTCGCTTTCCCCACAATTTCCTTCCAGGTCTCTACCTGGAACATAGAAACCTAGTCTCGGATAAAAGACCGCAACCCATCCTCAAACTTTTTGACTTGCATACTCTTAGTAGCGATCAAATATAGAGCAAATCTCCAAAGTCCGACAAACTTCGCCTCGTACTCGGCTACGTTCGTCTCTCCCTGCTCGAGGGGCACAAACTCTCACACCTTCTGCTCTCTGATAAAACTGGGGAAGTACTACTCATAGAATACATCTAAGAACTCTCCCCATGTCCAGGGTAACCCTGCCTTTGCAACATCCCTCTGCCTCTAGGCAACTCTCCACCAATGTTCGGCTTCTCTCTCCATCGTGAAGGAAGCCCACTCGGTTCACTACTCATCTGTACAGTGGAGGTCCCTGAAGATCTTCTCTAGCTGCATGATCCATATCTCTGAAACTAGAGGATCTAGAGTCCCATAAAAAGTAGGTGGCCGCAGTCTCTGAAAAGCCTCTACTCCTGAGGTGTGATGCATCGGAGGAGGTGTAGGTGTAGGTGTAGTAGGAGCAGGAGTGTCAACCCTGTCCGCAAGCCTAGTCATTGTTGCTGCCATAACTCTAAGGATCTAAGTCAAGTTGTGTAGAGCCCTGGACTTTTCATGCTTAATACTTAGCACTTTCGTTGCTAATTTGCCTTTAGCGTAGTACAATTAATAAATAAGGAAGAAATTGAAAATTCCAAAATGTCAGAAATGTTTCTTTTCGAAGTACGAACACAACGCAAGTTGAATTTTCAAAATCCGACGAGCGAGTCAAAAGATATGGCCAAAACAATTTGGTCCTGCAGAGCACCGATTGCTCGGTCCACAACAGCGATCGATCGGTCCACAACCGATCGATCGGTAGCTATCGACTGGTGCACTTTTTTGTATGGAAAAATTTTTCAGAGAGCATGTTTTTGACCGATCGCCCAGTCAAGAACACCGATTGCTCGGTAGGTAACCGATCGATCAGTCATAACCACTGATCGCTCGGTCTTCGTGTTATTGCAGAATTTCATTAAGGGCATTTTCAGCATTTGGGTGTTATACCCTTCCCTATTAAGGTTTGCCCGAGCCTTTAGGGCTCATTTACCACACTTAGAAGATATTAGAGAGGAAGAGAGAAGAGAAGGAGATTTCTAAACCTAGGGTTTGATTTTGAGAAGAAATCAAAGGGTTTGTGAACCCTAGATCACCTCAAGCTTGGATTGTTTCAAGATTCCGGTTCAAGCACGCAAGAAGCAGTTTCTCCAAGCTAGGGCAGCAACTCACACACATTTTGGAAGGGGATTCTTTCCCTCATTTGTCAAGGTCGGTACCTCTTGCTACCCTCCTAGTTCATACCCCTTTTATTCCCTTCTTCTTTATTGTTTTCGTAATATATAAACCTAATGGGATGAATGGATGGTTGTGGATGTGAATGGGCGATTGGATGCCGTATGTATGGTTGTGATGAATGAAATGAGGAGGGCATTGTATCCATAATGAAAAAACATGTATGATGTGAGTATAACTCACCTAGAAAAACATGATTTAGGTTTAAATAAATAATGGATACACCCTATGCTTGATGAAATGCCAAGGTGAATAAAACGAAAGATAAATTAAGAAAATGCATGCTTAATTACTTATGAACTTGTTAGGGCTTATGATAGTGTGAGTTCTTGCTTTCCTTAAAATGTCATAAATGCTTATTGTTTAAATTGCGACATGCTATATATTGTGAAATCTCCAAATGTCATTTAAATTCCAATGCAAGTATGCACACGATTCCACGAGCACGGCATGCATGACATGAATTATCGTGATTTTCAAGAACGAGATTTAGAGGTGGGGCATATCCTACGATATGTTTCACTTCTCTTTTGGCAAGGACAAGACATGCATCTCATAAGAAGGGTCTCCCTTCCCTCGCAAGTGCATTTAGGAAGAAGGGTCTCCCTTCCCTCACAAGTAGTTTACTTTTGCGAGCAAGCTAGCATGACATGACATGAGCATTCTAGGAAGAAGGGTCTCCCTTCCCTCACAAGTAGTTTATTTTCCGAGCAAGATACATGGCATGGCAAGCATGAACATTTAGGAAGAAGGGTCTCCCTTCCCTCACAAGTAGTTTACTTTTCGAGCAAGCATGATACATGACATGGCAAGCATGAACATTTAGGAAGAAGGGTTTCCCTTCCCTCACAAGTAGTTTACTTTCTAAGCACGCATGGCATGACATGACACACATGACACAATAGACAAGTTTTCAATCACGAAAAGGGTGTTTTAAGTTAAGTCAAGTGCACAAACTTTCAAGGTTTTTATCGGCTTTTACAAAAATGCAAGCATGATTATAAACTGCTTCACTTTCCTTGTTATGATTTGAATTGTTTCTAGCATTATAATATGAATTGTTCTCTACTTTATATATTGCTATGGTTACGTTATGACTGTTGGTTAGCATTTAGTACACGCTGAGTATTCCATGCTCAGCCGTACTTCTCATGTCGGCAGGTTCTGAGGGAGCTGCTGCTCCATTCGATGTCTGTGCTCCTGGCCCTTGGGTGGAGGAGGAGTACGTCGAGGAACCTTTGGAGGAACCTCTGGTAGAGGGCTACTATTAGGTAGTGGTCGTAAATTCTGAGTGATAGAGCTGTGGGTGAGTTGAGAGATGTATATCCATGTATTTTGGCGGGCCTGTCCGTACTTTCGTTTGGACTCCTTTTGTGTAACTTGGATCACTTATGTATATACATAGAGGTTTGGTTAAGTCTTCCGCTGTGCTATGCTAGAGTATGTTCCCGCTGTTATATCCTCTTTGTATATACTCTGTGGGTTTTTTTGCAGGATGGTTTGTCAAGCAAGTCATGTAAGTCATGATTAGTCGTCCAAAGTTCACTCTAACTCTTAAGGTGGGTTTTGGGTCGCGACAAGTTGGGCTGCTCATCACCCACAGGAACATCTCCATTTCCTCGAGTATGATACCCTCTACCTCGAATGTTCCGCCCATGATAATAATCCTGAGGACAATAGCGAATGTCAAGCTCTTGAATACTACAGTTCAATGAGTACTTAGTGCTTTATATAAGCATCGTATACATCAGAGTAAATACATAAAGCATAAGTATACTACAAAGTCCTAGTGAAGCTACATTCTCACGGTCTCGTATTTCAAAGTTTATTTGAGTTCTAAGTTCAACTCAAAGAACACCTTAGCCCTAAAACCTACTTCCGTTTAGAGCACAACCGAGCCCAAGGGAAGCTCATCCCTAAGCTCTGATACCAAGTCTGTCGCGACCCAAAATACCCCCTAGGAGTTAGGGATACTTTAGCTCGGACCGCCGTATCATACCATCCTGTATGACACATAAGGCACATAAACTTACCATCCTATTAGAGTACACAAGTTATAAAACATAGCGGAAACGATTTATAATGAAATACTCATATGATCTCTCTCCCTCTCTCAATAGAAATCAAAATTGAGCCGCTTATCTAGCGATCCATCATCCTGGTAGTGGTCCATAGAGGGTTCCAGATCATAGTATTCTTCCTCAATCCAAGGCTCCGTACCACAAACATCAAATGGAACACGTGCACCTGCCAAAGTCAATAATCGGCTGAGCATGGAATACTCAGTGATATACAAACTACTAACTAACAGTGAATAATATCATGAACATGCATAAGCTTAGAGAATAACATTCATGAAAGTAGTTACCAAAACCTTTTTCTTAACAGTATTCATGTGAAAACAAAACCAAGTAAATCTTGCCATGTGATAATCATATTCTTGTGAGTTCTTATGAATTCTTGCAAAAGTTGGGATTCCTTGTGAGCATGCGAGGATCTGAGTATGCATGATTTCTTGTGAACTTGCGAGCTTATGAACTTGTGAGATTGTGAGACATTACTACTTGTGAGTCCATGTATAGTGGGATTCCTTGTGAGCTTTAAGACGATCTTAGAACTTCTCACTTACCAACCCATAGTTTGGCCTTATCAATTCTTGTGAGCTTGTGAGAATTCTTTTTTACCAAAACCTTCCTTAAGAGCTTTATAAAACACCTTTCTTGTGAGAAATCATCGGATCATGCGAGACTTATAAACATCATGCTAGACTTGTGAACATAAGGTGCATATAGTACTTGTGAATCTCATGGTGAACTTAGAAAACTTGTAAACATGTCATCATATTCATAGAATTTCAATAGTAGTGATAGCTTACATCCCATATACCAACCCTTTGATCTAAAACGCTTTAGAACGGTTGAGAAGTGAGATGGAACGTCTCCGGTGTTGAGAAATCAACTCAAGAATACCCAACAATCAAAACCCCCCAAGCTTCTCTCTTCTTCCTCTTTCTTCTGTTCAACTTTCTTCCAAAAACTTTCTCTAGGGGTTGTGGTAACCCTAGCCCACGAAATTGGGCTATTTATAGCCAAATGGGATGAGTCAAAGACTCAAACACCCCCCAAAATATCCTAGGAGGTCGGCCCCATAGGCAAAACAGACACCACCGGTCGACCGGTAAAGAGGATCGGTCGACCAGTCAAAAGACCCCTCTTTGTCTAAAAATCCCATACAAATTTTTTTGCCTTCGATCAATCGATCAAGGTTCGTTCGACCGGTAGCAAATTCGGTCGACCGGATTTGCATGTTTTTCCCCTGTTTTGCCTTGTGTTGTGTTCTTCTTCCCTTCCTTCTTCTTCCTCTTATACTTATTTTACTTTAAAAAATTTAAGTTTATGTTCATTAACTTTAAGTTTTAAATTAAAATAAGGAATTGCCCCCCATTTAAATCCAATAAAAATACCTAGAGATTCCAATTCTTCATAATTCAAAATCTGAATTTCCAGATTTAGGCAAAATCTGATAAATCCAGTTCGTCGTAACTTTTTTGATTGTTCAAAACAGTTCTAATCATATGAATAAATTCCCATAAAATTAACTAAGCTTAGTTAACCTATAAACAACCATTACCGGGACTTTTCATCTCAAAATTCAGAAAATTACATTACATGGTCACTATTCACCACACTATTCACAGGCTATGAAAGTGAGATCTGGGGTTCTGCATTCTTGAGGTATGATTCTGTTTCGACTATAAGATCCTTCAATTAGTGCTTGGAGTACCTTTGACCTGATTTCTACAAACCTGCTGTTGAACGTTTGTTGTTTTCAACTTTTCCCTTTTTTACCCTTGGAATGACCAAGTCATGGGGTCGCATAATTTTTGCACAATGAGGCCGTTACCAGTTTTCACTCATGCCTGCGAAGTTGATCAATTTTATATTTTCCTTTTTTCCCCCTAGTCATAAGTCTAGGGCTGGGGTTTGCGTAATTTTTGCTCAATGAGGCCATTTCCGATTTTCACTCATGCCCATGATTTATTTCAAAGTAGAGTTTTGCTCCTGTCATTGCCTTGGATGCTTGTATTCTTCTTTGAATATTGTCTGATAAATTGTCTGCACTCTTAATCTCTAGAGGATCAAGGTGGACTTAAGATAGAACGAAATGTAGGCTGGGGAACTAAAAGTTTGGGACACCCTTTTAACTAAGAAAATACTTTCCACTATGGGTAGAAGAAACTTGTTTCTTTTGCTTCTGACAGAAGATGAAAATTTCCATTGAAAATTCATCTACTTGATCGTCTCTTGACTTTTTTTCTTGCCCTCTCTTCTTTTTCTTTTTTGACATTTTGTCTTTCTATTTTTTTTACGGGCCTTTTTTGATCGAGGCTGATTTTTTGCTCAATAAATTGAATGTTATGACCGAACCTGATTTTCCAAGTTGCCTACGTACCTTTTTACAGGATTAGGTCATTAATGTAGTTCAAACAAACTGAGTACAGAGTGTCCCGTTGAAAGGTTTTTTTTTTAATTTTTAAAGAAGGGTTGTTAGGCTCGAGAGGGCTAACTAGTGGGCTTTAATGATATATCGAGGGTGTTACATGATTCATAAGGGGAGCAGGTGACAAACATGGCCTCCTGTCCTTTCCCAAAGAGGCTAAAAGTGCAAGCATTTATCGAACAAGATCCTAAGCATAATACTTTTTAACTTTATCCATATTGATTGGCTCAGGGCTCTTGACATCTGAGTAGCTTGATGATGTTTCTGTGAAGGTTTGGCATTTGCTCTGGCTTGTTGATCTGTGCTGTTTGAGGAACTTGACCGCCTCTACTCTTAGTGAATGCTCTTATAAGATATGTCACTTGAAGAAAAATCTCATATCTGAATGAGAGTATCCATGCCCCGACATGGACAAACCTTTATTTAGATCCGCTTTCTAGCTTGTCAATAGTAATTACTCTGTTGCATTTCTCAATTTTGGGATCTTGAGCAACTACACTATTCCTGCCTCAAGCATTAGTGAGGGTAATGTTGTGGTGAACCTGCTGTCCCAACTTGTATCATGATCTTGGGGGGTTTTGAATCTGTTCTCAAGAAAATCTTTTCTCTTGCCCCTCTGCATGTAATACATGTACTTAACGTATTGACTGAGTCTGACAATTTTACATCTGATCATTCTTGTCATAGTCAAATGATTTGCATGCAGACTATTGAATTGGGACAACTGAGAACCTGCAAATTTTCCTTTGAAATGTGTATTGGAGGTTTTGGCGGACAATAGGAGGTGAACTTACATTTTGCCTGATCGATCTGTCCTTGATCCCCTGCCCCTGCCCCTGGCATAGTAAAGTTCTAGTTTTTGTACACGTAGGATCATTACCTAACTTTATTCTGCTTTGTAACACTTGCACGAGATTGAGGGTATCCTATTAGGAATCTCTCTCTACCCTTCATCATACTCTGCCCCCGAGGATTATGAGTTTGATTTTTGTTTGAGTGATCCCTTATTTATACCAATAAGCTTAGCTAGCATTCTTATCAAAACATATTTTTGGATTTTTGACAGCTTCAGATCGCTAGACTCTTTGAGAAGTACTAGGTCACGCCTTCATTAGTCAAATGAGAAATGAGACTCTTGAAAGGAAGAGAAATTTCAAGGAATTGAAAAAAAAAAAGAGATGACTCGATTATTGCAACATAAAAATGCTGCAAATTGGATATATACATGGGCCACTGTGGTCGACACTTGCCAAAAGAAAACCCAACAAAGAATGACTCAGACTTGGCTTGATTTTGATCAATCTTGCTCACATCTTGCTCTTTGAGTTATTTTCTGACGAGCCTTGAAGATGATCTACTTGGCTTTCTTGGATGACACAAGGGTGATTTGTTGATGTAGCAGGATGATGTATGAGATGTATGCAGACAGATGTTTTAGGGGTCTCAATTTCGAAATTAAATTTGGCTACATCCATCAAGTTTTGGGTGGTGCCTCCACTTTTACAAAGCGGAGGGTGGGCATGGAATGATATGTTGGTTAAGAGAAGTATGTGGTTGTGTCATTAAGATAAATGAGCTGGTGTTTGTTGGAATGGTTGATGGGTGAATCTGGGTTTACCCCTGTGCCACCAAGAGTTTGTTGAGAGTCAGGGTTGTAACGACCCAGAATTTTTATATAATAAAATTATGTGTTTATGGGTCCTTAATGGAGGTTAATTAGTTAATTATGTGTTAAATTAATAAAAAGTGGATTTTGCTCGGAATTGAAGTGCACCGAGGAAATCTCAGTATCTTTTGGCGAAAATCGCACACAGTGTGCTGGTCGACTGTCGGGACACACCCCTACCATATCGGTTCCGTCAGGTATCCTTTCGAGGGACCGCGGGGCCATTATGTGTGATAAAATTGAGAAAAATGGGAAATTTCCATATTTCCAGAAATTAAGTGGGACCCAATATCTGTTGGAGATCCTAATAGAAATCCGTACGATTGGTACTAATGCGTGTCGGTCAGCCGTGGGGACTAATGTTTGTCTTCTTGGCAGTTAGTTATCTCAAACGAAGAAATGACGACCTGTTTTGTGTTTGAAATCAGGAAATTAGTAGGTTTTGCAGTTTTCGTCCAGACTTACTTTTGACTGTCAAAACTCAGAACTTTTCCCCGAAATTTTTACAGCAGGTGTCGGACAGTCCCAAGTTCAGTCACTTGATGTTTCATCATAATTAGGCATCATGAAGTAGGGTTTCAAAGGCCGTATACGCGAGAAAATACGGAAATAGTCAAATGGTCAACCAGTTGACTTGGTCAACGGGACAAGTCAACGGGACCATTAATGGTGGTTATGTGTCACACACCAAAACACCCCCTAGGAGTTAAGGGATACTTTAGGTGTGATACTTCGTACCTGCCAAACCCTCCTGTAATTAACAAGAGAATACAGCACAAAAAAAAATGATAATCAGAGCGCAGAAGCTAAATATAAATGCGGAAGCGTAACTAAATTTTTCCTTTCTTTATAATGATCCAAAATATAGTATTCCAAGTTAACATAAATACAAAACACGCCTAAGTCTAAGGTGGACAGGCCCACCTATCAAAATATCAAAATACATAAGACCCAACACTATCTCGATCAATAGTCACCCCCGTGGGGCCAATGGTCTAAGTCTCTCGCCTCCACCTGAGGCTCGACTGCTAGATCCTCATATGGTTCCTCCTAGCCGTAGTCCTCCTCTATCCAAGGACCCGGATCACATATGTCAAGAGGATCTCGTGTACCTGCTGACATGAAAGTACGGCTGAGCGTGGAATACTCAGCGAGTACAAACTCCTAACCAACAATGGTAATAACGAACAACATCATATACAAGTAATAGAAGGAGTACAATTCATAATCAATTTCTAACGACATCATACATAAACATTTTATCAAGTATAATTGTTATGAAACCAAAACACGTCTATGAATCATACGAAACCTCTTTGAGTTATCCTTTCAATATTTCTTAAGAGCCAGAGGTTAGCACCCGCATATCCCTGGGCTACCAACCTCCTTGACAGTACAATATATTTCTTATGAGCCAGGGGCTAGCACCCGTGTAATCCCTGGGCTACCAACCCCCATGACAGTACAATATATTTCTTATGAGCCAGGGGCTAGCACCCGTATAATCCCTGGGCTACCAACCCCCTTGACAGTACAATATATTTCTTATGAGCCAGGGTTAGCACCCGTATAATCCCTGGGCTACCAACCCCCTTGACAGTACAATACCTTTCTTATGAGCTAGAGGTCAGCACCCGCAAAATCCTGGGCTACTAACCTCCTTGACAATACCATTTCTTTTCTTATGAGCCAGAGGTTAGCACCCTTAACCGGGGCTACCAACCTCCTTGACAGTACAATTCCTTTCTTATGAGCCAGAGGTCAGCACCCGCAAAATCCTGGGCTACTAACCTCCTTGACAATACCATTTCTTTTCTTATGAGCCAGAGGTTAGCACCCTTAACCGGGGCTACCAACCTCCTTGAGTACAATACCTTTCTTATGAGCCAGAGGTCAGCACCCGCAAAATCCTGGGCTACTAACCTCCTTGACAATACCATTTCTTTTCTTATGAGCCAGAGATTAGTACCCTTAACCGGGGCTACCAACCTCCTTGACAATATCCTCCATCTACATATGTGCTCGTGCATAGCAATCGTGAAATCATGATGACATATAGCATTTTAACAATTCCCAACTCACATGAGAATTTAAGAAGCGAAATAAACACATGTATACAACTTGCCAAATGGGGAACATTTATGTGACTCATGCTTTCAAGTCTTAGTTTATTCATGCATTCTATCAAACATGTGGTATTCAACCTTTTTACCTTTAGTTATTTCATATTTTCTCATTCGAACATTTCATCAAACACTTGGGGTGTGTTCATTATGCGTAATATGCCCTTCCACCATTTTTCCATAATTCAATACATCACAACATGACATCCAATCGCCTCCACTCCTCATCCATTCATACATTCCACCCTTTGTTTGTATTATCTTGTTTATGTTTTAGGGATTTAGCATATACCAACACAAGGGAGCAATGGGGAAGATCCAACACATATTTACTTAGGAAAATCCTAGGTTATTACCAAAGTAACTAGGAAGAGTGTACTAACCTTGAAAAGGGAAAGAAAAATCCTTGAGGATGATGTAGAAACGCTGCCCTAGCTTGGAAGAGGTACTCCACACGAGCTTGAGGTTGGATTTGGAGAATCCAAGCCTTTAGAACGGTTCTAGGGTTCTAAAACCCTTGATTCTCTCAAGTGGAAAACCCTAGATGTAAATCCCCCTTCTCTTCTCTTCTTCTCTCTCAAAACCTTCTAAGTGAGGTGAATGAAGCCCTAAAGGCTCGGGCAAGCCCTTATGGGTAAGGGTTAACACCCAAAAGACAAAAACGCCCTTACTAAAAATTCTACAAAACTCGATAGACTGAGCAATCGGTGCTTATGACCGATCGATCGGTTGCCGACCGAGCGATCGGTGTTATTGACCAATCGACCGGTCAAAAATATCTGGAAAATTTCCCCATATAAAATTTCTGACCAGTCGATAGCCACCGATCGATCGGTTTTGGACCGATCGATCGCTGATGAGGACCGATCGATCGGTGCTCTGCAGGTTCCACTATTTTGACCATATCTTTTGACTCGTTCGTCCGATTTTGACGATTCAACTTGCGTTGGATTCGTCCTTCGAAAACGGACATTTCTGACGTTTTGGAATTTCTGATTTCTTCCTTATTTATTAATTATACTTTGAGAAAAGCCAATTGGTAACGAAAATGCTATTCATTAAAGTTGGAAAAGTCCGGGGTGCTACATTCTCTCCCCCTTACAAAAATTTCGTCCCCAAAATTTGGACGATACATACATGCGTAAAACTATAACAAAATACAAGGGAATATCAAGGCCTTAAACAAATAAATGAGGGTACTTTTCTCGCACTTCGGCTTCTCGTTCCCAAGTAGCTTCCTCCCTTGAATGGTGTTGCCATCTTACCAAGAACAAGGGAACGGTCTTGTTGCGCAAGACTTGATCTCGCCTATCCAAGATCTGCACCGGTTGTTCAACTAGGGTGAGGTCCTCTCGGATCTCTATCGGATCAAGCTCGATGACATGAGAAGGATCCGGGATATACTTCCGGAGCATAGAGACATTGAATACATTATGGACCGCCGCCATGTGAGCGGGCAAAGCAACACGGTAAGCCACCTCGCCAACTCGAGTAATGATCTCGAACGGACCCACATATCTCGGGCTAAGCTTGCCTCTCTTCCCGAATCGCATAACACCCTTGGTCGGTGAAATCTTGACAAAAACAAAGTCACCGACTCGGAATTCAAGATCCCTCATTCGGTTGTCGGCATAGCTTTTCTGTCTGTCCTGTGCGGTCTTCAACCTCTCCCGTATAAGCTTGACCCTATCCGCGGTTCGTTCAATCAACTCGGGGCCCAAAATCTTTCTTTCTCCAACTTCATCCCAATACAAGGGAGATCTACAACTTCTTCCGTATAAGGCTTCAAAAGGTGTCATTTGTATGCTTGCTTGATAACTGTTATTGTAGGCGAATTCCACCAAAGGTAGGTGATCCTCCCAACTTCCTTTAAAATCCAACATACAAGCTCGGAGCATGTAACGACCCCAAAATCCCACAAGGCTAAAATAGGACTTTAGGATCGCCACATTACTTAACCTGCTTAAAATCCATGACATGCAAGGCACACTAACACGAGTCTCCAAAAATGAGGATAATAAAATTCTGGTATATAAACTATAATCAAATAGCAAAAGTCTACGGTAAACATATACAACTCACTCTAAAACCAAAGAGTCTGATACACAACTAAAAAAGTCTACTAAGCAACATCTACTCAAGTCTAATACAACTCTCTCAATCAAATGAAATAAAAACTAAGAGGTGTAGCCACCCAAGTCTCTGGCTCCCTCCTCAGAAGGCTCACCTTCACCTCCTTCCTCTGCGTATGTTTCCTCAACCCACGGCTCCGCCGTGTACTCCTACTCTAAACCTGCCAAGACAAAGTCCGGCTGAGTACAAAGGTACTCAGTGTATATAAAATCCAACCAACAATAATAATATACCTGCACTTAGTCAGAAACATATCCAATAACATAATAACATAATCAGAGTGCGGAAGAACGTGTGCGCATATACATCATATCATCACCTTGACTCGTGTACTTGTGAGAATCTTAGACTTGGAAGACAATACACTTATGAGTTGCTTATGCTTATGAGACCACGTGCTTGTGAGATGCTTATGCTTATGCACTTATTCAGATCATATAATGATGTGACATGCCGTTCTTGGCGGATACGGACCATGCCATGCTTATGCTTATTCAGAATGTCATACGTATACCATGCTCATGCTTGTGGTCCACATGTGTGACTTGTGAGACTCTTATCTTAACATACACGTGCATATGTGCTTAAGTGTCGAAATTAACATTCGAGTTGGTAATTGCTTAGATTCCGATCTCCCACCATGGAAACTCCACTATACTGTCCCATACCAAATAGTTAGAGAATTCCCGGTTTGAGAGATGTTCCTCTAAGTTCTTACCTTCCCGACTATCGATTCCCATGCAAGAAATTAAGTATACTTAACAAACAATCACATATATATTTATTATCATAATTCTTAACATCATTTATAATCCATTTACCACAATTTCATAAAAGTATCATAGCATTTATTCTCACAGACATTTTCACAAACACCTTGAGTACACATAATATGAATCCATTGTTTCTCTACCTTTTCATGCATTCATCAAATCATAATTCCATCCATACAATCCATATATTCATCCACATCCACAAATTAATCCCATCCTCCATACATTTTCCATCCTCCATACATTCTATCCACATTTAATCCACATTTCCAATCCACATATCCATCCATAATTAGCTTGCTTCTTAGAAAATTAGGGAAAATGCATCAAACATCTATTTCTACCATTCCTAGCATCTTAACATTCACAAAACCTTAAAATAAAGTTGATTAGGATAGTATATCGACCTTAGGAATCCTTCCCTTGGATTCAAAACACTCCCGAGACGATTTGGAGAAGCTTTGAGGACGATCTCCAAGCTTTCCTCTCAATCTTCTACCAATCTCCTTCCTCTCCAAGCAACCCTCTCTCAAAACCCTAGGGTTTCTCCCCCTTTTTGCCAAATTAGGTTAGAACTAGGTGGAGTATTTTAATATTTCGAGTAGAACCCCCTATTTATAGCCTCAAGGTCTGAGAACAAAAAGACCAAAAAGCCCATACTAAAATTCTGTAAAAATCACGAAAGACCGAGTGATCGGTGGTTATGACCGATCGATCGGTTCTCAACCGAGCGATCGGTGCTCTTGACCGAGCGATCGGTCAAAAAAGCACTCTCTGGAAATTTTCCCCATACAAAATTATGGACCAGTCGATAGATACCGATCGATCGGTTTTGGACCGATCGATCGCTACTTCTGACCGAGCGATCGGTGCTCTGTGGATTTCTGACCCATCGTACCGTTTTGGCCATAACTTTTGACTCGCTCGACGGATTTTGACGATTCAACTTGCATTGGATTTGTCTTTCAAAAACGAACATTTTTGGCATTTTAGAATTTCTAATTTCCACTTAATTAATAGACTAAATTGTCCCCAAAGTTGACTGATCTGCATTTCCATTAAATAAAACCCACCATTGACTTGGCTTAAACTCAAAATAAGGAAAAACATTAAACATGAACTTCGAAGAGGGTTCCAACACCTTTCTAATGGTTCAAGAATCACTCAATTCCAGTAAACGGTGCCAAAACTAGAGCTTCCTAAAGTTTAGGGTGTGATATGACATCCCTCCGTTACAAGTTTGATTAAGCCTAGTTCACACCACACCAAATAAATATATAATACAATAAACATCAAAAAATCATAAGGACTATAATACCCTTAATACAATGAAGTAAAAACATGAAAAAGATTCGGGGTCTCTACAGAGCATGTCTTCTATCACTTGATTCACCCTCTCTGTTTGCCCGTCGGTCCGTGGATGGAAGGCCGTGCTAAAGTCTAGTCGAGAACCCAAGGCATCCTGAAAACTTTTCCAAAACCTGGATGTGAATCTTGGATCCCGGTCTGAGACAATGCTCACTGGTACTCCATGCAATCGGACTATCTCTTTGATGTACAAGGCAGCTAACTGATTTGAGTTGAATGTAGTCCGGTACGGTAAGAAATGGGCGGACTTCGTGAGTCTGTCAACAACAACCCATATCGCATCAGTCTTTCTAACTGTCTTTGGCAACCCCATAATGATGTCCATAGAGATATGTTCCCATTTCCACTCGGGAATAGGGAGAGACTGCAACAAACCTGCCGGTCTCCTGTGCTCGGCCTTGACTTGTTGGCACACCAAGCATCGGGACACGTACTCCGCTATTTCTCGCTTCATGTTTCACCACCAAAAGTGCTTCTTCAAGTCCCTATACATCTTGGTACCCCCGGGGTGAACGGTGTACTTGGACCGGTGAGCCTCGTACAAGATTTCTCGTTTAAGCTTCTCATCGGCTGGGACACATACTCTTTCCTTGAAAGTGATAATTCCATCATCCCTCACCACAAAATCCTTGCTGCCACTTTTAACTGACTGGTCTCGGCAAGACAGTAGTTCGGCATCCATTCCCTGCAACTCCCTCATCATGCTCAGGATATATGGCCTAACTATGATATTAGCCATTACTGGCCCAAAAGTAGGGAGACTAAAACTGATGTCGAGGTTGGATGCATCTTCTAACAACCTCCATTCCCTCAGCATCATGTGCGCCAAAAGTCCAGTGGGCTTCCGGCTAAGAGCATCGGCTACAACGTTCGCCTTACCAGGATGATATTGAATGGAACATTCGTAGTCTTTCAAAAACTCTACCCATCTCCTCTGCCTTAAATTCAATTCCTTTTGGGAGAACAGGTACCTCGCCAAATCTTCAAGGCAAACATAACTCCGGCGAGCTCTAAATAGTGAGTGGGATAATTCTTCTCATGATCTTTCAATTGCCTGGAGGCGTAAGCAATGACTTTGCCGTGCTGCATAAGTACACATCCCAACCCCACATGCGAGGCATCACTGTAAACCACAAAACCACCACTCCCGGATGGCACAGTAAGGACGGGGGCCGTGGTGAGGCGTTTCTTCAACTCCTGAAAGCTCACTTCGCATTTGTCGCTCCAACTAAACTTGGCATTCTTCCTCGTCAAGTAAGTGAGAGGTGCAGCCAAACTGGAGAATCCCTCCACAAATCTCCGATAGTAGCCTGCCAGCCCGAGAAAACTACGTATCTCCGTGACGCTCTTGGGTCTCTCCCATCTCATAACTGCCTCTATCTTTGCCGGGTCAACAGAAATGCCCTCAGCCGACACTACGTGGCCTAGGAACGCCACCTTCTCCAACCAAAATTCGCACTTGCTTAACTTAGCGTATAGCCTATGCTCTCTCAACATCTCCAGAGCAAGACGAAGGTCTCGTGCGTGATCTTCCCGTGTCTGGGAATACACCAAAATGTCATCTATGAACACAATCACACATCGATCCAAGTACGATCGGAACACCCAGTTCATCAAATCCATGAACGCCGCCGGTGCATTCGTCAGCCCAAAAGGCATGACAAGGAACTCGTAGTGCCCATACTGAGTCCTGAAAGCCGACTTCGGAACATCTTCCGCCTTGATCTTTAACTGATGATACCCCGATCTAAGATCAATCTTGGAGAAAAATCTCGCTCCCTTCAGTTGGTCGAACAAGTCGTCTATCCGAGGCAAAGGATAACGATTCTTAATAGTCACCTTGTTCAACTGCCGGTAATCTATGCACATTCTCATTGACCCGTCTTTCTTTTTCACAAAGAGAACCGGAGCTCCCCATGGTGACACACTTGGTCGGATGAAACCAAGTTGTTGTAGCCCCTCAATTTGCTTCTTCAATTCTTCAAGCTCTATTGGGGCCATTCTATACGGCGTCCTTGAAATCGGAGTGGTGCCTGGAGTAAGCTCTATAGCGAACTCAATCTCCCGATCTGGAGGCAATCCAGGAAGTTCCTCTGAAAACATATCCAAGAACTCACTCACGACCGGGATGACCGAGGAGTTTTGTGCTTCTGGGTTTACTAAGCACAAAGCTGCGAGGCGAGCAATGTCTCTTTCCCTCAACCCTCGAAAGTGAAATGGCTTAACTCCCATTGGCTCGAAGTTCACCATCTTCTCGAAACATGCCACATGTCCGTGGTGAGCCGATAGCCAATCCATACCGAGTATAACATCGAAATCTAGGTCTTGGAAGTCCAGGATGATGAGGTCGGCTAACAACTCATTCTGTCCCACTTGGACTACACAGTCCCTGTATATACGGTCCGTGTCCACCGACTTGCCGAGCGGTGTGGAGATGGTCAATTGATGCTTCAACTGACTGGACTTGGTTGAAAATCCTTTCGCAAAGCTAGGCGATACAAAGGAATGAGTGGATCCTGTGTCGATCAACACTCGGGCTAGGCATTCATTCACTAAAAACGCGCCTGTGTGATTAATTAAATTCACGTTAATAGATTTCACACAATAACACATAAGTATAGGTAGTATGTTATACACATAAGCAATCACATCACATAATAGAAGCCAATTACAACTCAAAACTTTAGCATGATAGCGTACCTTGCACGACATCGTCAGATGCACGTGCATCCCGTTCCGATAAGGCAAAGACCTGCCCCCGGTCTGCCCTGCGAGGCGGTGGAGTGGATAACGTGGGTCGTGAAGGCCTAGACGCAGAAGCCTGTGAGGATCCCGGTTGGGAATCCTGTCGAACTGGGGGCCTACTCCCCTGGGGTTGGATAGGCTGTAGCTGCCTACGTGGGCAATCCCTGACCATGTGATTCACATCTCCACAGTGAAAGCACTTACCCGAAATCCTCTGACATTCACCAATCCGGTGACTCCAACCACAATAGGAGCACTCCTCAAATGCTGATGAGGATGAAGGTGGAACATATCGGGTGGCCTGTGAAAGTGTGGGACGAGGTACCGGTGTAGTGGTAGGCCGAGATACCTGTGATGTCAAGGGAGGCCTCTGTGACCGTATCGGCTTGGATGCCTGATATGGGGCTGCCCTAGCCCTCTTCTCTGCCGACCCCGAACTACTCGATTGGCCTCGAGCCACATCCCTTCTCTTGAAGAATTCTTCCGAATTCTTCTCGGCAAGCTTCGCCTTGCTCACAACCTCTCCCCAGGTAGCCACCTGGAACATCGAGACCCTGTCTCTAATGGAGGGTTTCAATCCCCGCTCAAATTTCCTGACTCGCATATGCTCCGATGCAATTAAGTGAGGTGCGAATCTCGACAACTCCACGAAGGTAGCCTCATAATCGGCCACACTCAACTCTCCTTGTTCAAGAGTCATGAATTCAATCTCCTTCTGTTCTTTGACAGCCGCCGGAAAATACTGTTTATAGAAGACATCCAAAAATTCCGACCATGTCCACAGCTCCCCCGCCCTGGTGGACTCCCTCTGTCTCTGTGCGGCTCTCCACCAATGCTCGGTCGCACCTTCCATCACGAAGGTGGCCCAGTCCACTCTCTGTTCATCTGTGCAGTGGAGCGCTCTAAAAATCTTTTCCAATTGCATCACCCATGCCTCGGCGACCATGGGGTCAGTAGTACCGAAGAAGGTAGGAGGACGCAATCTCCTAAATGCCTCCAATCCTGAAGCATGGTGTGCCGGAGGTGGCGGAGGCGTAGAAGGAGTAACAGCAACCGACCTTGCTGCTAACATAGCCAAAGTCTCAGCTATAGATGCAAAAGCTTGGGCAAAATCGGGTTGCTCGTCACCGGAAGGGGCATCACTTCCACTTCCCCTCGTATTGTATCCGCGACCCCGAGCACCGCGTCTCATGATGTGATCCTGAGAACGACAGTACCACATGAGTCAACTTGGATACGCATTTAATACAAATTCGCAATTCACTTAATACATATTCATCAGACATATTTAATAAGCACAACACAATTTATGCACACATGGTATACAACATCATATCATAACATACA
The DNA here is from genome assembly GCA_015143295.1 of Tetracentron sinense. Classification (NCBI taxonomy): domain Eukaryota; kingdom Viridiplantae; phylum Streptophyta; class Magnoliopsida; order Trochodendrales; family Trochodendraceae; genus Tetracentron; species Tetracentron sinense. Next base: position 11,976,590 of record CM026565.1, on the reverse strand, counting down.
CGTCGCGTTCCTAGCGTAGGATTCTAAGTTTGGTTGAAGTTCAACCTATTTTGACTAAGACTAACTTGTTAGTCTATACTTTGAATACAACTCTTTCCTACACCTAATGCCTTGTTCAATTATGGTATCTAGTACTAAGCGACCCTAGGGACTCTAATTCCTAGAGCTCTGATACCACATCTGTCACGCTCCAAAACACCCCTAGGAGTTAAGGGATACTTTAGGTGTGATACTTCGTACTTGCCAAACCCTCCTGTAATTAACAAGAGAATACAGCACAAAAAAAAATGATAATCAGAGCGCAGAAGCTAAATATAAATGCGGAAGCGTAACTAAAATTTTCCTTTCTTTATAATGATCCAAGGACCCGGATCACATATGTCAAGAGGAGCTCGTGTACCTACCGACATGAAAGTACGGCTGAGCGTGGAATACTCAGCGAGTACAAACTCCTAACCAACAATGGTAATAACGAACAACATCATATACAAGTAATAGAAGGAGTACAATTCATAATCAATTTCTAACGACATCATACATAAACGTTTTATCAAGTATAATTGTTATGAAACCAAAACACGTCTATGAATCATACGAAACTTCTTTGAGTGATCCTTTCAATATTTCTTATGAGCCAGAGGTTAGCGCCCGCATATCCCTGGGCTACCAACCTCCTTGACAGTACAATATATTTCTTATGAACCAGGGGCTAGCACCCATGTAATCCCTGGGCTACGAACCCCCTTGACAGTACAATATATTTTTTATGAGCCAGGGGCTAGCACCCGTATAATCCCTGGGCTACCAACCCCCTTGACAGTACAATATATTTCTTATGAGCCAGGGGTTAGCACCCGTATAATCCCTAGGCTACCAACCCCCTTGACAGTACAATACCTTTCTTATGAGCCAGAGGTCAGCACCCGCAAAATCCTGGGCTACTAACCTCCTTGACAATACCATTTCTTTTCTTATGAGCCAGAGGTTAGCACCCTTAACCGGGGCTACCAACCTCCTTGACAATATCCTCCATCTACATATGTGCTCGTGCATAGCAATCGTGAAATCATGATGACATATAGCATTTTAACAATTCCCAACTCACATGAGAATTTAAGAAGCGAAATAAACACATGTATACAACTTGCCAAATGGTGAACATTTATGTGACTCATGCTTTCAAATCTTAGTTTATTCATGCATTCTATCAAACATGTGGTATTCAACCTTTTTACCTTTAGTTATTTCATATTTTCTCATTCGAACATTTCATCAAACACTTGGGGTGTGTTCATTATGTGTAATATGCCCTTCCACCATTTTTCCATAATTCAATACATCACAACATGACATCCAATCGCCTCCACTCCTCATCCATTCATACATTCCACCCTTTGTTTGTATTATCTTGTTTATGTTTTAGGGATTTAGCATATACCAACACAAGGGAGCAATGGGGAAGATCCAACACATATTTACTTAGGAAAATCCTAGGTTATTACCAAAGTAACTAGGAAGTGTGTACTAACCTTGAAAAGGGAAAGAAAAATCCTTGAGGATGATGTAGAAACGCTGCCCTAGCTTGAAAGAGGTACTCCACACGAGCTTGAGGTTGGATTTGGAGAATCCAAGCCTTTAGAACGGTTCTAGGGTTCTAAAACCCTTGATTATCTCAAGTGGAAAACCCTAGATGTAAATCCCCCTTCTCTTCTCTTCTTCTCTCTCAAAACCTTCGAAGTGAGGTGAATGAAGCCCTAAAGGCTCGGGCAAGCCCTTATGGGAAAGGGTTTAACCCCCAAAAGATGAAAACGCCCTTAATGAAATTTCTGCAAAAACGCGAAGACCGAGCGATCGGTGGTTATGATCGATCGATCGGTTGCCTACCGAGCGATTGGTACTCTGACCGAGCGACCAGTCAAAAACCCACTCTCTGGAAAATTTCCCCATACAAATTTTTCGACCAGTCGATAGCCTCCGATCGATCGGTTTTGGACCGATCGATCGCTCCGTGGACCGAGCCATCGGTGCTCTGTTGGTCCCGACTGTTTTAACCATATCTTTTGACTCGTTCGTCCGATTTTGACGATTCAACTTGCGTTGGATTCGTCCTTCAAAAACGGACATTTCTAACGTTTTGGAATTTCTGATTTCTTCCTTATTTATTAATTATACTATAAGAAAGGCCAATTGGTAACGAAAATGCTATTCTTTAAAGTTGGAAAAGTCCGGGGTGCTACATTATGTGCATGGCACATGACCCTTGAATTATAAATAGGGGCAGCCCGTTTTATTCTCACAGTTTTGCAGCAGTGGGGGAGGTTCTGCCGCAACATGTTTTAGAGAGAGAAAGTGAGGAGAGAGAAAAGAAGAGAGAGAAAGGGAAAGGGAGGTCCCCTTGGGGTTTTTTGACTTCCCCGACGCGTTGGCGGCGTCTGATTTTCTCTCTGGTGGCTCGTTTGGCGTGTAGAGAGAGAAAAAAAGGTAGAGAGAGAAAGTGGAGAGGAAAAGTTGCATGCACTCTACCTTAGAGTTGATCATCCTTCTGAGCGCGTTGGTGACATCTGTTTTTGCACTAGCTGCCTCCGTAGACTTGCCAGAAGATGACGGTAGGCGGGTTGGTCGGGGTTCCTTCATGACTGATACCTAGGGCGATGGCGGCGAATACACGGTAGATGTGGCCAATCAATTGAATGGAAAAGTATGTCCTTATTAGGAAAATGCCCATGTTGTGTGTGTGAGCTTCGGATACGAAGTGGTCTGAGTCGGTATACTTAGGGTTGGTGTATTTATCTGAGTTGGTGGACTCATGATTCGGTATGGAATCGTCGGATTCCAGGTGAGTTGGGTTGGTATACCCAATGTTTGGTCGTGTTCGGGTGAAAGCTGGAACAGCGTGTGTGAGTCAAAATGACTCAATGTATTATGGTTAGGATTTAGAGACTTTAAGCTGAACATTCGTGGGCTGTGGCCAATTAATAGAGTCTCAGAACTCGGAATGAAACATGATTGATGATCGAAACGATAATTTGGTAATATAATACATTCATAACTGAACCTCATAATTGGAAAGTAATGTGAGGTCGGGAACCTCTGTTAGGGTGACGTAACCCTAAGTGACCTTGCATCACAATTTATTATATACTGTTCTATTTTACTGTAACATGCAAATTGAACTGTTTATTATATCATTATTGATGCCTGTTATTATATGGAAAATAGTTTAGAAGGATTGTGGTTTTATTGGGCTTCATAGCTCACTGACTTTTTATGTCAACAGATCTTGGAGCTGCTGACCAGTAAGTGAAAAGTTCAACTGGACATTTTGGAAGCTTGTACAAGTTGTACTCGGCGTGATAGAGGCGCCTACTTTTGTTAAACAAACTTGATGTAAATAATACAGGTATATGGTTTGTATAATGGCTATTGTGATGACAGGTGTTATTTGCTTTTTGGAAGCATCTGATAAATATTTAAATTTCCCATATTTTCGCTGGTAAAGTCTTCCGCTTGCATGATTTGACGAACGGACACGTGTCTCGGAACTTGATTCCCTAGGCGCGGGTTCGGGGCGTCACAATTGGTATCAGAGCCTAAGAGCAATAACCATCATAACAAACCATACTTCTTCATGAAATACCATAGACATGATTTTTAGTTGTATAGCTAGATGTATTACTGTACATCACCTATTTCGAAATCAAATAGTGATTTGGAAATTGTGTATATGTGCAGGGATGCCGTTAATGCACAGAGTCCCCACCAAGGAGGATTGGCAGCATTATGAGTAGATGACAGCCATATTGAGTCGCTATTATCTAGAATGGCTTGGGATGACTCAACAAATCATGGCGGCCATTAAGCCGAAGGCTGTCCGGATAAATCCGAACGGAACTACCTGGATGTCAACCCCAACTTCGATGAAGCTTGCAGTACCGACTCAGGTACGTCATGAGATTTTAAGGCAGGTCAAGCGGGCACTGGCAGACATTAGGCCTAGTCCAGATGGGACTAGTTGGATACCTCCACCCCTATCATCTAAGAGGCTTACGGCACGAGAGTATCGTGCGATTTTGAACAACCTTAAGCAGAGTAAGAAGAAGTCGGTGGAGGCAAGTAGTCCGTCTACCTCGACTGAGGTTTAGATGTAGGAGTAGGGAGTCAGGAGGGGAGACTGTAGTGTATCTGTATGGTTTTGGAGTATAGTAGATGCCCTAGGCGGTCTTCTTATCACTCGACTCATAGATTTTTGGTGTATATACTTGTACAGCGGAGATGATGTTTTGTATACTATGATGTAGTATGTTCATGTATGTGGTGTGGTGTGTATATATTAAAGATGAAATGAATGAAATGTCTCTCTTTGGATATCAAATTCTCAGTGCATTTCAGTTCCATTTTATTATTAAAAGTTCGTTACTTTATAATTATAGGTGAATTATGCCACCTCGACGAGCACCCGAGAATACCTTGGCTGGGGCATTCGAGGCTATTACAGCCCTACCCAACCTAATTCAGCAACAACAGGCCCAGAATATGAATGGAAATGAGAATGGTAGTCGTATCCCCATTGCTACCATGCCAGAGCATGGGAATGTGACCCGATTGGAGAAGTTTAAGAGGCTTGGACCGTCGGCCTTTTCGGGCACTACTGATCTGCTGAAGGCGGAGAACTGGATCAGAATTCTGGAAAAAGTTTTTAGGGCTATGTCCTTGCCAGAAAATGACAAGCCCGAGTTCGCTATCTTTCTACTTGAAGGAGAAGCAGAACATTGGTGGACCATAGCGGAAAGGACAGTTCCACCGCATCAGAGGCCCGTGACTTGGGCTAAATTTACTGAATTGTTTTATGAGCGCTATTTTTCAGCGTCAATGAAAAAAAGAAAGGAGATGGAGTTTCTTCAGCTGACCTAAGGAAATATGTCGGTTAGCGAGTATGAACAAAAGTTTAATCAACTCTCGAGGTTCGCTGTGAGATTTGTCGTGGATGAGCAGTGGAGGGTTGAGAAATTTGAAGAAGGATTGAAGCCAACTATCAGAGGGAAATTGGCAGCTCAACGATTTACCTCATTTTCAGAGATATTAGATAGAGCACTCAGAGTAGAGTGAGTGCATGAAGAACTGGCACAGTCTAGTGCTGGCAAAGGCAAAGGGACAGTTGGGAAGCCCTAGATAAAGGAGAATAACAGCAGTTTACTGGGAAAAGAAAGTTCGAGGACATGAAAAGCCAAGGGTCTACAGGAAGATTGGGGCTTAAGTGCGAGAAATGTGGTTAGGGCCATTGACCAAGGACTGTCGAGCGAAGGTTTGCTTCCAATACGGAAAGCCTGGACACTTCAAGAAGGATTGCCCTAAGGTTCAACCATTAGCGTTGGAAGGCAGAAAAGGAAGAGTGTTTGTAATTACCCAGGAAGAGGCACGCAGACCGAAGGTGTCATCGAAGGTAAACTTTTAGTATTTCAAGTACCTGCTTATGCTTTGATTGACACTGGTGCTACAAATTCGTTTGTCTCTACTCGTTTTGCTAAACACATAAGTTACAAGCCTGATACACTCAAAAGCATGATGTCTATATCTACACCATGAGGAAAAGTTCTGTGCACAAAAACAGTCTATGATAGGTGTCCCATACTTGTCAATAGTGTACGAATGTTAGTAGATCTGATCATGTTAGACATGAAGGATTTTGATGTTATCCTAGGGATGGATTGGTTGGCTAATTACCATGCAGTGGTACATCGATCTCGTTTTGCGGTGCACCCTGGATATACAAAGATGTATCAGGATGTGAAGAATAACTACTGGTAGAACGACATGAAGAGAGAAATTACTGAGTATGTATCTCAATGCCTTGTTTTTCAGCAAGTCAAGGCAGAACATCAGAAACCACCTGGATTGTTAAATTCATTGCCTATTCCCGAGTGGAAATGAGAGCACATTACGATGGATTTTGTGATGGGTTTACTAAAAACAAAGAGTGGACACGATGCCGTTTGAGTGATAGTTGATCGATTGACGAAGTCGGCTCACTTTCTTGCTATCAAGGATACCATAACCCTGGAAAATTTATCAAAGTTGTATATTAAGGAGATTGTGAAGCTGCATGGTGTACCGGTATCTATTGTGTCAGATCGCGATCCGTGATTTACTTCCCGATTTTGGAGCAGCTTGCAGGAAGCTTTAGGTATGCAGCTAAACATGAGTACAACTTATCATCCGTAAACCGATGGACAATCTGAGCGCATAATACAAACTCTAGAAGATATGATGCGCACTTGCAGTCTAGAATTTCAGAGAAATTGGGATGATCACTTGCCATTGATCGAGTTTGCATATAATAACTGTTATCAGGCAAGTATTCAAATGGCTCCTTATGAGGCCTTGTACGGCAGGAGTTGTCGGTCACCAGTATGTTGGACTGAAGTAGGGGAACGTAAACTACTGGGACCTGAGTTGGTGCAAAAAACAACAAAGAAGATCGAGTTGATTCGATCGAGGTTATTATCTCCACAAAGTCGACAGAGAAGCTATGCAGATGGAAAGCGTCGAGACTTAGAGTTTCAAGTCGGCGACCATGTCTTCTTGAAAATCTCTCCATCAAAAGGTATTGTACGATTCCGAAAGCGGGGAAAGTTAAGTCTGCGATTCATTGGACCTTTTGAGATTTTGGCTAAAATAGGATGTGTAGCCTACCGTTTGGCATTACCACCAGAGCTGGCAAGGGTTCACAATGTTTTCCACATATCCATGTTGAGAAAATATGTACCTGATCCCTCGCACGTGATACGATATGAACCAATTCAAGTCAGAGAGGACTTAACTTTTGAAGAAAAGCCAGTGATAATTTTGTACCGCAAGGAACAGGTGTTATGAAACAACATGATTAAGCTAGTTAAAGTTTTATGGGAACACCATAGCATAGAAGAATCCACATGGGAACTTGAAGATGACATTAGGAGCAATCAACCTCAGTTATTTGATGACTAATGTATATGTAAATTTTGAGGATGAAATTTTTTTGTAAGGAGGGGAGATTGTAACGACCCGGAATTTAAATATAATAAAATTATGTGTTTATGGGTCCTTAATGGAGGTTAATTAGTTAATTATTTGTTAAATTAATAAAAAGTGGATTTTGCTCGGGATTGAAGTGCACCGAGGAATCTCAGTATCTTTTGGCAAAAATCGCACACAATGTGCCAGTCGACTGCCAGGACACACCCCTACCATATCGGTTCTGTCAAGTATCCTTTCGTGGGACCGCGGGGCCATTATGTGTGATAAAATTGAGAAAAACGGGAAATTTCCATATTTCCAGAAATTAAGTGGGACCCAATATCTGTTGGAGATCCTAATAGAAATCCATGCGGTTGGCACTAATGCGTGTCGGTCAGCCATGGGGACTAATGTCTGTCGTCTCGGCAGTTAGTTATCTCAAACGAAGAAACGGCGGCCTGTTTTGTGTTCGAAATCAGGAAATTAGTGGGTTTTGCAGTTTTCGTCCAGACTTACTTTTGACTGTCAAAACTCAGTATTTTTCCCCAAAATTTTTACAGCAGGTGTCAGACTGTCCCAAGTCAGTCACTTGAAGTTTCAGCATAATTGGGCATCATGAAGTAAGGTTTCAAAGGCCTTATACGCGAGAAAATACGGACGAATAGTCAAATGGTCAACCCGTTGACTTGGTCAACGGGACCATTAATGGTGGTCATGTCCATGGCACATGACCCTTGAATTATAAATAGGGGCAGCCCCTTTTATTCTCACGATTTTGCAACAGTGGGGGAGGTTTTGCCACAACATGTTTTAGAGAGAGAAAATGAGGAGAGAGAAAGGAAGAGAGAGTAAGAGGAGAGAGAAAGGAAGAGAGAGAAAGAGGAGAGAGAAAGGAAGAGAGAGAAAGGGAAAGGGAAAGAGAGGTCCCCTTGGGGTTTTTCGACGTCCCCGACGCGTTGGCGACGTCTGATTTTCTCTCTGGCGTCTCGTTTGGCATGTAGAGGGAGAGAGAAAAAGGTAGAGAGAGAAAGTGGAGAGGGAAAGTTGCATGTGCTCTACCTTGGGGTTGATCATCCTTCCGAGCGCGTTGGCGACATCCGTTTTTGCACTAGCTACCTCGAAACGCGTGAAGCAGGTAAAACCCCTCTCTTTTCCTCTCTTTTTCCCCTAATTTGCTAAATATTTTTTCTGCAATATATGCATGTCTTTTGGCATGAATGAAAAAGGTTCAGAGACCCCTATGTGATGTTGTGATTTTATGTGGTCCATTGGGGAGCCCAGATCGGGTCCCGGGTAAATTGTATCGCCACTCTAGGGTAACAAAAAGTGGTTTTGCATGTCTTGTAAGGCTATGGAGACATCCGTTAACCTGGAAACGTTTCCTAACGGGACGATGTGTTACCGGAGTTGGTTCACGGCCCCGATGCCCAAGTATTTCAGTTAATCAAGTGAGGCTTGGGTTAACTGGGGTTAACCTGTGGTTGAAAAATATAACTAGGGTTAAGTATAATCCGTGGTTCCTCTGTGACTAGGTCAGGAGAGACGGTGTCCAGTAGGGCCCGTGGTTCCTCTGTGACTGATAGTCGGGAGATGTTTGTCTGTTTGTCTAGGTCGTTCGTGGTGCCTCTTGGACTAGGTCAGGAGTGGCGGTGTCCTGCATGGCCCGTGGTTCCTCTGTGACTGATAGTCAGGAGATGTCGGAGTCCTAGGGAGTTTAAAGTGGCTGAACATCAGATAGTGTAGAGTCCGGGGTTCCTCTCTGGGTGGGTTAGAAGATGTCGGCACCGTGTCTATCGGGGTCCCTTCTTGGTGGAACGTCAGGAGATGTCGGCATTGGTATAGATGTCGGGGTTCCTCTGTAAACTAGCCAGAAGATGACGATAGGCGGGTTGGTCGGGGTTCCTTTATAACTGATACCCAGGGCGATGGCGGCGAATACACGGTAGATGTGGCCAGTCAATTGAATGGAAAGGTATGTCCTTATTAGGCAAATGCCCATATTGTGTGTGTGAGCTTCGGATACGAAGTGGTCTGAGTCGGTATACTCAGGGTTGGTGTATTTTTCTGAGTTGGTGGACTCATGGTTCGGTATGGAATCGTCGGATTCCAGGTGAGTTGGGTTGGTATACCCAAGGTTTGGTCGTGTTCGGGTGAAAGCCGGAACAACGTGTGTGAGTCAAAATGACTCAATGTATTATGGTTAGGATTTAGAGACTTTAAGCTGAATATTCGTGGGCTGTGGCCAATTAATAGAGTCTCAGGACTAGAAATGAAACACGATTGATGATTGAAACGATAATTTGGTAATATAATACATTCATAACTGAACCTCATAATTGGAAAGTAATGTGAGGTCGGGAATCTCAGTTAGGGTGAAGTAACCCTAAGTGACCTTGGGTCACAATTTATTATGTATTGTTCTATTTTACTGTAACATGCAAATTGAACTGTTTATTATATCATTATTGATGCGTGTTATTATGTGGAAAATAGTTTAGAAGGATTGTGGTTTTATTGGGCTTCATAGCTCACTAACTTTTTATGTCAGCAGATCTCAGAGCTACTGACCAGTAAGTGAAAAGTCCAACTGGACATTTTGGAAGCTTGTACAAGTTGTACCCGGCGTGATAGAGGCACCTACTTTTCTAAAACAAGCTTGATGTAAATAATACAAGTATATGGTTTGTATAATGGCTATTGTGATGACAGGTGTTATTTGCTTTTTGGAAGCATCTGATAAATGTTTAAATTTCCCGCATTTTCACGGGTAAAGTCTTCCGCTTGCATGATTTGACGAACGGACACGCGTCTCGGAACTTGATTCCCTAGGCGCGGGTTCGGGGCGTCACAAGGGTAACATCTTTGAGGACAAATTTGGTTTCTCTAATGTCTTGCCCAATGATCAAGGAGAGTCATCATGATGATCTTTTGGTCACTCGATGTGTCTCTATGCTTCATATTTTCTACTTTTGCTCCACTGCTTGGGCAAGTCCAATGATGAAAGTAAAGAGCGAGTCACTACCAGACTGAGGTGATTTGGATCATGATGTTGCATGACTATGCATGGATGAAAACCAATTGTTATAAATGAGGTGAATGTCATGAGAGACTCAATGGCTCCTTGAGTAGTTTCCTAAATGAGATAACCAAATCAAAAAGGTCGAAACATGTGTCAAAAGATAAGATTTTGGGAGCCTGGCTCTACGACTGGGTTACCTCTGAGGGTGTTGCCAACTATGTGATGCATGAGTAAGATTCGACTAAATCTAGCTAGCTTAGTGTTGAAGTGAATGAAGTGTAGTGATAAAGTGAGTGCAGTGCAATGATAATGTGAGTGTAGTGCATTGATGAAGTGCAATGCAATGCCATAATGAAGCACAGTGCCACAGGGGCGTGCAGTATAGGTGTACTGGTAGTGCAGTGAAAATGTTACACTAACAAGTGAATGTGCGGTGAGGGATAGTGCCGTGATGATGATGAGAATTATTTGGATTTTAAACTCTTTTTTTTTTTTGAATTTTGGTTTCTTTGTGAAAATGCTATACTAGCATGTGAATATGTAGAGTAGTGACTAAGCAGTGTTATGATGATGATGATGAAGATGGCATGAGAATTTTTTTTTTGAATTTTAATTTTTTTGTTCTTTCTGTTTTTTTTTTTTTTGAAATTTGTTTTTTGGAATTTTGAATTTTAGATTTATTATTATTATTTTTTTCTTTCTGAATTTTTTTTCAATTTGGATTTTTGAATTTTTCGAATTTTGAATTTCTGATTTTTAAATTTTTGTTCCTTCTGAATTTTGAACTTTTGTTTTGTTTTATTTTTCTTGAACTATGAGTTAATGACATTTTTTTTTTGAAGTTCAGATTTTTTTTATTTTTGGATTTTGAGTTTTCATTTTTTTTTGGAATTTTGAATTAATGATTTTAAAAAAAAAATTTTGATTTATTTGAATTTTGAACTTCCCCTCGTTTTTTAATTTTGACTCTTGATTTTGTTTGAATTTTCAAATTTTAACTTCATTTTTTTTTTCTGAATTTTGTTTTTGTTTTTTTTTTTTATTTTGATCTTCTCTTTATTGAATTTTGATTTTTTTATAAAAAATGAAGACTTGACACATGAGGTCCAATAGGGTAGGTGGATAGGATTCCTACCTACCAACCTAGGTTGTTGGAAGCTAGGGCCTATCGGGCCAAAATGAAAATGGATAAATGGGTACCCACTTGGGTTTGAGAAAGATAACCTCATATGCAACGTCTAAAAAAGAAATACTTTTGTTTTTATGAATTTTGGATTTTATTTGAATTTTGAACTAATGACTTTTTTTTTATTTGAAAATTTTGAGGTCATTTTATTGCACAAGGGTTTACAACATATGTAAGCCAAATGGGGTAGGTGGACATGGATCCAACCTACTAAGTTGGGTTATTGGAAACCAAGGCCCAGTAGGTTTAAGATGCAAAATGGATATGGGTATCCATTAAGAACTGGGTTTTAGGCCCCACATGCAAAGCTAGAAATGGGCTGGGAATTTATTCAAACCAAACATGACTCACACATACCCCATTTGAATGATCACGAGGGTATAAATACCATTATGTTCAAACAAAAATGGGGTAGGTATAGGCTATAAGCAGGACAAGATTTTGGATAGACCTTCTTGGAAAACTGCTTATAGACTATACCTCAACCTATACTACATGATGATGTAGGTGTATGCAAGGTGTTCCTAAATGTGGGTGGATCACTTGGCCATATATGCGACTCCCAAAAATGGGACGATTGGCACAAGAGGGAGCCACCAGATTCTTCCTGAGGATTACTCTCCCACAGGGGCTATCCAACGACATCCAAACCATTAAGCTCCTGACGCTAAAGAGAGCTCTCAAATAGCCGTAAGCGTAATAGGCTTTTCTAATGGGTTTTCAGGGTTGATTACACTACTATGAAATGAATATGAGATGCACATAAGAGAGAATAAAAACATACTCGCAAAATTAAAACAATTAGCAAAAGAAGAATTGCTTTAGGAAATGATTAGTGATTTAATGTGTTTGGCTTTTACCTAATTTTCAGGTTGGATCTAACTTTTAGGCTTCCCAGCAGAGTCGCCAGAGCTGTAAGCACATAAATTTATCGCATTTCCTCCCCACTCAACTCTATATGTCAAGGTAAGGCCTGAGAGTAGAGGAATAACGCTAAACTTAGTTGAAGAGTCACCACCTGCTTTAGAGGGGATAACAGGATCCCAAGATAATCCAAGATAAGGGGCCTACGATCCAGAGTAATCTAGGTAAGAGATCCATTTAAGTCCCGAGGAAGGGGTTAGGCACCCCAGGTCCCCCATCCAACGATGGTTACCAACTCATTAGGTCTAAGCCAAACATTTAAAATCACTTAAAATTTCCTAAACAATTAATAATTTGCTCATCAAGCATAAGTGGGGTGTCAAAGTTCTATCCTAGGTTGGGGTCGAACCTTGCCCCGGGCTGCCTACTTATCCGGTTAGTCGGAATCGGACCCTAATAGTAGTTCGGGGTAGTGACTGTTTTTATACTTGTTTCGGAGTGTGGTCACTTCCAACTCATGCTTGAGTTGGGGGAAGCGGAATTGAGATTTATGAATCTCATTTCGGGAGATGGTTGCGTAGCTAGGTGCTCATGGGGAAGCACTAGGGGGCGTTCATTTATTAGGGTAGGTCCTTTTTGAATTTTGTGGGTTTTTTTTTGAATGTTTTTGTATTTTTTATTGGTAGTATATAACATCATTTCGGAGGGCTAACTAACGGGGTAGGCAAGTTGATTAGGGTAAGAATCCACCTAAGCGTCCAAGGTAGGCAAAAAAGAAGAATAAACTACGGCCTAATCCTATGATTTGCAATTGTACATACATGGAACAAATTACAATAAATTAAATGAATATAAATAAGCCAGAATGATAATCAGACTCACTAGGCCCTAAACAATTGGGCCCTTAAAAAATAGGGCCTGATTTAGGCTTGGTGACCTTCATTTTCTCTCTCTACAGTGGCCTAAAGGTGTAATAAGAGAATTGGGCTTACTGGGCCTAAACCAGTTGGGCCCATGGCCTTCCCTTTTCTCTACATCCAAAAAGGTCTACAGTTTACAATTTAAATTATTAAATTAAATGTGGTTTAAACTGAAATTAAACTAAAGGTCGGTGCAAAGCTACTGTGCCAATGCCCATTACCCAGTGACGAATCATGGTTAATCGGCTTTGGTCCAATATTGAAAGATGAGATCTGAAGGGGGATCCAGATAAAAATTTATGCGGAAACTGGATCCCCTAGATCTTAACACCATAGAAAGCATCAAAATTATCTAACAGTTTTAGTCATATCACCTCGGTGAATGCTTTTCACTGGTGAAGCTTAACCCACTCGAACCGTCAGAACTCTTTGTAGAGATTTCCCCGAAAAAATACAAGAAGCTCGATCCTTGTTCTTCGCTATCCCCACAAAGCTTTAAAATCTCCTTTGGAATTATAGAAGCAAGAGGAAGAAGATGGATCAATGGCGTAAACCTTCTATCACCAAAACTACTAAGGTTCTAAACCCTAGATTTACAGAACTCAATTTGCACTACCTATATAGCTCACGAAAATCCCTAGGGGGATCCCTAGGGTCTCATGGTTTGGAGAGATAGAGGAGAGGAGAGAAAAAATTCTGGAAAAAAGTGCTTAATGGTCTAGGGTGTTGGGGTATTTATAGACTAGGATCCTATCCTAATCCTACTCCAACTTGATCTTATCTTTTAGGAATTGTTTATCAATAATAACTCTTATTATTAATTAAAAAATATCCTAGTTTATCTATAACTACTTTAATTATAGAATACCTACTAATTAAGGAGTCCTTCTATCAAGAGGGTTCCTTAATTAAAGGGATAAGTCAATATCCTACACAAGAGAAGGAAACCTAGTCAAACTAGGGGACCAATGCCAGGGGGGGGGCATGAGCTTCTATGGGGCATCAGTTTTGAGGAGTTAAAACTCCTTTTTGTAATCCAATTACAATTCCATCTTTATCCTAATTGCAATCCAACAATTGGATTTTAATTCCCTAGTTATAGGAATTATATTTCAACAAATATTCAGTTAACATAATCCTAATCCAATTAGGATTCCTCAAGTGAGCGCCTCACCCTAGGGTTTAAACCCATGGGCTTTGGCCCATATTAAAGGTCAATTTTAATGGGTTTATGGATATGTTAATTAAATAATTAATTTAAACCCATGGGCTTTCCCCTTTAATTATGTTAATTAAATAATTAATAAAATAATCCCTAGATGTAAATTAACAATTAATTTAAACCATAGATTAACTTTTAATCTATTTAATTAAATGATTAACTTTTAATCACTTAAAATAATTGATTAACTTTTAATCAATTATTGAGCTTGTATTTCTTATGTCAGTACCTCCACAGATTGCTCTAGTACATTCTTACCCTGGCTTACCCAATGTTATCCCATTGACCCTAAACAGGAATTACATCGGAATTACAAGTGACGTGAGATATCCATGTTGCAATTGAATCCCAGTGTATGAACATTTAACCATCACGGATCCCACCACATGAACTTTTAAATTCAATTTATCATTCCAAATACATTATCCCTAATGGGCCTTCGAGATTGACATACTATCTAACCCATAGCCCATTGCAAATCATCCGGGTTTCCAAGACTTATGATTAAGCCATGAGAAACAATTTGTCATGAAAAACATTTTGAGAAAATCCTTTTATAAGTATAATACCTTTTAATAAAATTATATTTCAAAACTTATTTTGTTTTCAAAATCACCTGCATATGATTTGAACTTAATCAACTGTCTTACCCGGAACTTGGATAATCTCTCAAATTACTGAGCATTGATTTCTTGTTTGAAATTCATCATGACTCGAATAACTTTCTGACTATCCAACTGTCACTGTATTGTATTCCCTAAGTTAGAAAATACGTTTGTGGAATCAAAACAGTCAGATCACCGCTCAGTCATAGATGAATTCATCAGATCTAAGGTTCATCGAAACCGTTCAATGTGAATGAGAGACCAACTATCTGATCATATGTTTATGAAAGAGGTCTGTTATTGAATCCAATCAGTCAGTGTACATTTAAGCACACATATGCTGATGTGTAGTCTCCACCACAATAGTTCGAGATAGAACTACATCTCAACTATTGAGAACATCTTAGCATTCTGGCAACCATATAAGTGAAGTGCCCAGCTTCACCCACAGCTGTGACTATATAAGGCATAAGGAACCGAAAAGTTATATCTGCCTATGATAATCTAATCACATAAATTTTCTACAATATATCCTATGGACCTTTATCGATATCTCATATCGTATAGATCATCTCATGATCTTGATCAATTACCCATAATGAATACACAATAGATTAAGAAGAAGTCTTTATTAATCAAATTAATAAGAATCTAACAATCTAAATGACTTTTTTGGGATAACCTTTGGCAACAAGTCTAGCTTTATAGGTCTCCACGTTGCCATCGACACCCTTCATCCTTTTGTAAATCCATTTGCATCAAATTGGACTTATACCATCTAGTGGATCTACTAAAGTCCAGACGCCATTGTCATACATGGAATCTATTTCAGCATTCATGACTTTATTCCATTGAGATGCATCTACATCTAATGTAGCTTCCTGATAAGTATTAGGATCCATATCCTCATCATCAGGGGTAACTAGATAAACTTTATTATTGTAATACTGAAGTCTATCCAGTGGTCTAGAAACTCTTTCTGACCTTCTCAGTGGAACAGAATTAGGAGAAATTAAAGTGGAAGGATTATGTTAAGGCTGGATACTGGCTATGTCGTCTTTCATCTCATAAAATTCAACCTTCTTAAGGAGATCCATTTCTTCCTCCAAGAAAGTGGCATGAAGCCTAACAACTATTGTCTGGTCTGCCTTGGAGCAGAAATAGAAACCCTTAGTTTCTTTTAGATATCCTACAAAATTCCATTTTTCTGTCCTAGATTCTAACTTAGTGGATTCGAGTTTGCGAACATGCGCAGGACAATCCCATACCCTTACATGTTGTAAACTAGGTTTTCGCTTAGTCCACAATTCATAGGGTGCAACCGAAATAGACTTAGATGGAACCCAGTTCAGAATATAAATGGCAGTTTGTATAGCATATCCCTAAAGATATGAAGGAACATCGGCATGGCTCATCATAGAGCGAACAATATCTAATAAGGTCTGGTTTCTTTTTTCAGAAACTTCATTTTGTTGAGGAGAGGCAGGACTTGTCCATTGCGAGATAATCTAATTATCCCTTAAGTAATCCATAAACTCGTTGGTGAGGTATTCTCCACCTCGATCTGATCGAAGTGTCTTTATGGATTTTTCAGTTTGATTCTCAACTTCTAATCTGAATTCTTTGAACTATTCAAAGGTGTCAGATTTGTTTTGCATCAAATAGACATATCCATATCTAGAATAGTCATCGGTAAATGTGACAAAATACCGGTATTGGCCTCGTGCAACAATGTTAAATGAACCACATACATCACTATGTATTAGTCTTAACTTTTCTTCGGCTCTTCCTACCTTTTTAGGGTTAGGCTTCTTGGTCATCTTCCCTTCGAGACAAGACTCACAAGTAAGGAGTGGTTCTACCTTGAGGAAGTCAAGGGGACCATCTATTACTAACCTCCTGATCCTATCAAGATTAATGTGACCAAGTCTCTTATGCCAAAGATAAGTAGACTCAGTGCAATGTCTCTTCATTCCAGACATTCTAGATGATGAGACATTGTCACTTTGCAGACATTCATTATTTACCAATGGAAATATTAAATAAAGACCATTAATGAGATTAGCAGTTATCAAGATCATTTCATCTTTCTTAATTTCAACAATTGAATTAAAAACGATAGAGTATTCACAATGTGAGAGTCTAGCTACTGAAATTAGATTACGATGTGTAGAAGGCACATAAAAGCAGTCTTCTAAAATTAATGTCTTTCCATTAGGTAAATAAAGAGTAAACAAGCCGATTGACTTCACTGCAACATTTGCACCGGAGCCAACTTTAAGCTTCTGCTCCTGTTTGGTCTATTTCCTGGTTTCCTTGAATCCCTACAACCAATTGTAAACATTTACAATGGATTCAGAATCCATGCACCATGAATTAGGGAAACCATTCTGAAATTTTAACTTAACAGTAAATTGTACTTCAAAGTATCTCATACCTTGAGTACTTCTGCTACCCTTCTTAAGAGTTGCAAGGTAAGTCCTGCAATTCCTCTTCCAGTGGCCTATTTTACCACAGTGGAAACACTTTCCATTGCCCTTGTTTTCCTTGTCAGCTTTTCCTGAAGAACCTTTGACAACTCTTGCCTTACCCTTATTGTCTTTAAACTTTCTTTTGCCTTTATTCCATATTCTAAACTTTTTAGATTTCTTGGAGGTATCAGGTTTATCGACGATTAAAGTTTCACCTTTAGTTGACTTTTTGATCAAATCTTCTGTAGTCACAAGTGAGTTTATAAGCTCACTTAGTGACATTTCACTCTTGTTCATGTTATAATTTAACACGAACGAATGGAAGGACAAAGGGAGTGACTGCAGAACAATGTCAACTTGAGGGATGGCATCCATCTCTCCACCAAGAATTTCCAGTTCATTCAATAAGCCTATCAACTTTATGATGTGCTCCCTAACTGGAGTTCCCTCAGCCATCTTGGTGTTAACAAGGGATTTCAACTTTACTTGTCGAGCTGACCTATTTTGCTCACCAAACATCTCATGGAGGTTTTGCAAAATGTCAGAAGTCTTATCAATGTGTTCATGCTAGCTTTGCAAAATGTTAGACATTGAATCTAGTATGTAACACTTGGTCATCTGATTGGACCTCTCCCATTGCTCTAACTCAGCCTTTTGGGCCAGTGAAGCATCTAGAGGAATTTCGGGCTTAGGTATCGTAAGACATAGGTCAAGGTTATCCACGGCAAATACAATTCTAATCTTTCTTTTCCAGTCTACATAGTTAGTTCCTACTAACTTTTCATCACGAAGAATTTTAGTCAATGGGTGTAGGCCTGTCATGATCTAATCAAATGACAAAATATATATTATTAGGGATCTATTGTATTCATTAATACTAATTAGATTATGGGTCTATTTCTAATGGTATTGCCAATTTGGGAAGAATCAATTGGCATCGAAAACCTAGACACTGGCTTAATGTGATCCTGCCTTTGGGCATATCATCACATCGCCTTGAATAGGCAGATAGAAACTATCTTCTCAAATTTCACAGATCTCATCTTGTGAATCCTGGAGCATTCGATCTTCTGTCTGATCTATAAGGGATGTTATACTCACGCTTTGACATTATTGTATAATATCTCATATTCATGTGCCCACCTATCATGAACCTAATAAACACCTAATGAAAGCTCACACTTTGGACTATTGTTCCCACTATTTGCTTATTCAGTTTTCACCAGGTTCACTCATAGGTGAGAGGGATTGGGCCTGGCTTTGGCCTGTCAGCTTACTCAGACTCTCCACTATAGGATCACATAGTGTATGGTAGAAGATCATAATACTTAGGGACTTGTCCCCAGTCTTATATACACATGATATATCAAGGGCAATTCTTTCAACAGAATAATTAAACATATAAAAAGAGATCATCTCATGATAAAATAACAATAATATACGAGATTAATCGTTATGGGTCAATAAATTAAAATTCATGGATGCAAGGGAATGTGATAAGAATAAAGGTAGCTCGCAAACTCCTTCGTGATCCTTTCCCTTTATCATCTTATCGAGATCACATCGCAACATCCTCCTTCGCAGCATCTCCACTAATGCATTAAACAGAATTTAAATGACATTTGGGAGACCAGTATTTTATTCGCCCTTTTCAGGGAAACCGAATGAATCTGCCCTTTACAGAATGCCAAAACCTACTACATATTATCCTCTAATATGAATGCTTGAATGATAAACAATTTATCATAAATATGACCCATAAGTATAATCTTATATAAAATAGATGTTACATGGTGATGGAGTACTTTTTCATATTTTTAAAAGGATTTAAAAAATTGATAACAATTATCAAATAATTCGTTTAAAAATCTATATCTTATATACATGAAACCCCGGAAAAATATAACAATTATATTTTCCTTAAATCAATTTTCATAAAATTATTTTTAAAATATAAGATAAAATTTTCCTAAAATCTCTACAAAATTTTATTTCTTTCCTGAATGCAAGATCCTTTCTCGTATGCAAGATCCTTTCATATAGATTGGTTCTACTATTATCCGAGATTGGTTCTACCACCAGGATTAAAATAAAAAATAAGAGAATCGAAAATCCTAAATATGATCACATCATAAATTAGGGTTTTATAATTTTTGGAATAAAATCTATTTATGGGAAAAATCATTTATTAATTATTTTAAACAATTAATAAATATATATTAAATGATCAAATCATTTAAAAGGAATTTCAAAATAAACTCTTTATTTCAAAATTAATTATATCACATATAATACTTGTTTTTAAAATTTATTTAATTACCAAATCTCATTCAATAATATAATTAATATTTAATTATTCATCTCATGAACCAATAAAATAATCAAAACTACGAGCAATATTAAATAGATCTAAATTAATTCATCTTATTAATTAAATCATCCATTTAATTATCCTATCAAAATAAACAAAAATTACTCCTAACCATGAGCTCTAATACCACTTGTAGGGGGATCCGGATAGAATTTTATGAGGAAACTGGATCCCCTAGATCTTAACACCATAGAAAGCATCAAAATTATCTAAGAGTTTTATTCATATCACCTCGGTGAATGCTTTTCTCCAGGGAAGTTTAATCCACTCGAACTGTTAGAACTCTTTGTAGAGATTTCTCCAAAAAAATACTAGAAGCTCGATCCTTGTTCTTCGCTATCCTCACGAAGCTTTAGAATCTCTTTTGGAATTATATCAGCAAGAGAAAGAAGATGGAGTAATGGTATAGACCTTCTATCACCAAAAATAGTAAGGTTCAAAACCCTAGATAAAACCCAACTTTGGACCACCTAGTAGCTCACGAAAATCCCTAGGGGTATCCCCTAGGGCTCATGGTTTGGGGAGAGAGAGGAGAGGAGAGGAGAGGAGAGAAAAAATTATGGAGAAAAGTGCTTAATGGTCTAGGGTGTTGGAGTATATATAGACTAGGATCCTATCCTAATCCTACTCCAACTTGATTTTATCTCTTAAGGAATTATTTAATAATAATAACTCTTATTATTTAATAAATAATTTTCTAGTTTATCTATAAATACTCTAGTTATAGAAGACCTTCTAATTAAGGGTTCCTTCAAATAAAAGGGTTCCTTAATTAAAGGGATAAGTCAACATCCTACACAATGAGGAAACCTAGTCAAACTAGGAGACCATCTCCAAGAGGGGGCGTGAGCTTCTATGGGGCAATAGTTTTGAGGAGTTAAAACTCCTTTTTGTAATCCAATTACAATTCCATCTTAATCCTAACTGCAATCCAACAATTGGATTTTAATTCCATAAATAAATTAATTATATTTCAACAATTATTCAATTAAACAAATCCTAATCCAATTAGGATTCCTCAAGTGGGTGCCCCACCCTAGGGTTTAAACCCATGGGCTTTGGCCCATATTAAAGGTCCATTTTAATGGGTTTATGGATATGGGTCAAACCAATTTCCCCTTTAATTATGTTAGTTAAATAATTGCTAAAATAATCCATGTGTTTAAATTAACAATTAATTTAAACTATAGATTAACTTTTAATCTATTTAATTAAATGATTAAATTTTAATCACTTAAAATAATTGATTAAATTTAATCAATTATTGAGCTTGTATTTCTTATGTGAGCACCTCCACAGATTGCTCTGGGACATTCTTACCCTGGCTTATCCAATGTTATCCCATTGACCCTAAACGGGAATTACATCGGAATTGCAAGTGACGTGAGATATCCATGTTGCAATTGAATCCTAGTGTATGAACATTAACCATTACGGATCCCGCCACATGAACTTTTAAATTCGATTTATCCTTCCAAATACATTATCCCTAATGGGCCTTCGAGATTGACATATTTTCTAATCCATTGCCCATTGCAAATCATCCGGGTTTCCAAGACTTATGATTAAGACATGAGAAACAATTTCTCATGAAATTTTTTTTGAGAAAAACCTTTTAATAAAAATATATTTCAAAACTTATTTTGTTTTCAAAATCACCTGCGCAGGATTTGAACTTAATCAACTGTCTTACCCGGAACTTCGATAATCTCTCAAAGTAATGAGCATGGATTCCTTGTTTGAAATTCATCATGACTCGTACAACTTTCAGACTATCCAACTGTCACTGTATTGTATTCCCTAAAATTAGAAAATACGTTTGTGGAATCAAAACAGTCAGATCACCGCTCAGTCATAGATATAACTCATCAGATCTAAGGATCATTGAAATTGTTCAATATGACTGAGAGACCTACTATCTGATAGTATGTTTATGGAAGAGGTCTCTCATTGAATGCAATCAGTCAATGTACATTTAAGCACCCATATGCTGATGTGTAGTCTCCACTACAATAGTTCGAGATAGAACTACATCTCAACTATTGAAAACATCTTAGCATTCTGACAGCCATATAAGTGAAGTGCCCAACTTCACCCATAGCTGTGACTATATAAAGTATAAGGAACCGGAAAGTTATATCTGCCTGTGATAATCTAATCACATAACTTTCCTACAATATATCCAATAGACCTTTATCGATATCTCATATCGTATAGATCATCTCATGATCATGGTCAATTACCCATAATGAAGACACAATAGATTAAGAAGAAGTCTTTATTAATCAAATTAATAAGAATCTAACAATCTAAATGACTATTCTGGGCGTCATGTGTAACAACCAGCTCTTTGACTATAACATTTCACCACAAGTCTTGCCTTAAAGGTCTCTACCTTTCCATCGGATCCACTGTCACGCCCCAAAATACCCCCTAGGAGTTAAGGGATACTTTAGGTGTGACTATACTTAACCTGACAAACCATCCTATAATGAACAAGGTATAACATGCTCTAATAGAAATATAATACAGAGTGCGGAAGTTAAAATATGGCAGAAACACAACCAAAATTTTCTTTTCGATTAACCTAACAAGTATTCCAAGTTTACACAAAATATGACATGTAAAGGTGGACATACCCACCTATCAAAATACAAAAAATGTAACTCTCTCTCTCTATCTCTCAGTAGTCACCCCCATGGGGCCAATGGTCTAAGTCCTTCACCTCAACCTGAGGCTCAACTACCGAATCCTCATATGGTTCTTCCTCGCCGTAGTCCTCCTCAACCCAAGGACACGGGGCACAAATGTCAAAAGGGACTCGTGTACCTGTCGACATAAAAGTACGGCTAAGCATGGAATACTCAGCGAATACAAGCTCCTAGCTAACAATAATAATAACGAACAAAACATCATATGCAAGTACTAGAAGGATACAATTCATAATCATTTAAAACAACATCATTTATTAAATCACAACTCTAATGAAAACCAAACCATATCTATGAAACATATGAGTCCGTATCTGTTTTCCTTTCCATATTTCTTATGAGCCAGAGGTTAGTACCTACATACCTTGGGCTACAAACCTCCTTGATAGTATAATACTTGTGAGTCTTTTCTTATGAGCCAGAGGTTAGCATCCTTAACTGGGGCTACCGACCTCCTTGACATTTCCTCCATATACATGCAAGCTCATGCATGGCCACTTATGAAAACATGATGACATATACGACTTGAGAAGTAACATATAGCATTTCAATTCTTATCACATTTATATGAGAATTTCAACAAGCATATAGAAATACGGTCATAATCGCCATTTGTGGGAAACTACATGAATCATACCTTTCGAACCTTCATTCAATTCAAGTATTCTCATTCATGCATTTTACCAAGCAAGTGATATTCTACATTTTCTTAAGTCCTTTAAACTCATAATTTATTTCTCAAGCATTTCATCAAGCATCACATGTGCATTCATTATGTGTACAATACCCTCCCACCATTTCCATCATTCAACACACCACAACATGGCATCCCATCGCCTCAATCCTCTCCTCCATCAATACATTTCACCATTCATTTATATTATCTTGATTATGTTTAAAGGATTGAGCATATTTCAACACAAGGGAGAAAGGGGGAAGATTCAATACACCATATTTACAAGAAAATCTAGGTTATTACTATAGTAGCTAGGAAGGGTGTACTAACCTTGAAAATGAGGGAGGAAAACCCTTGTGAATGCCGAGGAAGATGCTGCCCTAGCTTGGAGAAGGAATCCATACGTGCTTGAGGGTGGATTTGAGGATTCTAAGCCAAAGGGATGATCTTGGGTCTTCAAAACCCTTGATTATCTTCAAGATGATGCCCTAGGGTTCAAAACCCTTTTCTCCTCTCTCCTTCTCTCTCAAAATGTGATCTCTAAGGGTATTTGAACCCTTAGGCTCGGGCAAGCCTTATAAGGCCAAAGGGTGTTGGCCAAAAGACAAAAAAACCTTTAATGAAATTTCTGAGAAAACACGAAGGACCGAGCGATCGGAGGTTATGACCGATCGATCGGTGCCCAAATGAGCGATCGGTGTTTCTGACTGATCGATTGGTTGAAAACACTCTCTCAGTTATTTTTCCCCATACAAAAAAGTGAATCAGTCGATAGATACCGATCGATCGGTTTTGGACCGATCGATGGGTTATGGATTGATCGATCCCTAGCGATCAATGCTCTGCAGGTTTCACTGTTTCGACCATATCTTTTGATAGTTTGTTGGATTTTTACGATTCAACTTGCGTTGGATTTATTATTCGAAGGGAAACATTTCTAGTGTTTTTGAATTGTCAAATTCTTCTTCTTTAATAGTTAGGCTACGTGAAAGGTCAAATTGGCTATATGAACACTATTCATTAAGTGTGAAAAGTTCCGGGGCGCTACATTCTCCCCCCATACAAAAATTTCGTCCTCAAAATTTGGATGATACATACACGTACAAAAATACAAAAGAGAATGCCAAAGCTCTAAACAAACAGTTAGGGATATTTTTCCTTTACATCGGCCTCACGCTCCCAAGTAGCTTCTTCCCTCGAATGGTGTTGCCATCTTACAAGGACTAACGAAATGATTTTGTTGTGCAAGAATTGATCCCTCCTGTCCAAGATCTACACCAGTTGTTCAACTAGGGTGAGGTCCTCTCGAATCTCTACCGGATCAAGCTCGATGACATGAGAAGGATCTGAGATATACTTTTGGAGCATAGAGACATGGAACACATTATGGACAGCCGCCATGTGAGTGGGCAAGGCAATCCCGTAAGCAACCTCACCTACTTTGGTGATAATCTCGAACGGACCCACGTACCTCAGGCTAAGCTTGCCTCTCTTCTCAAACCTCGTGATACGCTTTGTTTGTGAAATCCTAACAAATACAAAATCACCATCCATGAATTCAAGATCTCTCCTATGGGTGTCCGCAAAGCTCTTTTGTCGATCATGTGCGGTTTTCAACCTCTCCCAGATAAGTTTGACCCTATCAGCCGTCTGCTCAATCAATTCAGGGCCCAATACCTTCCTTTCCCCAACTTCATCCCATAAAAGGGGGACCTATAACTTCTCTCATACAATGCCTCAAATGGCGCCATCTGGATGCTTGCCTGATAGCTGTTGTTGTAGACGAACTCAACCAAAAGCAAGTGGTCCTCCCAACTCCCCTTGAAGTCTAGCATACATGCCCGGAGCATGTCCTCGATGATTTGATTCACCCGTTCTATTTGCCCGTCCGTCTGTGGGTGAAAAGCAGTGTTGAAATCCAACCGAGAACCCATAGCACCCTGGAAGCTCTTCCAGAACTTGGAAGTGAATCGAGGATCCCTGTCCGACACAATACTCACCGGTACTCTGTGTAACTGATCTACTTCTTTGATGTACAATGCAACTAGTTGATTTGAATTGAAGGTATTCTGGTATGGCAAGAAATGGGCGGACTTTGTGGGTCTGTCAACTACAACCTATATGGCGTCAGTGTTTCTAACAGTCCTTGGTAACCCCACAATAAAATTCATGGAGATGTGTTCCCATTTCCACTCGGGAATAGGGAGGGATTGTAGAAGTCCAGCCGGTCTCCTGTGCTCGGCCTTTACTGAAAGTATGCCTCTTTTTAATTTTAGAAAAACAGTTCTTGGGGGGCATACATCGAATCCCAAGATCTGACTAAGATTCTAATTGATTTTATTCAATGAGAGTAAAAATCACAATACCTTTGCGACTTTGAAATTGTTAAGTCAAATCCACGATAATAGCGATACCGGCAAAACTTCACAAATGCCAAGTCTCCTTCGCAATCCACACGGACCTTCTTTTTCTTTAAAGCTTTCTCTAATGGAAGCTAATGGCCCTTCCAAAATCCAGCTCTAGGAATCTTGAATAAAAGATCTAATCTTGATCTTCAAGAACCTTGAAATTCCTCTTCTTTATTTTCAAACTAGAAAACAAAAAGAATAATAAAAGGGGAGAAGGTGTGATCGTACACCTTAGGGAGAAGGGAGGCTTGGGCGTGAGAGATAATGAGGGAGGAGAGGGATTTCCAAATCTTGAAAATTCTGGAAAATTTTCTTGTGTCCACTAAAGTGACCGTACACCTCTATATATAAGAGTTTACTTGAGTTGCTTGCAACCCAAATCTCCTAATCCTTATCCAATAAGGATTTCTCATTTGTTTCCTTTTTGATTTCTCCTTTAATTAATTAGGATTAATCAAAATAGAAACTAATTTTATCCATTAGTAACTAACTAACCAAATCCTTATCCAATAAGGAATCTTTTTAATTAGTAACTAACTAATTAATGATTAGTAACAAACTAATGGAATCCCTAACAATTAGGGAATCTTTAATTAGTAACTAACTAACTAACTAACCAACCTTATCTCATAAGGAGTTATTAATTAGAAACTAATTAAAAATTAAACAATAATATTATCCTCCTTGAAGTGGGCGTTCCACCCTAGGTGGGCCCCACTCCACACGCCCCCATGGGTTCCAAACCCATTTTGGTCTCTTATTTGATCTTCTATCAAATTCCCCAATGGGTCCTACCCATTTGGTTTTTCACATTTAATGTGATTCCACCTTTTAGAGCTTCACTATACCATATAGTGATTTCTTAGAGAAATTAATTAATGTAATAAATTATTAAATTAAATACTTTAAGAAAGTCCTTGTGTGTGGGATCTAAAGGGATCTCCTATTTCCGGTTGTGGGACCAAGTACTCAACCTTTTGGTTAAAGTATTGTTACTAGGAAACACATTTCCTATACTCCATTAGGATTATAGAATTTTATCTATATCCCCGGACTTCCACCAATCACAATTAATGTCCATTAACACAATGTGATTAACCTCCTGAAAATAGAGAATTACTTGCAGGTATTTCTATCTCAAGATTTGTTTACAGATCATTCCCTCCACTTCCAATATTGTTATAAGCTTACGGGACAATATCTAATACTGTCTTTAATCCCTGGCTTATATTGAGAACTCATTCTCTTTGATACTTTTAGTCAAACTTGGACTTGCAAAACATTTTAGAAATTCTTTAAAAGAAATAATAATAATAATTACATTTCTTTTATACAGAAAATAAATTCCTCGATAAAACCATTTCATCGATAAATACCAGCGCTGGGTTTTCAAGTCCGGTTTTGACAAGTATCAACTCAATATTATTTACTCTATAAGAGTAGTGGAATCCTTGTTGAGCGTACACACACTTCTTCCAGTACAACGTAGATAACCCAACGAGCCCGTATTTAGTCCGGTGTGTTGGACATTGACGATTGACTACATCAAAGCTACATAGGCAAATACTAGAGAAGATGTCGACCTCTCAGGTTAAGGACAATCTGTCAAATGGACTACCCTAAATATAAAGACAGTATATTTCTAAGGGTATCCACTGAGTGATCCAGTTGCAATATAAGTATTTCTTACTTATATCCACATCTTAGTCAAGAGACCCTTCTCTCAGTGATTGAGATTCATCACTCCATCATATGGAACTAACAATGTGTAAGTTATTAGGAATACATTGTCTAGATGCATCCTGATTAACTTAGAACAATTTTAGGTCTACAAGGAACTGGAAAAACCATATCTCCTTAGCAATCAGTTATCAACTAATTGGATGGTTTTCCTACAATGTTACCTAAGGGACAAAGTAGTCTCATCCAATGAGATACTTTTGATATATTACCCAATGTAGAAGACAATGTGTGAATGTAAAATATGCATTTATTGATTAAAAATAGATAAATACAATTCCGGAATGGCTTTGTGGGCATATATGTCTAACAATCTCCCACTTGCACTCAAAGCCAATCTCCTATGTATCTAACACCCATCGACTCTAGATGTTTCTCAAACATCTTCTGAGGTAGTGCTTTAGTAAATGGGTCCGCCACGTTATCCGCTGATGCAATCTTAGATAACTCAATGTCTCTTCTCTTGACAATGTCTCGAATCAGATGGAATCTCCTTTCAATGTGCTTTGTCTTCTGATGTGCTCTAGGCTCTATGGCTTGAGCTACAACACCACTATTATCACAATAAAGTGTGATAGGAGATTCAATTGAGGAGACAACACCAAGTTCATGAATGAACTTCTTTATCCACACTGCTTCCTTTGCAGCATCACATGCAGCAACATATTCAGCTTCAGTTGTTGAGTCAGCAGTTGTTGATTGTTTACAACTTCTCCAACTAAATGCTCCTTTTCCAAGAGTAAAGACAAATCCTGAGGTGGACTTTCTATCATCAACATCTGCCTGAAAATCTGAATCTGTGTACCCTACAACAGTCAGATCTTCTCCACTATAAACCAAACAGTGGTGCATTGTCCTCCTCAAATACTTGAAAATGTGCTTAACTGCTGTCCAATGCTCAGGACCCGGATTTGATTGATATCTACTCACGATACTCACTGCGTGACAAATATCAGGTCTTGTGCACAACATAGCATACATGAGACTTCCCACTGCAGATGCATATGGGATATGACTCATCTGCTCTCTTTCATCATCAGTCTTTGGAGACTTTGATTTCGAGAGACTAATTCCATGTCTACAGGGTAAAAACCCTTTCTTGGAATTTTCCATGCTATATTTGCGCAAGATCTTGTCAATATAATTGACTTGGGACAATCCCAACATCCTTTTCTTTCGATCTCTAAACAATTTAAGACCAAGAATATAGGAAGCTTCACCGAGGTCTTTCATTGCAAAGTTACATGACAACCAGATTTTAACCGTTGATAACATTCCTACATCATTCCCAATGAGTAGAATATCATCTACATAAAGAACTAGGAAAGTTATTGCACTCCCACTGACCTTCTTGTACACACATGCCTCATCCATGTTTTGTTGAAAACCAAACGATTTGATTGATTCATCAAAACGGATATTCCAACTCCGAGAAGCTTGCTTAAGGCCATAAATAGATTTTATCAATTTGCAGACTTTATTATTTTGGCCATGGAGTTCAAAACCTTCGGGCTGGTCCATATAAATATCCTCTTGAATGTTTCCATTCAAGAATGCGGTTTTGACATCCATTTGCCATATCTCATAATCATAAAAGGCTGCAATTGATAACAGAATCCTGATTGACTTTAGCATTGCTACTGGTGAAAAGGTTTCCTCATAGTCGATACCAGCTCTTTGACTATACCCTTTCGCCACAAGCCTTTCTTTAAAGGTCTCTACCTTTCCATCGGATCCACGTTTCCTCTTGTAGATCCATTTGCACCCAATAGGTCTAATTCCCTCAGGCTTTTCAACCAGGGTCCAAACACCATTCGAGTACATGGAGTCCATTTCAGATTCCATGGCCTTTTTCCAATTATCAGAATCAATATCACATATTGCTTCTTGATAACTGTAAGGATCATCATCTAAGGAATCCGATTCCATAGAATATACCTCGTACTGATAAGACAATTTATCTGGAGGTCGACTGATCCTTGTCCTTCTCCTGGGCTGTTGTGTATTTAAAGGTTCAGTTAAGATGGGATTAACCATGGTCACTTTATCCTGACTTTGCTCCTCAAGATCAATTCTAAGTCCATCTTTTCTATTGAGGATCATATCCTCTTCTAGAAAAATGGCATTCCTGCTCACAAACACCTTTTGTTCGCTAGGATTATAGAAATAATATCCGAGAGTTTCTTTTGGGTATCCTATAAATAGGCACTTCTCAGTCCTACTTTCCAACTTATCAAAGTTCTGCTTTCGCGCATGAACTGGACAACCCCATACTCTGACATGCTTTAGACTAGGTTTTCGCCCATTCCAAAGCTCAAATGGAGTTTTGGAAACAGACTTAGAAGGTACCTTATTCAATAGATAGATTGCAGTCTCTAATGCATATCCCCAAAAAGATATTGGCAAATTAGTATTATTCATCATTGAACGAACCATATCCAATAGGGTTCGATTTCTTCTTTCTGAAACACCATTAAGCTGGGGTGTTCCTGGGGGAGTCCATTGGGATAAAATTCCATTATCTCTAAGATAATCCATGAACTCATTCGAGAGGTACTCTCCTCCTCTGTCGGATCTGAGAGTTTTAATACATTTACCTGATTGCTTTTCTACTTCATTCCGGAATTCTTTGAACTTTTCAAAAGATTCTGACTTGTGTTTCATTAGATATATGAAACCAAATCTAGAAAAATCATCTGTGAATGTAATGAAGTAGACAAAGCCACCTCTGGCTGAATGATTCATGGGTCCACATACATCAGTGTGAATTAATTCCAATATACTTGTGGCTCTCTTAGGTTTGCCTGTAAATGGCCTTTTGGTCATTTTACCTTGCAAACAAGGTTCACAAGTTGGATAAGGTTCAACATGTAAATGGTTTAAAGGACCATCCTTTACCAATCTATTGAGCCTATCCAAATTGATATGACCTAATCTGAGATGCCATAAGTATGTTGGATTCACAGAATCTCTACCTCTTTTCTGAGGTGTCACACTGGTGGACTCTTTATCCTCAATGTTATTTACAGAATTGCTTACTGGATCAAGATAATAAAGACCATTAGACAATGTGCCGGAAACAATAAAACTATTATTGTATTTGATAACTACATTAGTATCAAAATATACTGAATAACCATTAAAGATTAAACTAGAAACAGAAATCAAATTTCTGCGCATGTTTGGCACATATAAATAGTCTTTTAAAACTAAGATCCTATTAAAAGCAAATTCTAAAATATAAGTTCCGATGGCGATCGCAGCAACACTTGCTTCTGTTCCCATCCTTATTTTGACTTCCCCATCACTAAGCTTTCTGCTCTCCTGAAACCCCTGTAACATATTACAAATATGTGAGGTAGATCCACTATCTACACACCAAGAGTTTGAGGAACCAATAATAAAATTGGATTCAATGATGAAAGAATCTGACATACCTTCCAAAGGCTTGTCCTTGAGGGATGCTAAGTAAACTTTGCAATTCCTCTTCCAGTGACCTGGTTTCTTGCAATAGAAACAGACATTCTGATTCTTTTCCTTGTCTTTCTTCTCAGAAGCTTTCTTGTTCTTATTCTTACCCTTCTTGCCTTTGAGGAACTTGGAGAAATTGGACTTCTTCTTTTTCTGGCCTTTACCCTTAGGCTTGGGCCTTGAAGGTCCAACTCCCTCTGCCACATTTGCATAGAGCTTAGTACGCTTCATAAGGTCCTCAGCTCCTTGCAACATGTTTAGGAGCTCTGGCAGAGATGTCTCCAATTTTTTCATGTTGAAATTCAACACAAAAGCAGAAAAGGATTCCGGGAGAGAGTTCAGGATCGCATCCGTTTGACTCTGTTGATCAAGATCTGCTCCAAGGGTCAAGAGTTCATTAATGAACCCCATCATCTTGACAACATGCTCCCGGACTGGGCTACCATCAGACATTTTGGTCCCCATCAGTCCTTTCATTGCCAACTGCCTAGCAGTTCTGTTCTGTTCCCCAAACATCTCCCTGAGATTAGTCAATATATCCTTAGCTGTAGCAAAACCCTCGTGCTGTTGCTGAAGGATATTTGACATGGATGCAAGCATGTAGCATTTGGCCAAACTATTTGACTCATGCCACTTTGAGGCTTTCTCAACTGCCTCAGGGGTTTGAATTGCCTCATCAAATTCCGGATAGTCGGATGTGAGGACATAAGCTATCTTCTGAGAGATAAGCACAATATCAAGGTTTCTTTTCCAGTCCACAAAATTTGGACCAGTCAACCGATTCTCTTCTAGAATCTTGGAAAGGGGATTCATGGCTTATATCTACACAATAAAATAAGCATAAATTATTACATTTATTTTCACACATATTTTCATCGGATTTTTTGGGATTTTAAAATCTGATGATCCTCTCATCTTTCTTCAAATTTCATCATTCCCTTCAGTATATGAAATTAGGGAATAAACCTTTTATTCCAGATGAGTATTGGGATCCTCATAATACACATGTAATCTTCCATGCTAGGATAGTACCACACATGCAATACAAGGTGGATAGTAACCATCCATCACTGAGCATCTCATGCATAACTCCTTATGTAAATCAGTGATTCCCAATTTTCTTGCGACCTACAAGGACAACATGACTGTCACTGTGTCAGCCGCCATGTTTCCTTGTTTAAGTGAAACCCATTATTCTCGGTTGTCATATGATCAAGTAGAGATGTGCCCCCATGCTAGTTGACACTCCCTATCAGGCCATATACAGACCTATCTACAATAGAAATAATGCACTAGGAGTTTAATTTAGACTGAATTATGTCGAACTCCTATCAGAGAGACAAGACTCAGGCTAATTAATTCTTAGTCTTTATTGATAATGGAAGGCCTTAGGATTAATAATCCCATTTATTATCACTTAATATTTTTCTTGAAGGGAACAATATTAAACAGGCATGATCATATCATTATCCAAGTATTCATCATATGAATTATGAAAATTTTCGATAATAGGATTATAAAGGAGTGATAAACTCCCACTAGCCCTTACAGGGGGTTTTGATCATTAGGATTTTAATCTTATAATCACAACCTACTCATCCCTATTACATAAGGGTATTTGGATGTCAGCTTAGTGATCCATCTACGATTATTGTCTTTTCAGACACGATTATCCAATAATCTCGTATGCAAAGATTTTATGTAAAAATCTTCGCATGGGTCACAAACTCCACGTCCAAAAGAGTACTAGTAATGTATTGTGTCTAAATATAAATAATTTATAATTAAACACAATGCATTAATAGAAGTAAAATCCAATTATCCTAAATTATCATAAAAGCGATAATCTCAATTATCACAACTTCCGGGCTTAAAGGAAAAATTATTAATCATCACATGAATAATAAAATAATAATTATAATCATATTATAATCTCACAATGGGTTCACAAAAATCATACGACCTTATTTAATTACAACAGGGGAATTAAATAAAGTCCTACTACAATTTGCTATCTTGCAATAGTTCTCTGGGCATCTCCTTCGGTTGATTTAGTCCACCATAAATCAGCAACCCTATTCTAAAAAGTAAGAAAAAGGGGAGGGGAGGGGAAAGAGAAGGAGGTATGATTTGTGGAACCCATCCAACACATAAAATAATATTTATTTATCATGATAAATATTTTATATATTATTTATGCTAGCCCGGGGCTCTCAGAATAAATTAAACAATTTAATTTACTACTAAAAATAAAAGGATCTCTGAATCCTTAAGGGCTATAATCAAGATTTAGATATCACTAAATATTTGTCCCTACTAAATTTCGAGAGGCTTTGGAATCATCCAAACTTGAAATTAGTCTCACACTAATTTCTAGGGGCTTAATTTTTATTCCCTCAATAATAACAGGGGAACCCCTTAGCCCTACTAATGATTATCTAATAATCAAGAAGTGATCAAGAATCTAAAAGATTCATCACTAGGGCAACCAAAATTTAAAGTGGAAGTATGATTTATATATATAAATCTTGATTAAGCAATAAAATCAAAGAGAAGCATAGCCATGGCTCTGATACCACTGAAAGTATGCCTCTTTTTAATTTTAGAAAAACAGTTCTTGGGGGGCATACATCGAATCCCAAGATCTGACTAAGATTCTAATTGATTTTATTCAATGAGAGTAAAAATCACAATACCTTTGCGACTTTGAAATTGTTAAGTCAAATCCACGATAATAGCGATACCGGCAAAACTTCACAAATGCCAAGTCTCCTTCGCAATCCACACGGACCTTCTTTTTCTTTAAAGCTTTCTCTAATGGAAGCTAATGGCCCTTCCAAAATCCAGCTCTAGGAATCTTGAATAAAAGATCTAATCTTGATCTTCAAGAACCTTGAAATTCCTCTTCTTTATTTTCAAACTAGAAAACAAAAAGAATAATAAAAGGGGAGAAGGTGTGATCGTACACCTTAGGGAGAAGGGAGGCTTGGGCGTGAGAGATAATGAGGGAGGAGAGGGATTTCCAAATCTTGAAAATTCTGGAAATTTTTCTTGTGTCCACTAAAGTGACCGTACACCTCTATATATAAGAGTTTACTTGAGTTGCTTGCAACCCAAATCTCCTAATCCTTATCCAATAAGGATTTCTCATTTGTTTCCTTTTTGATTTCTCCTTTAATTAATTAGGATTAATCAAAATAGAAACTAATTTTATCCATTAGTAACTAACTAACCAAATCCTTATCCAATAAGGAATCTTTTTAATTAGTAACTAACTAATTAATGATTAGTAACAAACTAATGGAATCCCTAACAATTAGGGAATCTTTAATTAGTAACTAACTAACTAACTAACCAACCTTATCTCATAAGGAGTTATTAATTAGAAACTAATTAAAAATTAAACAATAATATTATCCTCCTTGAAGTGGGTGTTCCACCCTAGGTGGGCCCCACTCCACACGCCCCCATGGGTTCCAAACCCATTTTGGTCTCTTATTTGATCTTCTATCAAATTCCCCAATGGGTCCTACCCATTTGGTTTTTCACATTTAATGTGATTCCACCTTTTAGAGCTTCACTATACCATATAGTGATTTCTTAGAGAAATTAATTAATGTAATAAATTATTAAATTAAATACTTTAAGAAAGTCCTTGTGTGTGGGATCTAGAGGGATCTCCTATTTCCGGTTGTGGGACCAAGTACTCAACCTTTTGGTTAAAGTATTGTTACTAGGAAACACATTTCCTATACTCCATTAGGATTATAGAATTTTATCTATATCCCCGGACTTCCACCAATCACAATTAATGTCCATTAACACAATGTGATTAACCTCCTGAAAATAGAGAATTACTTGCAGGTATTTCTATCTCAAGATTTGTTTACAGATCATTCCCTCCACTTCCAATATTGTTATAAGCTTACGGGACAATATCTAATACTGTCTTTAATCCCTGGCTTATATTGAGAACTCATTCTCTTTGATACTTTTAGTCAAACTTGGACTTGCAAAACATTTTAGAAATTCTTTAAAAGAAATAATAATAATAATTACATTTCTTTTATACAGAAAATAAATTCCTCGATAAAACCATTTCATCGATAAATACCAGCGCTGGGTTTTCAAGTCCGGTTTTGACAAGTATCAACTCAATATTATTTACTCTATAAGAGTAGTGGAATCCTTGTTGAGCGTACACACACTTCTTCCAGTACAACGTAGATAACCCAACGAGCCCGTATTTAGTCCGGTGTGTTGGACATTGACGATTGACTACATCAAAGCTACATAGGCAAATACTAGAGAAGATGTCGACCTCTCAGGTTAAGGACAATCTGTCAAATGGACTACCCTAAATATAAAGACAGTATATTTCTAAGGGTATCCACTGAGCGATCCAGTTGCAATATAAGTATTTCTTACTTATATCCACATCTTAGTCAAGAGACCCTTCTCTCAGTGATTGAGATTCATCACTCCATCATATGGAACTAACAATGTGTAAGTTATTAGGAATACATTGTCCAGATGCATCCTGATTAACTTAGAACAATTTTAGGTCTACAAGGAACTGGAAAAACCATATCTCCTTAGCAATCAGTTATCAACTAATTGGATGGTTTTCCTACAATGTTACCTAAGGGACAAAGTAGTCTCATCCAATGAGATACTTTTGATATATTACCCAATGTAGAAGACAATGTGTGAATGTAAAATATGCATTTATTGATTAAAAATAGATAAATACAATTCCGGAATGGCTTTGTGGGCATATATGTCTAACATTTACTTGCTGGCACACCAAGCCTAGGGACACGAACTCGGCCACTTCCCTCATCATGTTCTGCCACCAAAAGAGCCATTTCAAGTTTCTATACAGTTTGGTACCCTCGGGGTGAACGGTATAGTTGGACCGGTGAGCTTTGTCCAATATCTCCCTTCTAAGCCCTTCGTTTTCCGGGACACATGTTCTTCCTTTGAATGTGATAGTTCCATCTCCTCTTATGGAGAAATCCTTGCTACCCCTACCAATCATCTTGTTTCGGTAAGCAAGTAACTCGGTATCCGATTCTTGCAATTCTCAGATCCAGGCCAATATGTAAGGCTTAACGGTGATATTAGCCATTATCGGTCCAAAAGTAGAGAAGCTAAGACTGATGTCAAGGTTATATACATCCTCCAACAACTTCCACTTTTGCAACATTATGTGAGCCAAGAGTCCATGAGGCTTCCAACTAAATGTATCGGCCACTACATTCGCCTTGCCTGGATGGTATTGAATAGAGCATTCATAATCTTTCAAAAACTCCATCCATCGCCGTTGCCTTAAGTTCAAATCCTTCTGTGAAAATAGATACTTAAGGCTTTTGTGATTCTTGAATACATCGAATTGTTCCCCGTAGAGGTAGTGTCGCCATATCTTAAATGCAAACACAACGGCGGCAAGCTCTTGGTCATGTGTAGGATAGTTCTTTTCGTGATCCTTCAATTGCCTTGAAGCATAGGCAATAACCTTCTGGTTTTGCATCGAGACACACCCCAACCCAACGGGCGATGCATCACTATAAGCCACAATGCCGCCACTCTCGAATGACAATATAAGGACCGGAGCCATAGTGAGCCTCCTCTTCAACTCCATGAAGCTACTTTCGCACTTGTCGCTCCAGGTAAACCTGGCATCTTTCTGAGTAAGGTTCGTGAGGGGTGCCGCTAGACTGGAGAATCCTTCCACAAACCTTCGATAGTAGCCTGCCAATTCGAGGAAACTACGTATCTCCGTGACACTCTTTGGTCTCTCCCAGTTCATCACTGCCTCTATCTTTGCCGGATCAACCGAGATGCCTTCTGCGGAAACTACGTGGCCAAGGAACGCCACCTTCTCCAACCAAAATTCACATTTACTTAGCTTGGCATACAGCTTATGCTCTCGAAGCGTCTCAAGAACAATGCGAAGGTCTTGATCGTGCTCCTCTCGTGTCGGAGAATATACCAAGATGTCATCGACAAACACCACGACACATTGGTCGAGACACGACCTAAACACCCGGTTCATCAAGTCCATGAACGCCACTGGTGCATTCTTCAAACCAAAAGGCATTACTAGATGGGACATATCGGTTGGTCTGTGAAAACGTGGGACGAGGCACCGGTGTAGTAGTAGACTGAGATGCTAGTGATGCCAAGGGAGGCCTCTGTGACTGTATCGGCCTAGATGCCTGATATGGGGCTGTCCTAGCCCTCTTCTCCGTCGACCCCGAACTACTAGGCTGGCATTAAGTCATACCTCTCCTTTTAAAGAATTCTTCTGAATTCTTCCCGGCAAGCTCCGCCTTGCTCACAACCTCTCCCTAGGTAGCCACCTGGAACATCGAGACCCTGTCTCTAAGGGAGGATTTCAATCCCTGCTCAAATTTCCTGACTCGCATATGCTCAGATGCAAATAGGTGAGGTGCGAATCTCGATAACTCCATAATGGTAGCCTCATCATCGGCCACACTCAACTCTCCTTGCTTAAGAGTCATGAATTCAATCTCCTTCTATTCTCTGACAGTCGTAAAAAAATACTGCTTATAGAAGACATCCAAAAATTTTGGCCATATCCACGGCTCCCCCACCCTGGTGGACTCCCTTTGTCTCTGTGCGGCTCTCCACCAGTGCTCGGCCGCACCTTCCATCAATAAGGTGGCCCAATCCACTCTCTGTTCATCCGTATAGTAGAGCGCTCTAAAAATATTTTCTAGTTGCATCACCCATGCTTTGGCGACCATGGGGTCAATAGTACCAAAGAAGGTGGGAGGACGAAATCTCCTCAATGCTTCCAAACCTGAAGCATGGTGTGCCAGAGGTGGTGGAGGTGTAGAAGGAGTAACAGCAACCGGCCTTGCGGCTAACATAGCCAAAGTCTCGACTATAGACGCAAAAACTTGAGCAAAATCGGGGTCCTCATCACCATAAGGGGCATCACTTCCACTTCCCCTCGTGTTGTATCCGCGACCTCGAGCACCGCATCTCATGATTAGATCCTGAGAACGACAGTACCACATGAGTCTAACTTGGATACACATTTAGTAACAATTCTATAATTGCATAATATTCAGTAAGCATATGACAATTCATTCAAGGTATACACACAACATGATAAGAATACAATTTTTTTGCAATTCTAGCGTAGGACCCTCCATTCGGTTAGTTTCCAACCGGTTATGGACTAAGACTAAGTTATTAGTCTATACTTGGAATACGACTCCTCTTTGTAACCTATGACTTTGTTCAACCATGGTATCAGTTCTAAGTAACCCTAAGGACTCTAATGCCTAGGCTCTGATACCACTTCTGTCCCACCCCAAAATACCCCCTAGGAGTTAAGGGATACTTTAGGTATAACTATGCTTAACTTGGCAAACCATCCAGTAATGAACAAGGTATAATATGCTCTAATAGAAATATAATACAGAGTGCGGAAGCTAAAATATGGTGGAAACACAACCAACTTTTCTTTTTGATTAACCTAACAAGTATTCCATGTTTACACAAAATATGACATGTAAAGGTGGACATGCCCACCTATCAAAATACAAAAAATGTAACTCTCTCTATCTCTCAGTAGTCACCCCCATGGGGCCAATGGTCTAAGTCCTTTGCCTCAGCCTGAGGCTCAACTAGCGAATCCTTATATGGTTCTTCCTCACCGTAGTCCTCCTCAACCCAAGGATCCGGGGCATAAATGTCAAAAGGGACTCATGTACCTGCTGACATAAGAGTACGATGGAGCATGGAATACTCAGCTAGTACAAGCTCCTAACTAACAATAATAATAACAAACAAAACATCATATGCAAGTACTGGAAGGATACAGTTCATAATCATTTCAAACAACATCATTTATTAAATCACAACTCTAATGAAAATCAAACCTTATCTATGAAACATAGGAGTCTGTATGAGTTTTCCTTTCCATATTTCTTATGAGCCAGAGGTTAGTACCCGCACACCCTGGGCTAAAAACTTCCTTGATAGTACAATACTTTTTAGTCTTTTCTTATGAGCTAGGGGCTAGCACCCGCACAACCCTGGGTTACGAACCCCCTTGACATTTCCAATACCTTTCTTATGAGCCAGAGGTTAGCACCCTTAACCTGGGCTACCAACCTCCTTGACACTCCAATACCTTTCTTATGAGCCAGAGGTTAGCACCCTTAACCGGGGCTACCAACCTCCTTGACAGTCCAATACCTTTCTTATGAGCTAGAGGTTAGACCCCTTAACCAGGGCTAACAACCTCCTTGAAAGTCCAATACCTTTCTTATGAGCCAAAGGTTAGCACCTTCAACCGGGGCTACCAACCTACTTGACATTTCCTCCATACACATGCAAGCTCATGCATGGCCATTTATGAAAACGTGTTGACATATACGACATGAGAAGTATCATATAGAATTTCAATTCTTATCACATTTATATGAGAATTTAAAGAAGCATATAGAAATATGGTCATAATCGCCATTTTAGGGAAACTACATGAATCATGCTTTTCGAACCTTCATTCAATCCAAGTATTCTCATTCATGCATTTGACCAAGCAAGTGATATTCTATATTTTCTTTAGTCCTTTAAACTCATAATTTCTTTCTCAAGCATTTCATCAAGCATCACATGTGCATTCATTATGTGTACAATACCCTCCCACCATTTCCATCATTCAACACATCACAACATGGCATCCCATTGCCTCAATCCTCTCCTCCATCCATACATTTCACCATTCATTCATATTATCTTGTTTATGTTTTAGGGATTTAGCATATTTTAACACAAGGGAGAAAGGGGGAAGATTCAATACAACATATTCACAAGAAAATCTAGGTTATTACTATAGTAGCTAGGAAGGTTGTACTAACCTTGAAAAGGAGGGAGGAAAACCCTTTTGAATGCCGAGGAAGACGCTGCCCTAGCTTGGAGAAGGAACCCACTCGTGCTTGAGGGTGGATTTGAGGATTCCAAGCCAAAGGGATGATCTTGGGTCTTCAAAACCCTAGATTATCTTCAAGATGATGCCCTAGGATTCAAAACCCTTTTCTCCTCTCTCCCTCTCTCTCAAAATGTGATCTCTAAGGGTTTTTGAACCCTTAGGCTCGGGCAAGCCTTATAAGGCCGAAGGGTGTTGGCCAAAAGACAAAAAAACCCTTAATGGAATTTATGCAAAAACACGAAGGACCGAGCGATCGGTGGTTATGACCGATCGATCGGTGCCCAACCGAGCGATCGGTGTTTCTGACCGAGCGATCGGTTGAAAACACCGTCTCTGGAATTTTTTCCCATACAAAAAAGTGAACCAGTCGGTAGATACCAATTGATCGGTTTTGGACCGATCAATCGCTAGTTTGGACCGATCAATCGGTTGTGAACCGATCGATCCCTAGCGATCAATGCTCTGCAGGTTTCACTTTTTCAGCCATATCTTTTGACTCGTTTGTCGGATTTTGACGATTCAACTTGCGTTGGATTCATTATTTGAAGGGAAACATTTCTAGCAGTTTAGAATTATCAAATTCTTCTTCTTTAATAGTTGGGCTATGTGAAAGGTCAAATTGGCTATGCGAACACTATTCATTAAGTGTGTCGCGCCCCAAAATATCCCATAGCAGTTAAGGGATACTTTAGTTGTGACTATACATACCTGCCAAACCATCCTGTAATGAACAAGGTTAAACATGATATAATACAATAATAATCAGAGTGCGGAAGCTATATCATGAATGCGGAAACAAGAACTAACTTTTTCTTTTCTTTTATAACTCAAATTAGTATTCCATGTTTATGTACAAAACATAATCAAAATAAAGGTGGACATATTCACCTATCATAATACAAAAAGGAACTCGCTAACACTCTCCTCTCAACAGTAGTCGAGGCATGGCCACACGTCCAAATCCCTATCCTCCTGGGACTGCAACGGGATAGGTGGCTCCTTCTCCTCTACGTAGTCTTCCTCGACCCAAGGCTCATGGTCGAGGACATCCACGGTACCTACCGATATAAAAGTACGGTTGAGCATGGAATACTTAGCGAGTACAAGCTACTAGCTACCATAGCAATAACAAAAGCATAAAAATAGGGAACACAATACAAAATATCGATTTAAAGCAGTACAGCAGCATAAGATAAATAGTATTGAACATGAAAAGCAATATAAATGTCTTGACATGCGTGCATGAATGCAAAAACCTCGGTAAAACTCATGTTCAGAAACCTTTTTCATGTCTCGGCCTTGTTTGTGAAAATCATGCATGCGTGTCTGTCTTGTTTGGGATTTCATGTCTTGACTTGTTCTTTACTTGTATACTTGTGAGCCAGAGGCTAGCACCCGCACATCCCTGGGCTACCAACCTCCTTGATATTTCCTTCACTTGTGAGCCAGAGGCTAGCACCCTTCACTTGGGCTACCAACCTCCTTGACATGTAATTGTTTTATTTTCTTGTGAGCCAGAGGCTAACACCCTTCACTTGAGCTACCAACCTCCTTGACATGTAATTTTTTCATTTTCTTGTAAGCCAGAGGCTAGTACCCTTCACTTGGGTTACCAACCTCCTTGACATATGCTTGTTTTCTAGTTTGATTTATCATGTACAAATACTCTTGGAAAACCCGGTTCATGCATGAATGCGTGCTTGTGTGTGTATCAATAGCGAAAACCATGATGACAAGTATTACATGAAGGATAGTACATCGTATTTCAATTCATAATGTAAACATGTGAGAATTTGGGTAATTTACATGGCATTTTGTCAATTCATCACTTATAAGAACAATTTCATAAGGCTTACTTCCATTTTCTTCATTTAATTCATTTACTCTTAGTTTAGGCATTTTGTCCAACACATAGCATGCAATAATTCCTTAATAGTTCATTTACTCTTTCTAGTGCATATTTTCCATCAAATCATCAAGGTAAGTTCGTTATTTGTAGGATGCCCATCCATCCACACATCACAACATTCATTATTATCTTGTTTACATTGTATGGAGATAGCACATTTCAAAAGGAGGGAAAACATGGAATCAAGATTCATCAATTAAAATTGGAAAACCTAGGTTATTGTTAATGGGAGTTAGTAGGGTGTACTAACCTTGAATCAAGGCTTGATCTTGGATGGAAACCCTTGATTGAAGCTCCAATCTTGGAAAAGGAGAACCCTTGCTTGGAAGATGCTTGAGTGGGAAGGAGACCCTTTGAGGAATAACTTGGAAAATGCTGCCCTAGCTTGAAGAAGGACTCCCCCACGAGCTTGAGGGTGGATTTGACAATTTTAAGCCAAATGGATGATCTTGGGTCTTCAAAACCCATGATTTCCTTCACCAAAGATGCCCTAGGAGGAAAAACCTCTTTTTCCCGCTCCCTTTCTCTCTAAATGTTCTAAGGATGGTGTATGGGGACCCAAATGCTCGAGCAAGCCCTTATAGGCAAGGGTTTAACGCCCAAAAGATGAAAAAGCCCTTAATAAAATTTCTGCAAAACGCGATATACCGATCGATCGGTGGTTAATATCGAGCGATCGGTCGCCTACCGAGCGACCGGTGTTTTGACCGGGTGATCGGTCAAAAACATGCTCTCTAGAATTTTTCCCCATACAAAAAAGTTAACCAGTCGATAGCTACCAATCTATCGGTTGTGGACCGATCGATCATTAATATGAACCAAGCGATCGGTCATGGACCGATCGATCGCACTCGTGACCGAGCGATCGGTTCTCTGCAGGTTTTGACACTAAGTCCATTTTTCACCCATTCCTCCTACCTAGACTTATCCTACTTCCATTTTGACCTCTTCTAAACATGCCTAGGACCCTTTAAAGGCTTATAGACATTGTTAATTAATTATAGCATTCTTACAAAATTCTAAAATTTTTCAAATTCTCATTTCATGAAAATGAAGATTACAATGCATCATGCCTTGACACCTATTCCAAGGCATGCACCAAAATTTTCGGGGCTCTACAAAGTGTGAAAAGTTCCAGGGCACTACATTCTCCCCCCTTACAAAAATTTCATCCTCGAAATTTGGACAATACATACACGTACACAACCGCAACAAAATACAAAAGAGAATGCCAAAGCTCCAAACAAACAGTTGGGGATATTTTTCCTTTCGGCCTCACACTCCCAAGTAGCTTCTTCCCTCGAATGGTGTTGCCATCTTACAAGGACTAATGGAATGATTTTGTTATGCAAGACTTGATCCCTCCTGTCCAAGATCTGCACCTGTTGTTCAACTATGGTGAGGTCCTCTCGAATCTCTACCGGATCAAACTCGATGACATGAGAAGGATCCAGGATATACCTCCGGAGCATAGAGACATGGAACACATTGTGGACAGGGCCATTTGAGCGGGCAAGGCAACCCGGTAAGCAACCTCACCTACTTTGGTGATAATCTCGAATGGACCCACATACCTCAGGCTATATTTGCCTCTCTTCCCAAACCTCATGATACCCTTTGTTGGTGAAATCCTAACAAATACAAAATCACCAACCATGAAATCAAGATCTCTCCTACGGGTGTCCGCATAGTTGATTTGTCGATCCTGTGCGGTTTTCAACCTCTCCCGGATAAGTTTGACCCTATCAGTTGTCTACTCAATCAAATCGAGGCCCAATACCTTCCTTTCCCCGACTTCATCCCAGTACAAGGGGGACCTACAATTTCTACCATACAATGCCTCAAAAGGCGCTATCTGGATGCTTACCTGATAGTTGTTGTTGTAGGCGAACTCAACCACAGGCAAGTGGTCCTCCCAAGTGCCCTTGAAGTCTAGCATACATGCCCGCAGCATGTCCTCGATGATTTGATTCACCCGTTCTGTTTGCCCGTCCGTCTGTGGGTGAAAAGCGATGCTGAAATCCATCCGAGAACCCATAGCACCCTGGAAGCTCTTCCAAAACCTGGAAGTGAATCGAGGGTCCCTGTCCGACACAATACTCACTGGTACTCCGTGCGACCGAACTACTTCTTTGATGTACAATGCAGCTAGTTGATTTGAATTGAAGGTAGTCCGATATGGCAAGAAATGGGCGGACTTTGTGAATCTGTCAACTACAACCCATATGGCATCGGTGTTTCAAACAGTCCTTGGCAACCCCGCAATAAAATTCATGGAGATGTGTTCCCATTTTTACTCGGGAATAAGGAGGGATTATAGAAGTCCAGCCGGTCTCCTTTGCTCGGTCTTTACTTGCTGGCACACCAAGCATTAGGACACGTACTCAGCCACTTCTCTCTTCATGTTCTACCACCAAAAGAGCCTTTTTAAGTTTCTATACATTTTGGTACCCCCGGGGTGAACGGTATAGTTGGACCGGTGAGCTTCGTCCAATATCTCCCTTCTAAGCTCTTCGTTTGCAGGAACACATGTTCTTCCTTTGAATGTGATAGTTCCATCTCCTCTTGTGGCGAAATCGTTGCTACCCCTACTAATCATCTTGTCTCGGTAAGCAAGTAACTCGGTATCCGAGTCTTGTAATTCTCGGATCCGGGCCAAGATGTAAGGCTTAACAGTGATGTTAGACATTATCGACCCAAAAGTAGGAAAGCTAAGACTGATTTCAAGGTTAGATGCA
Organism: Tetracentron sinense; assembly: GCA_015143295.1. Taxonomy (NCBI): domain Eukaryota; kingdom Viridiplantae; phylum Streptophyta; class Magnoliopsida; order Trochodendrales; family Trochodendraceae; genus Tetracentron; species Tetracentron sinense. The sequence goes on along the minus strand of CM026565.1, from coordinate 11,932,312 downwards.
TCCTCCAACAACTTCCACTCTTGCACCATCATGTGAGCCAAGAGTCCATGAGGCTTTCTACTAACTGCATCAGCCACCACATTCGCCTTGCCTGGATGGTATTGAATAGAGCATTCATAATCCTTCGAAAACTCCATCCGTCGCCATTGCCTCAAGTTCAAATCCTTCTGGGAAAATAGATACTTAAGGCTTTTGTGATCTGTGAACACATTGAATTGTTTCTCTTAGAGGTAGTGTCGTCATATCTTCAATACAAACACAACGGCGGCAAGCTCTAGGTCATGTGTAGGGTAGTTCTTTTTGTGATCCTTCAATTGCCTTGAAGCATAGGCAATAACCTTCTGGTTTGCATCAAGACACACTCCAACCCAACGTGCAATGCATCACTATAAACTACAAAGCCGCAACTCTCGGATGGCACTATAAGGACCAGAGCCGTAGTGAGCCTCTTCTTCAACTCCATGAAGCTACTTTCGCACTTGTCGATCCAGGTAAACCTGACATCCTTCTGAGTAAGGTACATGAGGGGTGTCGCTAGACTGGAGAATCCCTCCACAAACCTTCGATAGTAGCCTACCAATCCGAGGAAACTACGTATCTCCGTGACACTCTTTGGTCTCTCCTAGTTCATCACTGCCTCCATCTTTGCCGGATCAACCGAGATGCCTTCCGCGGACACTACATGGCCAAGGAACACCACCTTCTCCAACCAAAATTCGCATTTACTTAGCTTGGCATACAGCTTATGCTCTCGAAGTGTCTCAAGAACAATGCGAAGGTCTTGATCGTGCTCTTCCCATGTCAGGGAATATACCAAGATGTCATCGACAAACACCATGACACATTGGTCGAGACACGGCCTAAACACCCAGTTCATCAAGTCCATGAACGCCGTCGGTGCCTTCATCTAACCAAAAGGCATGACTAGGAACTCGTAGAGGCCGTACCGAGTCCTGAAAGCTCTCTTTAGAATATCATCGGCCTTGATCTTCAATTGATGATACCCTAATTTGAGATCAATTTTTGAGAAAAACTTTGCTCCCTTCAGTTGGTCAAACATGTCGTCTATCCTTGGCAAAGGATAACGATTTTTTATTGTGGCTTTGTTCAACTGTCTGTAATCGATGCACATCCTCATCGATCCTGAAAAAAAAAATACAATTCGGTGAACCTCAAATCTATGGTTTGAGTTGAGAACTACAAAGTCAAGAGGATGAATAGGATTTCCTATAAGTCTATCAACCCTTTTTATGATTTTAACAATTAAGTTATTTAGTTAAGGGATGATAAAATTTAAGTGCAGAATAAGGAAAACCAAGCAAACCACAACACAAGGATTTTTACTTTGAAACCCTTCCGGGAAAAACCACGGGACCTAGTCCAGCCATGAGAATCCACTAAGACAAAGTAAACAAGAACTTACAAGACTCGAACTTGACTCATTCGGACTCGACACCTCGATCCTTCAGTTCTTAATCTTCCACGCCTCAAAAATTCACCAAGTACTCTCAAGTCCCGTGATCAACTGCAGCCACTTGTACTTCTCTTTGTGTCTCGAAAACACTCCACGATCTTCCGATCGATCTCCGTCAATGACGGCTTCGGAATCCACCGAAAAAATCACTCTACCACGATCCTTCTTGGATCGATCTCCTTCAGAAAGGCTCTGGAATACTCCAGCCAAGGTGTTCTATCCAGAACGGGTTGATGGTTTGATATAAATCAATACGTAGATGGACTCCATCAAAGGACAAGTCCAAACAAGCAAAATTGTAGCTTTAAGCTTGCAAACTCTAGGTTTAAAGGCATTAAAAAAAGGTAGGAGAGCATCAATTTCCATAGGTTTATAACCTCTGGAGGAAACTTAAAAACCCTCTCCACACACCCCCTAAGTTTTGCTCCACGAAGTGGAAGGGTTCTATATAAATAGGGAAGTGAAAACCATGCTTAGAAGTTGCTAAAATAGTTAAAAACCAAATAAGGAAGTAAATGATTCGTATTAGCAAAACCCACATATCAGGGTCAACCCATAGGGATCCATCGGTCGACCAAAAATACCTCTTCGGTCGACCAAAAGGTCCCTTTGGGTCGACCCTAGAAAAAACAACTTGCTGGAAAAAACTGCCATACATATTTTTGCCTATTCAGGGTCAACCCAAAATGCCCAAGGTCGACCCTGATGCTAAAAACGTTTTTAAATCTTCGTTCTCAGCTGTTGGTCTCTTCAGGAAAGTTGTAGCTATTTTTGATGCGGCCGATTTGACTTATTATAGAGCAAAATTTGAGCTATGGTTTGTGAGATATGCCTAAAACAAGTAACTTTGGTTTTTTGAAAAAATTTCAGATTTTAAAACAAGTTTTCACTATTTATCTCATCACCGAGGGTTTAAAAATTCATTTTCAGATCTCAGTCCGTTCATGAAAGTTGTAGCTATTTTCGATACGGTCGAGTTGGAATATTATAGGCCAAAATCTAATCTAATTTTTGGGAGATATGTGCAAAACAAGCAACCTTGGTTTTTTGAAAAAATTTCAGCATTGTTAACTTGTTGTGCACTACTTATCTTATCACCTAGAGTCCGTATGATTAGACTAGGACACTTTTACCACCTAAGGCATCATGTTAGGATCATTCTAGGTCAAATCCCACCTATGGTCACATGGTATATAGGTCACTTACCATCCTATGAAGGAAATGATCATCCGAGTGGATCAAGCGATTCTTCAACGCGCTTCAACTTCACTTGTCGTGGATGCTTGACGACAATGACACAAGAACCACTCCTAAACACCTAGACTCACTTGTTTTGACACCGGAATATGCCAATACAAAAACATGGACTTTACAATCTCCCCCTTTGCCAATTCCGAGGCAAAACCAAATTGAAGTACATGACTTGACACAAACTAACTCAAACACATCAAAACGGTGAATTAGGACATTACATGACTCCAACACTCTTACATGACATCAATCGAGAAATCATCTTAATTTAAGACACTTAAGCTCTTGCCAAGAAAAATCAGTCTGCTGCAACCTTGCACCTGCATATGCTCAAAAAAAAAATACCCAGTGAAGCATGTGTGGAATATGAAAATAAGTAATCACAGGTGAGGCAAGGAATGTACTGAACTAGGGAAATACTACCCTAACATTCTCCCCCTTTTTGGCACAATTGCTAAAGGAAGGCAGGAAGCCAATATTCCAAAAAATATACCAATTTAACAAAAGTGAAATATCAAGGCAACCACAGTACAACCAATCAAAACAGACAATGAGGGGCGAAAAACTGGGGAACGAGATAGAAATATAACGCACAAACTCCCCCTCAACCACTCAAGCACAGAACTCCCTCTCAACAACTCACCCTGATCTTCTCCCCCTAAGATCAAGGATACCACCAAAAATATGGCACCTATGCTAGAAAGGCCTATGCCAAAAGAAAGAAACACACACAAAAAATATTACAAAAAATATCATGTGCCACACAAACATGCATCGAAAGCATTCCAAGCAGTAGTAAATTAAAATTACAAATCCAATGAAAAACATGATTAGTTAGTCCGATTGAGGATACCCATCTAACTAAATCTCATAGAATGCTAAAGCATAGCCAATTCACTTATACACATTTAGTGAACAGTTCAAAAGTGAAGGATTGTGTGTAGTGGTGGTCTGACAAGATACTAGATCAAGGTTTCTTTCCCTTTCCAAGGGTATGACATTAACCACTAAGGGGACTCCCGAAGACATACATCTTAGAAGTCAAACCTAGTTAGATCCAGATATGATGATTTTTTACATTTTAGTTCTCCTTTATCCATTTTATTTGACTCAATATTTTTCTTTTATTTTTGGTCAAATACCTCCAGTTTGTAAGATTTCTTTTGATGAACTTTATCTGATCATATCTTTTCATGCAATGATGGCTTTCACACTATCTAGGTAGGTAGTCCTGGCTATTCGCAGTAGGGGCTTTCACTCTAGTGACCCAGATAGATACCTACTGTCCGCCTAGGTAGCCATTTCATATTGTTTGCATCTAATAGTGACTTTCACACTATCCCAGTAGGTAGCCCTTTTCATTGCAACAATTTTAGCTCATGGAGGATACACAAAATGGGGATGACTAACAAAATGGTCATTCTAGATTGGTCATCCAAGGTCACACTATTAGGATAAGTCATACACCTATAGATTGGAAAATAGACCTCTAAATAGAATCAGTCAGAGTGCATGTGAAATTTGTGAAGCATACACATGAATAAGTCTCTAACTGTTCGAGATAAAACCGGTCTAATTTTTAGCCTAACCAAGAGACTATGCATGTGATATATCCTCAATCAGTAACAAACTCATGTTCAACCCTGGACAAGTATAGAAATAAAGATCACACAAGGAATGCAGATCATGCAAGTCAAACAGGGGCAACATAAAAAAAAAATAGTTTTAGATTTTATGGTTTTTCAATGTTTTTGGATTTTTTAAAATAAAGAAAACAGAAAACATACCAAAGCAAATAAATACTAGTAAAAAGAAAAACTACTAGTATATACATATAGCATAGCACTAGGATAAGATATATCACTAACAGCATATCCTAGGCTATAACAGGCACGGGCTAAGTGAAGCCCTTCAAGTCTTCCTTTCTCACCCAAACGGTTTTAGAAGTTTGATTGACCCTTTGGTCTATAACCGTTTTAGTTGAGATAGGTATGACCTTTTGCCTCTTCCTCCTATTCCTCCTTTTCCAGGATTGAGTCCTACAATTATGGCGGGCATTATGGTTCTTACTGTTACCTCCTCTATATCTAGCATGAGGAGTGTCATAACCATGCCACTGTCTAGAGTTGTAAGCCATCTTCATTACATCTTCACACAAACTCCTAGACTTCTCCACTAGGACCTCAACTCTCCTTTGAAGATTCCCATTAAAGTTGTTGTGGTTCTCAAAATCATGATTGGGCATTCTTCGAAGTTTAGGACATCGAGGCTTAATATGACCCTTCACTCCACATTTATGATATGTAGGAATGAATTTCTGAGTTGAAGGGTCTTTCTCTTTAGCAGGAGGGTGCCTTTTAGCACCAGGCTCAGTGTTTGAGGTGGCTGGAGTTCCCTTCTCATCTCCACACCTCTGATTTTGCTCAAGATCAGCCAACTTGATTTCAAGACTTGTCTTTTTATCAAGAAAAACATGTAAATCAGATTCAAGTAGCTGAGTCTTGGCAAGGAGGGAAGCCTTCTCTTCCTCAAGCTGTGACACAAGAGCTCTCAACCCCGAAGCCACTTGATCTAAGGCATCTTTTTCCATTTCAATAGATTTGATCTTTTTGGACATGGAAAACTGAACCTTTTTCAACTTTAGGCATTCCTGAAATAGTTCATCATAGGCTGCCTCAAGGTCTTCCTCAGAATCTGAGTCATTCTGACTCACATCATCCTCCTCACCATCACTAGGTTGTTGGTTACTCACAGCATTTAAAGAAGATTTCTCAATTCTAGATAAGGATGTAGTGAAGGCCACATAACCCCTAGTCTCCTCACAAGAAGAACTATCTGATTCTTCAGATTCAAATTCACTGTCATCCCTTGCCTTGCCCTTAAATCTTTTCTTATTGGAGCATTCAGCGGCAATATGGCCGTAGTCTTGGCATTCATAGCATTGAACACCTTGGAATTTCTTGTCCACACTTTTAAAATATTTTTTGTTTTCAAAGTGCTTGGACTTGGGCTTTTCAAAAGATTTTTATCCTTTCGAATTAAATCTCTTATTAAGTTTCAAAAATTTTCTGAATTTCTTTGCAAACAAAGCCAGCTCTTCTTCTTCATCCTTAGAGTCACTATCTAAGCCATCTATGGATTCCTTGATGGACTTCAAGGCAATGGATTTTGGTTTCTTAGATGGGTTCAGATGTAACTCATAAGTTTGGAAAGAACCAACCAACTCTTCAAGTTTGAGAGCATCAACATTTTTACTCTCCTCGATGGCGGTAGCCTTCGATCGAAATCTCTCAGGTAGAGATCTCAAAATTTTTCTCACATTTTTGGACTCAGGAATTCTTTCCCCTAGATTGAAACTAGAATTGACAATGTCGCTCAGATTAGCATAAAAACTATCAAAGGTTTCATTATCATCCATCATCAATTTTTCAAACTTAGAGGTAAGCATTTGAAGTTTGGAGATCTTGACAATTGTAGTCCCTTCATGGGTAATTTGAAGAATGTCCCACGCCTCCTTCGAAATGTCACATTTAGAAATACGTCGAAATTCTTCGAGTGTGACAGCAGCGAAGATTGCATTTAGACCCTTGCTATTCCATCTACAACTTTCAAGTTTCCCATTGGTCCATTCAAAAAAAGGTTTAGGGATGGTCTGGTCATCTATGGTCTTTGTTGGATGGGTCCAACCTTGTTCAATGGAGAACCATACTCTCTCATCTAAAGATTTTAGAAACGCTCTCATACGAGCTTTCCAATAGGCATAATTATTCTCATCAAATACTGGGGGACAAGAGATGGATCCTCCCTCTCTTTGGAGATTCATATTCACCAAAAATAATGAGACAAGATCACACTAAAAAGGTAATGAACCTGCTCTGATACCAATTGAAAAAAACAAATACAATTCGGTGAACCTCAAATCTATGGTTTGAGTTGAGAACTCACAAAGTCGAGAGGATGAATAGGTTTTCCTATAAGTCTATCAACCCTTTTTATGATTTTAACAATTAAGTTATTTAGTTAAGGGATGATAAAATTTAAGTGCGGAATAAGGAAAACCAAGCAAATCACAACACAAGGATTTTTACTTGGAAACCCTTCCAGGAAAAACCACGGGACCTAGTCCAGCCATGAGAATCCACAAAGACAAAGTAAACAAGAACTTACAAGACTCGAACTTGACTCCTTCGGACTCGACAGCTCGATCCTTCAGTTCTTAGTCCTCCACGCCTCGAAAATTCATCACGTACTCTCAAGTCCCGTGATCAACTGCAGCCGCTTGTACTTCTCTTTGTGTCTCGAAAACACTCCACGATCTTCCGATCGATCTCCGTCAATGACGGCTTCGGAATCCACCGACCAAATCACTCTACCACGATCCTTCTTGGATCGATCTCCTTCGGAAAGGCTCCGGAATACTTCGGCCAAGGTGTTTTATCCAGAATGGGTTGATGGTTTGATATAAATCAATACCTAGATGGACTCTATCAAAGGACAAGTCCAAACAAGCAAAATTGTAGCTTTAGGCTTGCAAACTCTAGGTTTAAAGGCATTAACAAAAGGGGAGGAGAGCACCAATTTCCATAGGTTTTATAACCTCTGGAGGAACTTAAAAACCCTCTCCACACTCCCCCTAAGTTTTGCTCCACGAAGTGGAAGGGTTCTATATAAATAGTGAAGTGAAAACCATGCTTAGAAGTTGCTAAAATAGTTAAAAATCAAAGAAGGAAGTAAAGGATTCGTATTAGCAAAACCCACATATCAGGGTCGACCCATGGGGATCCATCGGTCGACCAAAAATACCTCTTTGGTCGACCAAAAGGTCCCTTTGGGTCGACCTTAGAAAAAACAACTTGCTGGAAAAAACTGCCATACATATTTTTGCCTATTCAAGGTCGACCCAAAACGCTCAGGGTCGACCCCGAGGCTAAAAACGTTTTTAAAAATTTGTTTTGAACTCTTGGTCTCTCCAAAAAAGTTGTAGCTATTTTCAACACGGTCGATTTGACATATTATAGAGAAAAATCTGAGCTATGGTTTGTGAGATATACCCAAAACAAGCAACCTTAGTTTTTTGAAAACAATTTCAGATTTTAAAACAAGTTTTGCACTGTTTATCTCATCAGTTAGGGTTTAAAACTTCGTTTTCAGATCTCGGTCCCTTCATGAAAGTTGTAGCTATTTTTGATATGGTCGATTTGGCATATTATAGAGCAAAATCTAATCTACGGTTTGGGAGATATGTGCAAAACAAGCAACCTTGGTTTTTTGAAAAAAGTTCAGCATTGTTAACTTGTTTTGCACTACTTATCTCATCACCTAGAGTCCGTATGATTAGACTAGGACACTTTACCACCTAAGGTATCATGTTAGGATCATTCTAGGTCAAATACCACCTATGGTCACTTGGTATCTAGGTCACTTACCATCCTATGAAGGAAATGATCATCCGAGTGGATCAAGCGATTCTTCAACGCGCTTCAACTTCACTTGTCGTGGATGCTTGACAACAATGACACAAGAACCACTCCTAGACACCTAGACTCACTTGTTTTGACATCAAAATATGCCAATACAAAAATATGGACTTTACATATCCATCCTTTTTCTTCACGAAGAGCACCAGAGCTCCCCATTGTGAAACGCTTGGTCGGATGAAACCAAGTAGTTGCAGCTCTTTGATTTGCTCCTTCAATTTGGAGCCATCATATACGGCGCTCTAGAAACTAGAGCTGTGGCTGGAGCAAGCGCTATCGCGAACTCGATCTCTCGATCAGGAGGTAACCCGGGAAGTTCCTCCGGAAACACATCCAAAAACTCACTCACAACTGGAATGGCTAACGAGTTTTATGCTTCTGGGCTCGCTAAAATCAATGCTGCGAGGTGAGCGATATCTCTTTCCCTCAATCTCGAAAGTGAAATGGCTTTGCACCTTTTAGCTTGAAGTTCACAATCTTCTCGAAACATGCCACATGTCCATGGTGAGCCGACAACCAATCCATCCCGGGTATGATATCGAAATCCAAGTCTTCGAAATCCAGGATAATGAGATCGGCCAACAACTCGTTCTGTCCAACTTGAACTACACAGTCCTTGTATATCCAGTCCGTGTATACCGACTTGCCGAGTGAACTACACAGTCCTTGTATATCCCCCTTCACCAACTAACTGGACTTGGTGAAGGGGGATTCAGATAAAAATTTATGTGGAAACTGGATCCCCTAGATCTTAACATCATAAAAAGCATCAAAATTATCTAAGAGTTTTAGTCATATCACCTCGGTGAATGTTTTTCACCGGTGAAGCTTAATCCACTCGAACCATCAGAACTCTTTGTAGAGATTTCTCCGAAAAAAATACTAGAAGCTCGATCCTTATTCTTCGCTATCTCCACGAAGCTTTAAAATCTCATTTGGAATTATAGATGCAAGAGGAAGAAGATGGATCAATGGTGTAGACCTTCTTTCACCAATAATACTAAGGTTCAAAACCCTAGATTTACAAAACCCAACTAAGACCACCAATATAACTCACGAAAATCCCTAGGGGTCTCCCCTAGGGCTCACGGTTTGGAGAGAGAGAGGAGAGGAGAGAAAAAATTCCAGAGAATTCTTCTTAATGGTCTAGGGTGTTGGGGTATTTATAGACTAGGATCTTATCCTAATCCTACTCCAACTTGATCTTATCTAGTAGGATTTATTAATTAACAATAACTCTTATTATTAATTAAATAAACTCCTACTTAATGTATAACTACTTTAGTTATAGTAATCCTATTAATTAAAGAGTCCCTATTATAAGAGGATTCCTTAATTAAAGGGGATAAGTCAACATCCTACACCAAAGTAGGAAACTTAGTCAAACTAGGAATCCACAAGGGGAGGCGTGAGCTTCTATGGGGTGTGGGATTTGAGGAGTTAAAACTCCTTATTGTAATCTAATTACAATAACATCTTAATCCTAATTGCAATCCAACACTTGGATTTTAATTCCATAATAAAATGAATTATATTTCAATAATTATTCAATTAAACAAATCCTAATCCAATTAGGATTCCTCAAGTGGGCACCCCACCCTAGGGTTTAAACCCATGGGCTTTGGCCCATATTAAAGGTCCATTTTAATGAGTTTATGGATATGGGTCAAACCCATTTCCCCTTTAATTATGTTAATCAAATAATTACTAAAATAATCCCTTAGTTTAAATTAACAATTAATTTAAACAATAGATTAACTATTAATCTATTTAATTAAATGATTAACTTTTAATCACTTAAAATAATTAATTAACTTTTAATCACTTAAAATAATTGATTAACTTTTAATCAATTATTGAGCTTGTATTTCTTATGTCAGCACCTCCACAGATTGCTCTTGGACATTCTTACCCTGGCTTATCCAATGTTATCCCATTGACCCTAAACAGGAATTACATCGGAATTGCAAGTGACGTGAGATATCCATGTTGCAGTTGAATCCCAGTGTATGAACATTAACCATTACGGATCCCGCCACATGAACTTTTAAATTCGATTTATCCTTCCAAATACATTATCCCTAATAGGCCTTCGAGATTGACATACTATCTAACCCATAGCCCATTGCAAATCATCCAGGTTCCCAAGACTTATGATTAAGCCATGAGAAACAATTTCTCATGAAAAACATTTTGAGAAAAACCTTTTAATAAAAGTATATTTCAAAACTTATTTTTTTTTCAAAATCACCTGCGCAGGATTTGAACTTAATCAACTGTCTTACCCGGAACTTGGATAATCTCTCAAATTAATGAGCATGGATTTCTTGTTTGAAATTCATCATGACTCGAACAACTTTCTGACTATCCAACTATCACTGTATTGTATTCCCTAAGTTAGAAAATACGTTGGTGGAATCAAAACAGTCAGATCACTGCCCAGTCATAGATGAACTCATCAGATCTAAGGATCATCGAAACCGTTCAATGTGAATGAGAGACCAACTATCTAATAGTATGTTTATACAAGAGGTCTCTCATTGAATGCAATCAGTCAGTGTACATTTAAACACCCATATGCTGATGTGTAGTCTCCACTACAATAGTTCGAGATAGAACTATATCTGTACTATTGAGAACATCTTAGCATTCTAGCAGCCATATAAGTGAAGTGCCCAGCTTCACCCACAACTGTGACTATTTAAGGTATAATGAACCGGAAAGTTATATCTACCTGTGATAATCTAATCACATAACTTTCCTACAATATATCCTATGGACCTTTATCAATATCTCATATCGTATAGATCATCTCATGATCATGGTCAATTACCCATAATGAATACACAATAGATGAAGAAGAAGCATTTATTAATCAAATTAATAAGGTTCTAACAATCTAATGACTTTTCTGGGCATCATGTCCAACACTTGGATGGGAATCCCTTTGCAAAGCTAGGAAATACAAAGGAATGAGTGGATCCTATGTCGATCAACACTCGAGCTAGGCATTCATTCACTAATAAGGCGCCTGTGTGATTAACTAATTCACGTTAATAGATTTCACGCAATAACAGATAACTATAGGTAGCATGTTATACACATAAGTAATCACATCACATAATAGCAGCAAATTACAACTCAAAACTTTAGCATTATAGCGTACCTTGCAGGACATCGTTGGATGCACGTGCATCTCGTTCCGACAAGGCAAAGACCTGACCCTGGTTTGCCTTGCGAGGCGGTGGAGTGGAGTGTGTGGGCCATGAGGGCCTAGAGCGGAAGCCTGTGAGGATCCCTACTGGGAAGTCTGTTGAACTGGGGGCCTACTCCCCTGTGGCTGGACAGGCTGCAGCTACCAACGAGGGCAATCCCTGACCATGTGATTCACATCCCCACAGTGAAAACACCCACCTGATATTTTTTAACATTCTCCGATCCTGTGTCTCCGGCCACAATAAGGGCACTCCTCAAATGCCGATGAGGATGTAAGTGGGACATATCGGTTGGCCTGTGAAATCGTGGGATGAGGCACCGGTGTAGTAGTAGACTGAGATGTCTGTGATGCCAAGGGAGGGCTCTATGACAGTATCAGCCTGGATGCCTGATATGGGGCTATCCTAGCCCTCTTCTCCGCCGACCCCGAACTACTAGGCTAGCATCAAGTCATATCTCTCCTCTTGAAGAATTCTTCTGAATTCTTCCTGGCAAGCTTCGCCTTGCTCACAACCTCTCCCCAGGTAGCCACCTGGAACATCGAGACCCTATCTCTAATGGAGGGTTTCAATCCCCGCTCAAATTTCCTGACTCGCATATTCTCAAATGCAATTAGGTGAGGTGTGAATCTCGACAACTCCACAAATACAACTTCATAATCGGCCACACTCAACTCTCCTTGCTCAAGAGTCATGAATTCAATCTCCTTCTGTTCTCTGACAGCCGCCATAACATACTGCTTATAGAACACATCCAAAAATTCCGGCCACGTCCATGGCTCCCCCGCCCTGGTGGACTCCCTCTGTCTCTGTGCGGCTCTCCACCAGTGCTCGGCCACAGCTTCTATCACGAAGGTGGTCCAATCCATTCTCTGTTCATCCGTACAGTGGAGTGCTCTAAAAATCTTTTCCAGTCGCATCACCCATGCTTCGGCGACCATGGGGTCAGTAGTACCGAAGAAGGTGGGAGGACGTAATCTACTAAATGCTTCCAATCCTGAAGCATGGTGTGCCGGAGGTGGTGGAGATGTAGAAGGAGTAACAGCAACTGGCCTTGCTACTAACATAGCCAAAGTCTCAGCTATAGATGTAAAAGCTTGAGCAAAATCGGGTTGCTCGTCACCAAAAGGGGCATGACTTCCACTTCCCCTCATATTGTATCCGCGACCCAGAGCACCGCGTCTCATGATTAGATCCTGAGAACAACAATACCACATGGGTCTAACTTGGATACATATTTAGTAACAATTCTATAATCGCATAACATTCAGTAAGCATATGACAATTCATTCAAGGTATACACACGACATGATAAGAATACAATTTTTTTGCGTTTCTAGCGTAGGACCCTCCATTCGGTTGGTTTCCAACTGGTTATAGACTAAGACTAAGTTATTAGTCTATACTTGGAATACGACTCCTCTTTGTAACCTAAGACCATGTTCAATCATGGTATCAGTTCTAAGTGACCCTAGGGACTCTATTGCTTAGGCTTTGATACCACTTCTGTCGTACCCCAAAATACCCCCTAGGAGTTAAGGGATACTTTAGGTGTGACTATACTTAACCTGGAAAACCATCCTGTAATAAACAAGGTATAACATGCTCTAATAGAAATATAATACAGAGTGCGAAAGTTAAAATATGGCAGAAACACAACCAAATTTTTCTTTTCGATTAACCTAAGAAGTATTCCAAGTTTACACAAAATATGACCTGTAAAGGTGGACATGCCCACCTATCAAAATACAAAAAATGTAACTCTCTCTCTTTATCTCTCAGTAGTCACCCCCATGGGGTCAATGGTATAAGTCCTTCGCCTCAGCCTGAGGCTCAACTACCGAATCCTTATATGGTTCTTCCTCACCGTAGTCCTCCTCAACCCAAGGACCTGGGGCACAAATGTCAAAAGGGACTCGTGTACCTACTGACATAAAAGTACGACTGAGCATAAGAATACTCAGCGAGTACAAGCTCCTAGCTAACAATAACAATAACGAACAAAACATCATATGCAACTACTGTAAGGATACAGTTCATAATCATGTAAAACAACATCATTTATTAAATCAGAACTCTAATGAAAACCAAACCATATCTATGAAACATATGAGTCCGTATGAGTTTTCCTTTCCATATTTCTTATGAGCCAGAGGTTAGTACCCGCACACCCTGGGCTACCAACCTTTTTGACAGTACAATACTTTTGATTCTTTTCTTATGAGCCAGGGGCTAGCACCCGCACAACCCTGGGCTACCAACCCCCTTGACATTTCCAATACCTTTCTTATGAGCCAGAGGTTGGCACCCTTAACCGGGGCTACCAACCTCCTTGACAGTCCAATACCTTTCTTATGAGCCAGAGGCTAGCACCCTTAACCGGGGCTACCAACCTCCTTGACAGTCCAATACCTTTCTTATGAGCCAGAGGTTAGCACCCTTAACCAGGGCTAACAACCTCCTTAACAGTCCAATACCTTTCTTATGAGCTAGAGGTTTGCTACCGACCTACTTGACATTTCCTCCATATACATGCGAGCTCATGCATGGCCATTTATGAAAACATGATGACATATACGACATGAGAAGTAACATATAACATTTCAATTCTTATCACATTTATATGAGAATTTAAACAAGCATATAGAAATATGGTCATAATCGCCATTTTAGGGAAACTACATGAATAATGCTTTCCGAACCTTCATTCAATTCAAGTATTCTCATTCATGCATTTTACCAAGCAAGTGATATTCTACATTTTCTTTAGTCCTTTAAACTCATAATTTCTTTCTCAAGCATTTCATTAAGCATCATATGTGCATTCATTATGTGTACAATACCCTCCCACCATTTCCATCATTCACCACATCACAACATGGCATCCCATCACCTTAATCCTCTCCTCCATCTATACATTTCACCATTCATTCATATTATCTTGTCTATGTTGTAGGGATTTAGCATATTTCAACACAAGGGAGAAAAGGGGAAGATTCAATACACCATATTCACAAAAAAATCTAGGTTATTACTGTAGTAGCTAGGAAAGGTGTACTAACCTTGAAAAAGAGGGAGAAAAACCCTTGTGAATGCTGAGGAAGACACTGTCCTAGCTTGGAGAAGGAACCCACACGTGCTTGAGGGTTGATTTGAGGATTCCAAGCCAAATGGATGATCTTGGGTCTTCAAAGCCCTTGATTATCTTGCCCTAGGGTTCAAAACCCTGTTCTCCTCTCTCCCTCTCTCTCAAAATGTGATCTCTAAGGGTTTTTGAACCCTTAGGCTTGGGTAAGCCTTATAAGGCCGAAGGGTGTTGGCTAAAAAACAAAAAAACCCTTAATAAAATTTCTGCAAAAACACGAAGGACCGAGTGATCGGTGGTTATGACCGATCAATCGGTTGTGGACCGATTAATCCCTAGCGAACGGTGCTCTATAGGTTTCACTGTTTCGGCCATATCTTTTGACTCGTTTGTCAGATTTTGACGATTCAACTTGCGTTGGATTTGTTGTTCGAAAGGGAACATTTCCACTATTTTAGAATTGTCAAATTCTTCCTTCTTTAATAGTTGGGTTACGTGAAAGTTTAAATTGGCTATGCGAACACTATTCATTAGGTGTAAAAAGTTCCGGGGTACTACATCCACGTTTCCTATTGTAGATCCATTTACACCCAATGGTTCTTATTCCCTCAAGTTTTTCAACTGAGGTCCAAACACCATTCGAGTACATGGAGTCCATTTCAGATTTCATGACCTTTTTCCATTTATCAAAATCAATCACATATTGCCTCTTGATAAGTATAAGGATCATCATCTAAGGAATTTGATTCCATAGAATATACCTCATACTGATAAGACAATCATCTGGAGGTCGATTAATCCTTGTACTTCTCCTACGCTGTTGTGTACTTAAAGGTTCAATTAAGATAGGTTTAACCATGGTCATTTTATTCTGATTTTGCTCCTCAAGATCTATTTTAAATCCACTTTCTCTATTGAGGATGATATCATCTTCTAGAAAAATGGTATTGCTGCTTACAAGCACCTTTGTTTCGCTAGGATTATAGAAATAGAATCCAAGAGTTTCTTTTGGGTTTTCTACTTCATTAGACATTTACCTGATTGCTTTTCTACTTCATTCCGGAATTCTTTGAACTTTTCAAAAGATTCCGACTTGTGTTTCATTAGATATATATAACCATATCTTGAAAAATCATCTGTGAATGTAATGAAGTAGACAAAGCCACCTCTGGCTGAATGATTCATGGGTCCACATACATCAGTTTGAATTAATTCCAATATACTTGTGGCTCTTATAGGCTTGCCTGTAAATGGCCTTTTGGTCATTTTACCTTGCAAACAAGGTTCACAAGTTGGATAAGGTTCAACATGTAAATGGTTTAAAGGACCATCCTTTACCAATCTATTGAGCCTATCCAAATTGATATGGCCTAATCTGAGATGCCATAAGTATATTGGATTCACAGATTCTCTACCTCTTTTCTGAGGTGTCACACTGGTGGACTCTTTATCCTTAATGTTATTTACAGAATTGCTTACTGGATTAAGATAATAAAGACTATTAGACAATGTGTCGGAAACAATAAAACTATTATTGTATTTGATAACTACATTAGTATCAAAATTCACTGAATAACCATTAAAGATTAAACTAGAAACAAAAATCAAATTTATGTGCATGTCTGGCACATATAAGGAGCCTTTTAAAACCAAAATCCTATTAAGCAAATTCTAAAATATAAGTCCCAATGGCGATCGCAGCAACACTTGCTTCTGTTCCCATCCTTATTTTGACTTCCCCATCACTAAGCTTTCTACTCTCCTGAAACTCTTGTAACATATTACAAATATGTGAGGTAGATCCACTATCTACACATCAAGAGTTTGAGGAACCAATAATGAAATTGGATTCAATGATGAAAGAATCTGACATACCTTCCAAAGGCTTGTCCTTGAGGGATGCTAAGTAAACTTTGCAATTCCTTTTCCAGTGACCTAGTTTCTTGCAATAGAAATAGACATTCTGATTCTTTACCTTGTCTTTCTTCTTAGAAGCTTTCTTGTTCTTACCCTTCTTACCTTGGAGGAACCTGGAGAAATTGGACTTCTTTTTCTGGCCTTTGCCCTTAGGCTTGGGCCTTGAAGGTCCAACTGCTTCTGCCAGATTTGCATAGAGCTTAGTATGCTTCATAAGGTCCTCAGCTCCTTGCAACATGTTTAGGAGCTCTGGCAGATATGTCTCCAATTTGTTCATGCTGAAATTCAACACAAAAGCAGAAAAGGATTCCGGGAGAGAGTTCAGGATCGTATCCGTTTGACTCTGTTGATAAAGATCCGCTCCAAGGGTCAAGAGTTTATTAATGAACTCCATCATCTTGACAACATGCTCCCGGACTGGGCTACCATGAAACATCTTGGACCCCATCAGTCCTTTCATTGCTAACTGCCTAGCAGTTTTGTTCTGTTCCCCAAACATCTCCCTGAGATTAGTTAATATGTCCTTAGCTGTAGTAAAACCCTCGTGCTGTTGCTGAAGGACATTTGACATGGATGCAAACATGTAGCATTTGGCCAAACTATTTGACTCATGCCACTTTGAGGCTTTCTCAATTGCCTCAGGGGTTTGAATTGCCTCATCAAATTCTGGATAGTCGGATGTGAGGACATAAGCTATCTTCTGAGAGATAAGCACAATATCAAGGTTTCTTTTCTAGTCCACAAAATTTGGACCAGTCAACTGATTCTCTTCTAGAATTTTGAAAAGGAGATTCATGGCTTATATCTACACAATAAAACAAGCATAAGTTATTACATTTATTTACACACATATATTCATCGGATTTTTGGAATTTTAAAATTTGATGATCCTCTCGTCTTTCTTCAAATTTCATCATTCCCTTCAGTATATGAAATTAGGGAATGAACCTTTTATTCCAGATGAGTATTGGTATCCTCATAACACACATGTAATCTTCCATGCTAAGATAGTACCACACATGCACTACAAGGTGGATAGTAACCATCCATCACTGAGCATCTCATGCATAACTCCTTATATAAATTAGTGATTCCCAATTTTTTTGCGACCAACAAGGACAACATGACTGTCACTGTTTCAGCCGCCATGTTTCCTTGTTTAAGTGAAACCTATTATTCTCGGTTGTCATATGATCAAGTAGAGATGTGCCCCCATGCTAGTTGACACTCCCTATCAGGCCATACGCAGACCTATCTACAATAGAAACAATGCACTAGGAGTTTAATTTAGACTGAATTATGTCGAACTCCTAATTAATTCCTAGTCTTTATTGATAATGGAAGGCCTTAGGATTAATAATCTCATTTATTATCACTTAATATTTTTCTTGAAGGGAACAATATTAAACAGGTATGATCATATCATTATTCAAATATTCATCATATGAATTATGAAAATTTTCGATAATAGGATTATCAAGGAGTGATAAACTGTCACGACCCAAAATCTCATCTAAGTCAACTATGACTTTGACTCGTGGCATTGCTTATCTTACAAGCATAAAAGGCATACTAATTTGAGAACTTAAATTTTTTTTTTATATATCTATTCCACCAAAAGTTCTTGCAATTGAAACTTGAACATCCAAAGCATTGAACCAAGTCCCTAAGTCTACTTACTGAGTTTCAACATCCAAAATAGTTTAATTACAGATCGTGGGATTTTAAAGTCAAGTGCTAATAATATGGCCACTTGTCCCATGGATCATCTTCCACCTGGACTTCACCTTTCGGTTTCTCCGAGTATTCTTCTTCTATCCAGGATTCAGCAGCGATCTCGAACTCTGAACCTTTCGACACAAACGTATCGGCTGAGCACATACTCGGCTCGATAGACATAAAATCCTAGCTAACAATATCATGAACATTGTAGTATACCAGTTGTGATAAACATAAACATATGTAGGAGAACAGGATGCGAAAATACGAAAAACATACATACTAATTCATTCAACACGTGTGTGCGAAGATTCTTAAAACCAGATACTAGTGCCTTCGTTTTTCTTTCCCTACTTATCCCTCTACTTATGAACCAGACACTAGTTCCTCGTATTGATCGTAGACAGTATGATTCTTAAAACCAGATGTAGTACCCCCGGCACTAACATCCTCGTTATCTCGATTTCTATTCGTGCTTGTGTGATGCTTTCGAGTTCGTGCACATATACTTATTAATGTTCATATCGTGCTTGTGAACATATTCTTTATGAAACTTAAGAGCATGAGACTTATATAGATGCCTAAGTAGTATAGAACAATGATCATAGCAAATCAGTGATTTCAAACATTTATTGTTTCCTGTAACTTAAAGAACACACAATCACATACAATGTATCTTAAATTCATCATTTTGAAAGTAAATGATCATGCTACCATCAACTTGGGAAGTCATATCTACCTTGGTTCAGCACTCCTATGTGATGTCCTCGTATATCGGAATCCGTCATGTCTCGATCAAAACTCCTCTTCTTTTTCCAAATATTTTCCTTAAACACCTATTATCATATTTAGACATAAGTTTTTTTTTTCCAACTTGTATATTAATTTTCTGGTTTTCTACTAATACTAAGGTTTGAGTATATTTCATGAATCCAACCCAAATCATGTACTTAAAATATTTATCCCAAGAACCAAGGATTTCAACATATAGTTCATCTCAGATTTTTCTAACCCATACAATTTTAGCTCATAAAACCCTCTCGGTTTTCAACCAAAACATGCCAATATTGAGTTCCAACTCATATTTGAAACTACAAAAATTTAACCCATAAAACCCTCTTGATTTTTGGACTCTAGACATGCAAACTAATGAGTTCAACTCAGATTTTGCAATTGCAGAATTTTAATCCATAAAACCTCATGGTTTCAAACCCAAATCAAGCCATAGCAAACCCAAATCAAGCCATAGAGTATGTATTTAAGAAAACTCTTATATTTCTAAACCCATATCATGCCATAGATCCTTATTTCAAGTTGCAAGGGAATGAAAAATGGAGTAGAAGAATACAGATTCTTACCTAGCTAGGTTCGGTGGTCTTTCTTGAACAAGGTGTCCTTGGTCCCCCTTTTCTCTCTTGGCTATGCTGTTGTGAAACCGAACGGGAGAGAGACCCTTTGGGTCTTTATATAGGAAGAGAGGAGAGAGAGAGAGAGGTGTGTGAGTCTCACACGAAATTGTATGGTGGTGGGGTGGTGATGACATCACCCTCTACTAACTATTTGTTTATTAATTATATTTTTTTTCTTTTTCTTTGATTTGTAATTTTTTCCTTTATGTCACGTCAAGTAGTCTTAAGTCGTGTCAAGCCGTTTTTTGTCACATCGAGTCGTTTTATGTCTCGTCGAGTCGGAACGGTATGAACCCGCATGGAGTACTACGCGGGCGAGGGCAGGTATTTGACCCCACGGTTATTTACCCGAATGCCAACGCTAATTTCTCGGGCGCACCTAATCAACCCAGATTAGTACTAATGCACTCAATTAGACCACTTACGATTTATTAATAAAATCGGGACGTAATAATAGTTTAATATTTTTTTTTAATTTAATAATAATTAAAATCTAATTTCAGAATTCTATATCTTATTATTTAATAATTTATTAATTCAAGTATTTAAAATTAATATATATATATTTCAATGAGAATCCTAACTTTACCCGGTGAAACTCGCCAGCTAATCTTCACAACTGATTCTTGCACCGGAACCGCAATTCTTTTTTTTTTTTTCTTTTAGAAGTTCGGGACTGGTATTTTTATATGCATTAATCACATTGTAGCCCAAGACTTAACAATAGTCAAACTTTATTAACTAAGATGTGTCAGTACATGATTGGTGCAGTTTTCGAGAATTTAAAAATACCGGTCATTACATAAACTCCCACTAGCCCTCACAGGGGGTTTTTATCATTAGGAATTTCACCTTATAATCAAAACCTACTCATCCCTATTACCTTAGGGTAATTGGATGTTAGTTTAGTGATCCATCTACGATTTCTGTCTTTTCAGACACGATTATCTAATAATCTCGTATGCAAAGATTTTATGTAAAAATCTCCGCATGGGTCACAAACTCCACGTCCAAAAGAGTACTAGTAATGTATTGTGTCTAAATATAAACAATTTATAATTAAACACAATGCATTAATAAAAGAAAAATTCAATTATCCTAAATTATCATAAAAGCGATAATCAAAATTATCACAACTTCCGGGCTAAAGGAAAAAATTATTAATCATCAAATGAATAATAATATAATAATTATAGTCATATTATAATCTCACAATGGGTTCACAAAAATCATACAACCTTATTTAATTACAATAGGGGAATTAAATGAAGCCCTACTACAATTTGCTATCTTGCAATGGTTCTCCGGGCATCTCCTTCGGTTGATTTAGTCCACCACAAATCAGCAACCCTATTCTAAAAGTAAGAAAAAGGGGAGGAGAGAGGAAAGAGAAAGAAGTATGATTTGTGGAACCCATCCAACACATAAAATAATATTTATTTATCATGATAAATACATTATATATTATTTATACTAGCCCGGGGCTCTCTAAATAAATTAAACAATTTAATTTAATACTAATAAGGATCTCTAAATCCGTAAGGGATATAATCAAGATTTAGTCCGGTTTTGACTAGTATCAACTCAATATTATTTACTCTGTAAGAGTAGTAGAATCCTTGTCGAGCGTACACACACTTCTTCCAGTACAGCGTACATAACCCAACGAGCCCGTATTTAGTCCGGTGTGTTGGACATTGACGATTGGCTACATCAAAGCTACATAGGCAAATACTAGAGAAGATGTCGACCTCTCAGGTTAAGGACAATCTGTCAAATGAACTACCCTAAATATGAAGATAGTATATTTCTAAGGGTATTCACTGAGCAATCCAGTTGCAATATAAGTACTTCTTACTTATATCTACATCTTAGTCAAGAGACCTTTCTCTCAGTGATTGAGATTCATCACTCCATCATATGGAACTAACAATGTGTAAGTTATTAGGAATACATTGTCCAGATGTATCCTGATTAACTTAGAACAATTTTAGGTCTACAAGGAACTAGAAAAACCATATTTGCTTAGCAATCAGTTATCAACAATTGGATGGTTTTCCTATAATGTTACCTAAGGGATAAAGTAATCTCATCCAATGAGATACTTTTGATATATCACCCAATGTAGAAGACAATGTGTGAATGTAAAATATGCATTTATTGATTTAAAAATAGATAAATACAATTCCAGAATGGCTTTGTGGGCATACATGTCTAACAACAAGAAGACCTTCTTCTCAAATGATGCAAGAATCTTGGATTCTTGACTTCAACTTTTACAGAATTTGGTGGATTTTAAAATCCGAATTTAAAAAGTTCCTAACCGAACTAGATTTGAATGAAATACAAGGCTAATAATCACTCAAGATTGATTGGAATTGAAAGCTCAAAGAATGAGAGATTGAAATTCTAGGTATTCAATCTAAAAGCAGAGTATTGATTGCTGGAAGATTATGAGTAATGTATGAATGATTGAACAATGTTAAAATCTTGTATTTAATTAGTTCATAAATAAGCTCTATTTATAGTTGAGCAATCACTATGGCCGTTGAGAGCACATTTAATGTGAACTAACCGTTATACCCATTTCCCGCATACACTCGTCGACGAGTGAGTCTAGAAAAATTGGGGTCGTCGACGAGTGGGGGGACCGTAATCAAAAGGAGCTTACTGTTTTGCCACTCGTCGACGAGTCCACTGAAATTTTTCAGGGAACTCTTCTGTATTGAGACCAAATTGATGGGTATAATGCTTAGACCAATAGGCCATCATACCAATATTATTTTAATCAGTTTTAGGCTCTTAGAATGATGTCCAAATTATACTAAGTCTCCTAGGGTCTATCTAGGTAAACTTTGAGCAATCATTTCCAATGTCTTGAGGACTTTACAAGGTCCTAAACATTCTCAACTATGATACTAGTCTTCTTTGAGTGATGATCTTCTTTTTGAATATGTGGAGCTTCACTCTTGATGGATCTTCATGAATTGTCTTGAGCTCTTGAAGCTTTTTCCCTTGAAGTGACTAGTACTTGGACTTTAACCTTGATAACCTTGAGTGGTTTGATACTTCAATTCTTCATAACTTTAATGATGATCTTAATATGTTTTTTCTCTGAAATTTCACATTTTAAATGGAAATATTAGAATCATAAAGTTCATTCCATTATTGTGTTATCATTGAAACTATTATGGGTACTTAGAGTTGTAACCTTGAGGCTAACAATCTCCCCCTTTTTGATGATGACATAATAATGTGAATGACTTGGGTTGAGCTCCCCCTATATATATATTCTAATAAAATTTTGAGGTTAGCTCCCCCTTAACATATGCATTTCTATAAAAAGGTTCATATTATAATGAAGTTCAGATTATTCATGATTCACCAAAAAAGGCAACCTTATATTTTCATGAAGAACTGGTTTTTATACTTTGGAACCAAGAGAAGTTCCATAAAGATGATTTTCAGAAAAGATTGTTAAAACACATGATTTTTGAACAAAGAGAACTTCCACAAAAAAGATTTTTCATTTTAACATTTATAAACAAAGAGTTCAATGTATCATAGCATTTAGATTATCCATTTGCAACATTCACATATTCACATTTTCATTATCTAAAGCATTTACAACATTCACATTTTCCTCCCCCTTGACATCATCAAAAAGGTATACAAGGGAGAAAAGGTAAAGTGAATCACTCATTGTGAAATGAAAACTGAATGTCATATATATCAAAAATGTTTAAGTACATGTATAAGCATGCCATTACATCCAAAAACAGGGAAATGAAAAGCAAACACAGTTAGTAAAAAGTAGAAAAATAGGGAGACTGGTCTTCATCATAGCTTCTACCTCTTCCTAGAGTTGTTAGGCTTGGAGGTGGTTTCCGTTCTCTTGGAGGTCTTGGATAGGTCTTTTAGACATGATGCCCAAAAAAGTCATTTAGATGGTAAGATTCTTATTAATTTGATTAATAGAGACTTCTTATTTATCTATTGTGAATTCATTATAGGTAATTGACCATGATCATGAGATGATCTATATGATATGAGATATCGACAAAGGTCCTTAGGATATATTGTAGGAAAGCTATGTGATGGGACTATCACAGGTAGATATAGCTTCCCAGTTCCTTATACCTTATATAGTCATAGCTATGGGTGAAGCTGGGCACTTCACTTATATGACTGCCACAATGCTAAGATGTTTTCAATGGTTGAGATGTAGTTTTATCTCAAACTATTGTAGTGGAGACTACACATCAGCATATGGGTGCTTAAATGTACACTGACTGATTGCATGCAATGAGAGACATCTTGCAAAAACATACTATCAGATAGTTGATCTCTCATTCACATTGAACAGTTTCAATGATCCTTAGATCTGATGAGTTTATTTATAGCAAGCAGTAATCTGACTATTTTGATTCCACCAAAGTACTCTCTACCTTAGGGACTACGATATAGTGACAATTGGATAGTCAGAAAGTTGTTCGAGTCATGATGGATTTCAAACAAGAAATCCATATTCATTAAATTAAGAGATTATCCAAGTTCCGGGTAAGACAGTTAATTAAGCTTAAATCCTACGTCGGTGATTTTTAAAGCAAACAAGTTTGAAATATATTTTTATTAAAATATATTATACATAATAAAAAAATTTCTCAAAATGTTTTACTTGAGAAATTGTTTCGTATGGCTTAATAAAATGTCTTGGAAACCTGAATGATGTGCAATGGGCTATGAGTTAGATAATATAAATAATCTCGAAGGCCCATTAGGGATAATGTTATTGGAAGAATCAATTGAATTAAAAAGTTCATGTGACGGGATCCTTAATGGTTAATGTTCTTATACTGGGATTGAATTGCAACATGAATATCTCACGTCACTTGTAATTCCGATGTCATTCCTATTTAGGGTCAATAGGATAACATTGGGTAAGCCAGGGTTAGAATGTCCTAGAGGAATTTGTGGAGATGCTCACATAAGAAATACAAGCTCAATAATAGATTAAATGTTAATCTATAATTTAAGTGATTAAATGTTAATCATTAATAAAATGGATTAAAAGTTAATCTATGGTTTAAATTAATTGTTAATTTATATTAAAGGATAGTAATTATGATTATTTAATTAACACTAAATTTTACCCATATCCATATAACCCATAAAATTATGGACTTTATTAGTGGGCCCAAGCCCATGGATTAAAACCCTAGGGTGGGGCGCCCATTTAAGTTTCCTAATTGGATTAGGATTGTGTTTGTTAAATAATCATTAAATATTAACTCCTTATTTTATGGGATTAGATTCCAATCTTGGAAATTAAGAAACATTAGACATAAAGTTTGACTTTAGTCAAACCTTGGAGTCTAAGACTCCCCATTGGCTCACGCCCCTCTATAGTTCACGCCTCCCCTTGGTTGGTTTCCTAATATGATTAGGTTTCCTTGATTTGAGGAAGTTAGTTAATCCCATTAATATGGAATCCTTTTTTGTAAAAAGGACTCCTAAATTAGAAGGTTTGTTATAACTAATTAAGTTATAGATAAACTAGGAGTTTTATTAATTAATGGTAAGAGTTATCATTATTTAATAATTCCATAAAGGGATAAACTTCTAATTGGATTAGGATTTGGATTTGATCCAATCCTATACTTAAGTCCATACCCCAAAACAAGTGGAAGTATCTATTTAATTCCAATTATTGATTTTTCTATCCCCCTATCCAAACCGTGAGCTACAAGAGAGAGTTTTCTCTCCCTAAATTTCGTGAGCCCCTTGGGTAGTTTTCCAAGTTTTTGAAACTTAGGGTTTTGAACCCTAAGCTTTTGGGTGATAGACAGTTTACACCAACATCTCTTCTTCTTCTCTTTGTTTCTTCAAGACTGAAATTTATCCAGATCAATGATCTCTAAGACCTAGAAGGGGGGTGAATAGGTCTATCTAATAATTTCTAACCAATTTTAAAATT
Organism: Tetracentron sinense; assembly: GCA_015143295.1. Classification (NCBI taxonomy): domain Eukaryota; kingdom Viridiplantae; phylum Streptophyta; class Magnoliopsida; order Trochodendrales; family Trochodendraceae; genus Tetracentron; species Tetracentron sinense. The sequence goes on along the minus strand of CM026565.1, from coordinate 11,906,788 downwards.
TTCAATAAATATGTTTAGAAATCAATGAACAATTCACTCAGACAATCCACACAAATCAAACACAGAAGATTTTTACATGGAAAACCCTAACGGGAAAAAACCACGGGACCTCGTCCAGCAATAAACATCACTATGAAAAGATTTTAAGTACAAGACAAGACCTTACCAAAACAGAAACGACGTTACTAGGTATAGACTCTTACTCTTGATTTCCACGAACCAGCAGGTTCGATCTCCGCCGTAGCAGCTTCGGTTCCATACCGACCAAATCTTCTCAAGCTACTTCAAAACCACGATCACACACAATCGATCTCCTTCCACGAAGGCTCCGGATCAAACACCGGACACACACACAAGGTGTAGGGTTGTGAATCAATTTAGGAAGTTTCAAACCCTAGAGGGATCTCATATAGATCTGAGATCACACAATGCAAGATCAAAGGTTTAGATCTATACTTGCATTCTCTAGGATCAAAGAAAGAGGAGGGATCAACAAAGATCTAATAAGAACAATAGGAAAAACCCTAGAGGAGTTTCTCAGACCTCTACTCTTTCAAAAATAAACAAAGATACGAATTAGGTCTCCAAAAAGTTGTTTATATAGGGTTTAAAAAAGGAATCCAGAAAAATAAAAATTCTTTTTACGGGGACCGATCGATCGGTGCACATTACAGATCGCTCGGTCCAAAACTGATCGATCGGTGCTCATAACCGATCGAGCGGTTGAAAATCATCTCTCTGGAAAAATACCCCATACAAATTTTTTGTCCAGTCGATAGCCACCGATGGCTCGGTAGGCCACCGATCGATCAGTCTCAACACCGAGCGATCGGTTGAGACAGAATTTGTTTCAAACCATACTTCATTTCATGTTTATTTGATTCAACTAAGATCAAACAACTTTATTAGGTTTAAAACTATCCTCCTAGGTATGTTTAGAGTTATCTAAGTCAAATCCAACCTAGGTAGGGGTCTCTAAGTCCATTACCTTTCTAGATCCAGAGTAGGAGCTTTTTCTTCACTTTCTTCAATCTTCTTGATGCTTTAGCTCTTCTCTTCTGACAAGTTGAACACGACTCGACTCACATGACCTATCTAATGATCACGGGATTTGCCAACACCTACTTAGGGATTTACAATCTCCCCCTTTGGCAATTCCGGGACAAAACAAGACTAACTCATATACAAGGTTCAAATTTTCCTAAATGATTCAAAAATGGGAAATTGACCTTTACATGACATTTGACATTTTAACTTGTCATGATTCACCAAGCTTAGAACCTGTTTGCCTGCACATGCTAAATCAAAAACCTGTGAAGCATGGGAAATAAAATATGGGAAGAAATAAAACATGTATAACATCCACAATTAAAACATGTATAACATCCACAATTCCAAAATACTATATCCATAACAGGTTAATCATGTTTCCATAACATCATCCACAAAATCATCATCCACATATTCATATCCATGTGTTATCATGCACTCTCCCCCTTTTTGGCTCGAAATGCCAAAGGCAGACTATTAACAATAAAATTAACGCATAAACACAAATGAGATGAGATATAAGAGAATGAGTATAAACCATCCAAATGCATACATCTATGATCAAGTCAATAACATCCAAAAGGTTTGTACTAAGTACAACCAAGACAAAATACATCTAAATGTCAAACTAATACTAGGACTAAGATAAACTCCAAAATATACACATGAACCAGAAGGAGTTTCTATCCTAGTACATCAATCTAACTATCACTCCTGCTCATCATCAGAAGAGAGCTGGGACTCATAATAAGCTCGAAAGTCACGAACATCTCTCTGTACGCCCAGCACTGCTGCATCCAGTGATCCAAGTCTGCCACGGATCTCTGTGGTGAACTCCTGGTGAGATGAAATATGCGTTGAAGATCCATCTGCATCTCTCTCATCATTCTAGCAAGATCATCAATCGTGGCCGGAGGTGGATGAGAGGATCCTGTACCAAAATCAGCTTCTTCCTCAATATCTCGAATTGAAGCATGAGAGAAACTCTGAGCGATGGTCTTTTTGTTGATTGGACCTTTCGGAGTACGGGTAGGAACTCCAGGAGGAGCAATAATTCCTTGAGAACCAAGGAGTTTAGTAATCAGGGATCCAAACGGAAGAGCTCCAACCACAGTTTGAGTTTGATGGGCTTGAATCATCAAATCAATTATGTGGGCTGCAAGGTCAATATCATGTCCACGAAGGAGACTGAATAAAAATCGAGCTCTATCTTCCCTAAGGTCTGCAGTATGAACCTTTGGGTGGATATTTGCACTCATTACTAGGTTTACAAGTCTGGCATCCCTAGTGAGTTTTGTAACTTCAATTAAGGAACCAACCCAAAGTGTAGGAGCACCACAAAGAAATGTGACTACATTGTTCATAGATTCTGTCGTGCCCCAAAATACCCCCTAGGAGTTAAGGGATACTTTAGAGGTGACTACGTGTACCTGTCAAACCATCCTGTAATGCAAGAGGCTAAACATAATATAATGCAATGATAATCAGAGCGCGGAAACTAAACATAAGTGCAGAAACATAAGCCAACTTTTTCTTTTCTTCTATAACTCCAAATAGTATTCCAAGTTAACATATACCAATTACAATCAAAGTAAAGGTGGACATGCCCACTTATCAAAATACAAAAAGGAACTCTATAACCCTCTCCTCTCAACAGTAGTCGAGGTATGGCCACACATCCAAGTCCCCATCCTCCTGAGACTGCCATGGGATAGGTGGCTCCCTCTCCTCTACATACTCCTCCTCGACCCAAGGCTCGGGGTCGAGGACATCCACAGTACCTGCCGACATAAAAGTACGGCTGAGCATGGAATACTCAGCCAGTACAAACTACTAGCTAACCATAACAATAGCGAAAGCATAACAACAGTGAGCAATACAAGATATTAATTTAAAGCAATAATGAAAGCATAAGATACATAGCCATATCTTGACATGCGTGTGTGAATGCAAAAACCTCGGTAAAACTCATGTCTCGGAAACCTTTTTCGTGTCTCGGTCAAATCATGTATGTTTGTCGTGTCTTGTCTTGTATTTCATGTCTTGATTTGTTCTTGACTTGTATACTTGTGAGCCAGAGGCTAGCACCCTTCCTTAGGCTACCAACCTCCTTGTCATGTTCTTGTTCCATTTCTCTTGTGAGCCAGAGGCTAGCACCCTTCCTTGGGCTACCAACCTCCTTGTCATGTTCTTGTCATGTTCTTGTTCCATTTCTCTTGTGAGCCAGAGGCTAGCACCCTTCCTTGGGCTACCAACCTCCTTGTCATGTTCTTGTTCCATTTCTTGATTCAACATGTATAATACAATCTTGAAAAACCCGGTTTCATGCATGCATGTGTGCTCGTGGGCGTGCCAATAGTGACAATCATGGGGACACGTGTAACAAGAGGGATATCGCATCATGTTTCAATTCATAGTATAACATGTAAGCATTTAGGTGATCAACATGGCATTTGGTCAAGTCATCATTTACAAGAATAATTACATAAAGCTTACATCCATTTCCTTTATCAATTTCATTTATTCTTGGTTTAGGCATATTATCAAACATCCGGTGTGCAACATTTTAGTAGTTTTATTTCCCCTTTTTAGCGCATCAATTTCCAACACAACATCCAAGTATGTTCATTATTCATAGAGTGCCCTTCCACCATTTTCCATACCCACATTTCACCACGTCCAACGGCATCCAATCGCCTCTACATCCACCATTCATACATACAACCCCACATTCACATTTATCTTGTTTAGGTTTAGGAAGTATAGCACATTTCAAGTAAGGGAAGATACAAGACCAACATCATAATGTCAAAGGGGAAAACTAGATTATTGCTAAAGAAAGTTAGTAGAGTGTACTAACCTTGAATCAAGGCTTGATCCTTGGTAGGGACCTTGATTGAAGCTCCAACTTGAAAGATGAAGCCTCTGCTTGAAAGAAGCTTGAGTTGGGGAAGAAATCCCTTTCAAAAACGTGAGTGAGGGCTGCCCTAGCTTTGAGAATGCACCCCACCCGAGCTTGAGTTGAAATCTTGAAGAAAACGTGCTTGTGGACGATCTAGGGTCTTCACCCCTTTGATTTCTTCTCCAAAAGCAACCTAGGTTTAGGAAACCCTTTTCTCTTCTCTCTTATCTCCCAAATCTCTCTAAGTATAGTGAATGATGCCCTAAGGCTCGGGCAAGCCTTAAGGAGAAAGGGTTTAACCCCCAAAAGACGAAAAATCCCTTAATGAAAATTCTGAAAAACACGAAGACCGAGCGATCGGTGGTTATGACCGATCGATCGGTTGCCTACCGAGCGATCGGTGTTTATGACCGATCAACCGGTCAAAAACTCACTCTCTGGAAAATTTCCCCATACAAAATTTCTGACCGTGCGATAGCTACCGATCGATCGCTGACTGGACCGATCGATCGCTGACTGGTTATGGACCGATCGATCGCTGACTGGACCGAGCGATCGGTGCTCTGTATGTCTGGACTGTTTTGACCATATCTTTTGACTCGCTCGTCGGATTTCGACGATTCAACTTGCGTTAGATCCGTCTTTCGAAAACGAACATTTCTGACATTTCAGAATTTCCGATTTCTCCATTATTTATTAATTAGACTACGAAAACGGCCAATTAGCTACGAAAGTACCATTCATTAAAGATGAAAAAGTCCGGGGTGCTACAGATTCTTTATCCTCATCTTTCTTGTATTTATAAGGATAATAGGCATCTGGAACTCGAGGACAACCAAGAAATTTTGCAATGACATTTGGATTTATCAAAACTGATTGTTCTAAAGATCAAGATTTAAAAGACCAGGTTTTGAAATTTATTTCAGAGAAATTTGAGTAAAATTCCTGGACTAACTGAATAGGAGCAGGACCGGATAAATTGAGAAGACCTTCCCAGTGACGATCAGTAATGATTTTAGAAAGGTAGTAATCACCAAAATCTGAAATTCTAATGCTCCTTTCAACCATAATTCCCTTTTTACTAAAATACTCACTATAAAGTTGAGCAGCATTAGGGCTAATGAAAGGACCCAGTAGAACAGTTGAAGATGAACTAGCTTTTCCCTTTTGTTCCTGGGTTTTATCTGCCAAAGCCTTTTGGCGATTTTCAGTAGTAGAATCCACCATTCTACGAATTGGTCGATCCCCTATTGAAATCCCATGTCCTATAGGAGTGAAGGAAAAGGGCTCTTAGTTTTGCTCATCTTCAGGAGGGTCCTCTTGGTTGTTGAGGACCAACTTTCGGCGTTTGGGAACGCCAAACATGAGATAGGCTAGAAGGATTAAGGACAAAATGAAAGCCATGGATGAACAACGATGCCCTAGATGAGAAATTCAACCTATACGCAAGAAAACGTACAAGGCTTACCTTTTTGATGCTTGGGAAACCCTTAGAGTTGAATGGAATGACTGTAGGAAGGATTTGGAGGAGAGGTAACCGAGAGATCGCTCTGGAGTTCGGAGAAGAAGTGAACAGAAAAAATAGAAATGAGGGTTTTATAACTCTGTTCACAAAAGACCGATTGATCGGTCTTTAACACCGAGCGATCGGTGGTCTGAAAAATTTTCAAAAATTTTACATTTACAACCATTTCTCCCCCTCAACCAATGGTACATTAAAAACTCATTTTCAGCTCAAAATAACCAATTCACCAAAAAATTTGCAATAATTGATTTCATTAAAATCATAAAGAATAATCACCCAAGAATTTATATATCAAATATAGTCATAAATAAGGATTATGTAAACAATAATTGATTTTCAAAGGTGATTAATTTTGGTATTTGCATCAAATTCACAATCAGAGTCAAGAAACAATTAGAAGTAATGTTAGTGTGAAATCAAAATTCATTACCTGACTCTTTGAATTGGTTTCCTTCCTTAAGCTAGATTTTGACATTATAGCAAAAATGGGACTCTAAAATTTTCAAAAACTAGTTTTAAACCCAATAAACATCCATACTTATATGATGAGCAATTTTTACCCCAAATTTGACTAACAAATTTATTTCATTTCTTTTTCAGTCAAATTGTACTCATTGTGAAAATTCTTTTTGGAGTACACATATATAGTTTTTAGCACATTGGTGACTTTCACACAAGTGAGAAGGTAGCTCTTTCTAATGACAGTGGGGGCTTTCACACTAGCAATCCATATAGATACCTACTGTTTGTCTAGGTAGCCATTACTCACTGTTTGCATTCACTAGTAGCTATCACACAAACTCACAGGTAGTCCTCTCCATGTCAATAATTTTTATAACTAGGGGGCTCACCTTATGGAATTTTTTATTACATTGGTTATACTAGATTTGATTAATCTAGGGAACCATATGGTATAATATCAAAACCTTTAAATAGGAACTAATACCATCTAAAGAATCAGTCAGAGTGCATGTGCAACATATAACATCTTTGTTTACTCAACTCTAACTGAGATTAGTTAGCCTGACCAAATTCAATCACAAGATCAAACCAACAGTTGACCTATCCTAATTTATCCAATGCTATGAAATATTTATCCTTGCATTATATGTTCAAATATGATTTCAAGGAAATAACTTTAAGCAAAATGATAGGAAAGAAGGTCATACAAACACATTATTTTTTGCAATATTTTTCAATTTTTTGAATGTTTTTGGATTTTTATTAATTAAAGAAAAAAATAGCTCTATGACACAAATAGAACATGAAGAACACATAGGCTATGAAACAAGTACATCTTTACTCAACTCCGCACAAACCTATGGATTTCCTAAGGAGTTCAAACCTAAGGGAATCTAAGGGTTTTGTAAGAATGTCCGCAAATTGATTCTCTGTTTGGACATACTCTATAGACACAATCTTTTGCTCAACAAGATCACGGATGAAGTGATGTCTAATGTCTATGTGCTTTGTGCGAGAATGTTGAACTGGATTTTTGGAAATATTGATAGCACTTGAATTATCACAATACACAGTCATAGTGCTTTGTTCAATCCCGTAATCATTCAACATCTGCTTCATCCACAGAAGTTGAGTGCAACAACTGCCAGCTGCTATGTACTCAGCTTCTGCAGTGGAGAATGAAATTGAATTCTGCTTTTTGCTAAGCCAAGCAACTAAGCAGTTTCCAATATAGAAACATCCTCCAGAGGTGCTCTTCCTATCATCAGCATTTCCAGCCCAATCGGCATCGGAATATCCAACTATCGTGGCATTTGTATCAAAAGAATACAAGAGGCCAAATGATAGAGTTCCACTCACATATCGAATGATACGTTTAACTGCAAGCAAGTGAGACTCTTTTAGGCTCGCTTGATAGCGGGCACATGCACCAACACTAAAGGCCATGTCAGGTCTAGTAGCAGTTAGGTAGAGTAAACTACCAATCATGCTTCTATAAGAAGTTTGATCAACATCTTTGCCTGTAGCATCTTTACTAAGTTTTGTAGTAGAACTCATAGGAGTCCTTACATGCTTAGCAGAGCTCATGCCAAATTTCTTCACTAGATTTTTAGCATATTTGATTTGAGATACTGAGATCCCAGAATCCAATTGCTTGATCTGAAGACCAAGGAAGAAACTTAGCTCACCAACCATGCTCATTTCAAATTCATTTTTCATTTGTTCAGCAAATGAAAGAGCATGTAAGTCTAATGTGGAACCAAATACTATGTCATCAACATATATCTGGGCGATGACAATATCACCTTTCACATTCTTTATGAAAAGGGTTCTGTCTACTCCCCATCTCGAAAATCCGTTTTCCAAGAGATAAGTAGTCAGTCTCTCATACCAAGCTCTTGGAGCTTGTTTTAAACCATAGAGAGCCCTTTTTAACCGATAGACTTGATCAAGGTGATGTGGATCTTCAAACCCTTTTGGTTGTTCCACATAGACTTCCTCCTGTAGAATGCCATTCAGAAAGGCACTCTTAACATCCATTTGAAAAAGTTTGAATTTCATATGGCAAGCCACAACTAGAAGAATTCTTATTGATTCTAGCCTGGCTACAGGAGCAAAGGTTTCATCGAAGTCAATACCTTCAATTTGGGTGTATCCTTGTGCAACTAACCTAGCCTTATTTCTTATGATAGTACCTTTTTCATCAGATTTGTTCTTGAAAATCCATTTGGTACCTATCACATTTGTATTGTTAGGCCTAGGTACTAAATACCAAACATCATTCCTAGTAAACTGAAGTAACTCTTCTTGCATTGCATTTATCCAATTATCATCTGCAAGAGCTTCAGCTACATTCTTGGGTTCAAAAGATGAAGTATAGCAAATGTAGCTAACTTCATTTTCAATTTGTTTCCTCGTTCTCACTCCACTTTCAAGATCACCAATTATGTCAGTGGGGGTGTGAGGACTCATGACCCTAGAATGTGTAGGTTTTGATGGAGATGATTGCTTATTTATAAGTGGAGTTGAAACAGTTTCAACATTTTCATTTTCAGCACTTTCATCATCCTCAAGTTGCACATTTTCAACACCGGAGTCATCCACAACTACATTTATGGACTCCATAATCGTAGAGGTTCTCAAGTTATACACTCGATAAGCTCTACTGTTGGTGGAATATCCAAGAAATATCCCTTCATCACTCCGGGATTCAAATTTGCCCAGTTGCTCTCTATCCTTAAGGATATAGCATTTACTTCCGAATTCTCGAAAGTACTTGACACTGGATTTCTTGTTATTCCACAACTCATAGGGAGTTTTCCTTGTTCCAGGTCTTACAAAAACTCTATTAACTATATAGCAAGCAGTGTTAACTGCCTCAGCCCAGAAATGAGAAGCTAGATTGTTGCTATGAAGCATAACTCTAGCCATCTCTTGGAGAACCCTGTTCTTCCTCTCTACTACACCATTCTGCTGAGGTGTAATAGGTGCAGAAAATTCATGTTTGATACCCGACTCATCACAAAAGTCGTTGTACTTAGAGTTTTCAAACTCCTTTCCATGATCACTTCGAATTCGAGTGATTGGGCATCTTTTCTCATTTTGAATTTTCAAGCAAATACTTTTGAAATTGTCAAAAGCATCGGATTTCTCTCTTATAAATGCCACCCATGACATTCTTGAGAAATCATCAACCATGACTAGGATGTATCACTTTCCACCTAGGCTTTCAGTTCTTGTAGGACCCATTTGATCCATATGAATTAATTCCAGTGGATATGAAGTAGCAATACTTGAAGTCTTCTTATGTGGGGTTCTAATTTGTTTACCAATTTGGCATGGCCCACACACAGCAGTAGAAGGCTTTCCTAGTTTGGGAACACCTCTTACAAGCTCTTGCTTAGAAATTTTACATAGGTCTTTGAAGTTCATGTGACCTAGTCTTCGGTGCCACAAATCAACCTCCTCAATTTTAGTCTTATAACAGACATTTGAGGGATTAGGACTGGGAATTAAGCCGTAGCAATTGTCAGTGGTTCTTAACCCTTCTAGAACACACTTACCTTTACCATTAATGACTAAGCATTTATTTTGGGTAAAGTGCACAGCATGGTTATCATCACATAGTTGACTTATGCTAATTAAATTAGCTTTCAGTCCTTCAACAAACAAGGCATCTTTCAATTTTGGTATGCCTGGTGAATCGATGATACCCTTCCCCTTTACTAAAGACTTGCTTCCATCACCAAAAGTAACAGTCCCATCTGGACAGTCCTCAAATTGAGTAAATAAGGACTTGTTACATGTCATATGCCGAGAACACCCACTATCGAAGTACCACATTTCTATGTTTTGGGCTTTCAAGGCAGTGTGAATGACGAAGCACTTAAGGTCATCCTTTCTTACATACACAGTCTTTAAACCTTGTTTAGATCTTTGATCATTAAACTGTGTATTAGAAACCTTTTTCCTATTTGTCCTCCTTGACCTTTTCCTATTTTGTTCAGTTCTAGCTTTTTGATTAGTCAAATTCTTTCCTCTTGAATAATCATTTGGAATAAATTGACCAGTTCTTGTCATAGAGATTTGAGCAATTCTATTAACATCTTCGCTCAATATTCTAGACTTTTCAGCCAGAACCTGAATCTGCCTTTGAAGAGTCCCTTGACTTTGATTTTGGTTCCATGAACTATTTTGAGGAGCTCTCCTAAAAGCATTACAATTTGGTCGAATGTGACCTCTCACACCACAAAAGTGACATGTGGGTATGAATCTTTGGAGAGGAGGAGGATTTCTTCTAAAAGGAATTTGATTCCTCATAGCATTCACTCTAGGAGCTGTATTTCTAGGCTTTACAAAATTTGTATAAGCCTTAGTACTTGATGTAGAAGGTAGATTCACTTTAGGATCAGAATGTATTGGCTCAAACACTGCACTAGCCATTGTACCAACAGCTAAAGGACCAGTTGGTGTGTCAGCATGTCCTATCCCAGATCTACTCGAATTTGACCCATACTTTCTAACTAATTCATCTAGACAGCTAGTGTTACCAAACATTCTTACTTCTTTTTCAAAAGTATAGACCTTCTGAATCAAGTCAGTCTTGTCTTTAAGGGTAATTTGATGTTCTTTTTCAAGAAATTTCACCTTATCAACAAGAGAGTCTTTAAAAGTTTCCAGCTCCATTTGCAGAGTTCTTAACTCTTCAATTTCTTTCATGGAAGTGTCTCTTTCAACTTCTAATTTTCTGACCACATTAGTCAATGAGACATTCTCTTCCAAAAGACATTGAACTTTCATAACAAATGCTTCTTTTTCATTTTCCAACTGACTAACTAGAGCACTTTCTCTTCTGCTACTAGTTTACAAGTATCTCTTTCATTTTGAATGATTTTGAGTTTTTTGCTCAAGGAGATTTTTGATTTAGTCAGCTTCAAACTTTCAGCATATAACTTATCATAAGTTGTTTTCAAATCTTCATCACTTTCAGAGTCAGTTTGACTCTTCTGTATATCATCACTAGACTCAGTATGAACACTCTCATCACTTCTATCCTTTTCATCAACCGTAGAGGTAGTCTCAAGAATCCCAGAAAGGGAAACAGTGAAAGCTGTATGATTTCCAGTATCTTCACTTGAAGAGGAATTGTCCGATTCTTCATTCTCGGAATCACTGTCATCCCAACAGGCATTCATCACTTTGCCCTTACTCTTCTTCTTGTTAGGGCAGTTAGGTGAAATATGACCGAAGCTATGGCATTCATAACATTGAACACCTTGGGATTTCTTGTCGCCATTCTTGGAATTTTTCTTGTTTTCCCAAGGCTTAGACTTTGACTTCTCAAAACATTTTCCTCCCTGTTTGGGATTGAACCTCTTTTTCGTTCTAAAAAATTTTCGAAATTTTTTAACGAAGAGAGCCATTTCTTCCTCATTCATATCTCCATCAGTGTCATCCTCATCCAAAGATTCCTTGATGCATTTCAAGGCTAAAGATTTGTTCTTCTTGGATGGACGGAGATTGAGTTCATAGGTTTGGAGTGAACCAACCAATTCTTCAATCTTCAGAGAGTCAACATTTTTACTCTCTTCGATTGCAGTGACTTTGGGTTGAAATCTCTCAGGGAGAGATCTAAGGACTTTTCTAACTATTTTGGACTCAGATATTTTCTCACCTAAATTGAAACTAGCGTTGACAATGTCACTAAGTTTTGCATAGAATTCATCAAAAGTGTCATTGTCATCCATGTTTAAATGTTCAAATTTGGTGGTTAACATTTGGAGTTTTGAGATTTTAACAGTGGTAGTACCCTCATGGGTAATTTCAAGAATGTCCCAAGCCTCCTTTGCTGTTTCACATGAAGAAATTCGTCTGAATTCCTCAGCAGTGACTGCAGTAAAGATAGCATTGAGACCTTTAGTGTTCCATCCACTTGACTCAAGTTCTTCTCTGGTCCATTCATTATAATATTTGACGACAGTCAAATCACCTACAGTTTTTATGGACGTAGTCCACCCATTCTGTATAGACATCCAAATTCTCTCGTCAATAGATTTGAGAAAGGCTCTCATTCTAGCTTTCCAGTATGCATAATTATTTCCATCAAAAAGTGGGGGACGAGAGACGGATCCACCTTCTCTTAGAGTACTCATGATCACGGATAATACAGGATCACACTTAAGGGATTAGCCTTATCAGTGAACAAGCTCTGATACCAATTGAAATTTATCCAGATCAATGATCTCTAAGACCTAGAGGGGGGGTGAATAGGTCTATCTAATAATTTCTAACCAATTTTAAAATTTTCAATTAATATGTTTAGAAATCAATGAACAATTCACTCAGACAATCCACACAAATCAAACACAGAAGATTTTTACGTGGAAAACCCTAACGGGAAAAAACCACGGGACCTCATCCAGCAATAAACATCACTATGAAAAGATTTTAAGTACAAGACAAGACCTTACCAAAACAGAAACGACGTTCCTAGGTGTAGACTCTTACTCTTGATTTCCACGAACCAGCAGGTTCGATCTCTGCCGTAGCAGCTTCGGTTCCACACCAACCAAATCTTCTCAAGCTACTTCAAAACCACGATCACACATGATTGATCTCCTTCCACGAAGGCTCTGGATCAAACACCGGACACACACACAAGGTGTAGGGTTGTGAATCAATTTAGGAAGTTTCAAACCCTAGAGGGATCTCATATAGATCTGAGATCACACAATGCAAGATCAAAGGTTTAGATCTATACTTGCATTCTCTAGGATCAAAGAAAGAGGAGGGATCAACAAAGATCTAATAAGAACAATAGGAAAAACCCTAGAGGAGTTTCTCAGACCTCTACTCTTTCAAAAATAAACAAAGATACGAATTAGGTCTCCAAAAAGTTGTTTATATAGGGTTTAAAAAAGGAATCCAGAAAAATAAAAATTCTTTTTACGGGGACCAATCGATCGGTGCACATTACAGATCGCTCGGTCCAAAACGGATCGATCGGTGCTCATAACCGATCGAGCGGTTGAAAATCATCTCTCTGGAAAAATACCCCATACAAATTTTTTGTCCAGTCGATAGCCACCGATCGCTCGGTAGGCCACCGATCGATCGGTCTCAACACCGAGCGATCGGTTGAGATAGAATTAGTTTCAAACCATACTTCATTTCATGTTTATTTGATTCAACTAAGATCAAACAACTTTATTAGGTTTAAAATTATCCTCCTAGGTATGTTTAGAGTTATCTAATTCAAATCCAACCTAGGTAGGGGTCTCTAAGTCCATTACCTTTCTAAATCCAGAGTAGGAGCTTTTTCTTCACTTTCTTCAATCTTCTTGATGCTTTAGCTCTTCTCTTCTGACAAGTTGAACATGACTCGACTCACATGACCAATCTAATGATTACGGAATTTGCCAACACCTACTTAGGGATTTACAAAGACCAAGAAAAGATTCAAAGGCTTCGCGGGGATAGTGAAGCACAAGGGTCGAGCTTCGAGTATTTCTTCGACAAATCTCTACAAAGAGTTCTGATGGTTCGAGTTGGTTTTTTACTTCACTGGTGAAGATCATTCACTGAGGTAATTTTACTAAAACATGTAGATAGTATTAGTTGCTTTCTATGGTGTAAAGATCCTCGGAATCCAATTTTCCGCATAATTTTTTATCTGGATTCCCTTCAAGGTCTTGAGAAGAGTTAGAGGAGATCTCAGCTGGTTGCTTTTGAGGTGTCTTTTCAGTCTTGGGTTGAGGCTGATCTTGAGGTTGCTGTCCTTAAGGTGCTTGAGATGAAGTTAGAACTTCCACAACATTGGGAATAGGTACAAGCTCAAGCTTCTTTCTGATGTTCAGCATTTCTGTTCTAATTTGATCAACCCTGGCAGCCATCTCTCCAATGACTGGGGCCTGAGACTCCAATAATCCTGCCATGTGTTCAATATAAGTGACTTGATAATTTACAGCCTTCCCCACACTGGTCAGATCATCACTATGTCTATCACTCACAATTGAGGCCTCTACTGCCTTCCTCTCAATAAGAGATATGATGGAGTCCACTCTGTTCTTCATAGTCTTACTAGATATCTCTATTTCTGCTAGCCTGGGCTCAAGTAACCCATCTCTCTTTCTCATCTCAGTCTGAATCATCTCCATCCTAGACTCTAGAGAGGATAACCTTTCTCTAGTCACGGACTGAAACTACAACTGGCTCTACCTCAACTCTGACTGGAATTGCTCTATGCTTGAAGCCATGGAGGCAATCTGGGCAGCCATCAAACTCATCTGCTCATCTGAAGGTGCAGGCCTGGAGGGAGAAACAAAGTGTTGCTGAACTAGCTAGATCCTTAAACTGAAATGAATCCTATCTCTATGAGGACTCAGGAAGGTCAGTGTCTATCATCACATCTGGCCACTCTGACCCAGTCTCTGTCTCTGGAGCTACCTCATCATCGGACACTGCCTGAACTGCTGGTGCTGGCTCAGCTACAGGAGAAGAGTGAAGGATAGGGGAATGGGTAGGAGAGAGAGAAGGAGAGTGAATAGGAGATGGAATGAGATCATGAGAAGAAGGGAGTAGGACTGAGGAGTCATGAATGGTGGAAGGAGCAGGTGGAGGGTAGTAGTGTCTGGAAGGATAGAAGGATCTGGAATGGTTTGGGATTTAGGAACCCAAACATTACTAGCCTCTATCAATGTATATCCTATATGCATGATGGTAGCTTTGGAATACACATCTGAGTCAGTAATGGATTTCTTGTCTTGATAGACAAACAAGGGGATTTTGAAATGCTTGAAGACACGGGTGAGTGCAAGTCCCATAAGGCAATCTGCCGGAGGTATTCTTAGCTGCTTCCCTCATGACATGCATAATAATGAAAGTAAGGTCCACATGTTGGGTGGTTAGGATGCAGCAGACTAGAAAGACATCAAAGAATGTAATTAAATCTCTGCCACCACCTCGTGGAACAATATCGTAGGTGATCATGTGGTGAGCTAACCTAGCATCAAGGGTGAGATCCTTGAGCTTAGGTGGGACAGGCTTACTGTTGTCGTTGTGGACACACAAGATGTTCAAAGCCTCTATTACATTAAACCCCTCATGGGAGACCCACTAGTAAGTGGTGTAGTTTTGAAAGTTCCCACCAGTTAGTTTAAGAATGGATGAAAGCTCATCATGGTTGAAAGAAATTCTTACCATGAGCATATGAAATAATGGTTTTTGAGGGTTTGTCATAGGTAAGATAGGAATAAAACTACTTAACTGGGTCAGGATACATGGATTCATGAAAAGATAGGAACCTATGCCATTTTAGAGATTGAAATTTGGAAGCAATGACACCAAGACCTATAT
The DNA here is from genome assembly GCA_015143295.1 of Tetracentron sinense. NCBI lineage: Eukaryota > Viridiplantae > Streptophyta > Magnoliopsida > Trochodendrales > Trochodendraceae > Tetracentron > Tetracentron sinense. The sequence continues at coordinate 11,891,495 of CM026565.1, read as the reverse complement.
CTTTAAATATCTCAAAATTAGGAATCTTACCATATACGGGTTCTCTCTTGATGAAGAACCTTGTGTAGTTCTCTTGAGCAACCTTGGACCGAAATAGATTGGGAGCCTCTACTTGTGAGGATTCTCTAGCTTTGCCCTTCCCTTTCTCTATAGCCGTGGCTTTCTTCTTGGTCTGCGGCACTGATGGGGTCTTAGTTCTTGGTGCCATTGAATCTAGGGAGAAGGAATGAAATGGAATGGGTTTTGAAGAGATTGGAGGAGAATAGAATAAGGTTTGAAGATTTTGGAATGTAATGGAGAGAAGATTTGAAAAGATGAACAGTGAAAAAATTAGGGAAAAATAGGTTTATATTTATAGATCCATGGTCACTCATCGACGAGTAGGTTTGACTCGTCGCCGAGTGGCTTTGAAATCTCATATTATAACCTCACTCGTCACCAAGTGGCTTTGAAATCTAAGATTACAACCTCACTCATCGCCGAGTAGCAAGGACTTGTCGCCGAGTGACAAAATTTTGGCTACTGGAATGGTCACTTGTCGATGAGTACAAGTCTGTATTCGGACTCGTCGCCGAGTCCAGACACAAAAACTAAAATTTTGAAAATTTTAACATCAAAACCAATTTCATAACCCTTTAAATCTTCCTTTTAATGAACATAGGAGAATTTTAGGCAATCAAAACCATGATTCAAGTAAGAATTAAACTGTAAACATAATTCAGCAACCAACAAATATCATTATGAAGCATATTCAATCAAAAATTTTCAAAATTTCAAGTTAGTCAATGTTTTCATTTTATGTCACACAGTCTAACCATGCCTAGTTCTCTTCTTAATGTACTAAATCTATCATAAGGGAGTGGCTTAGTAAATATGTCTGCAAGTTGGTTATTTGTTTCAACAAATTCCAATATTACATCCCTATTTCGAACATGATCCCTTATGAAATGATAGCTAATTTCAATGTGCTTGGTTCTTGAATGTTGAATTGGATTCTTAGGCATACATATAGCACTTGTATTATCACATTTAATTAGAATTTTATCATAAAACAATTTGAAGTCCTCTAGTTACTATTTTATGTATAATGATTAAGTACAATAACTCTCAGCTGCTACATATTCAACATCAGCTGTTGATAGAGCTACAGGGTTTTGTTTCTTACATGACCATGAAACTAATGAGTGTCCTAAGAAGTGATATGTGCCACTAGTGCTCTTTCGATCAACTTTCGATCTAGCAAAGTCAGCATCAGAATAACTAACTAGTTCTAGTGATGTGTTCTTATGGTACCATAATCCTAGTTCGATTGTTCCAATTAAGTATTTGAAATATTTTTTTATAGCAGTCATATGTGATTCTTTAGGATTGAATTGAAATCTAGTACAAATATAAACACTAAACATAATATCAGGTCTACTAGCAGTTAAGTATAACAAACGACCAATCATACCTTGATATTTTGTTTCTTCCACACTAATCCCCTTTTCATCTTTATCTAGTTTTATAGATGGACTCATGGGAGTATCAGCTTCTTTTGAGTTGTCGATCCCAAATTTCTTGAGTAGCTCTCTTGTGTACTTGGCTTGATTGATGAATGTGTCTTCCTTTGTTTGCATGATTTGTAACCCAAGGAAGAAGTTCAACTCTCCCATCATGCTCATTTCAAATTCATCTTGCATGAATTTAGTAAATTCTTGACAAAGAGATTCATTAGTAGAACAAAAAATAATGTCATCAACATAAATTTGCACTAGAAACATATCATTATTTTTGGATTTTATGAACAATAGGAAGCTACTTAATCTATCATACCAAGCTCTAGGAGCCTGCTTTAAACCATAAAGGGCTTTAGTTAGTTTAACACATGATTAGGCATTTTATGATTTTCAAAGCAAGGAGGTTGTTTAACATAAACTTCCTCTGACATAAATCCATTTAAGAAAACACTTTTGACATCCATTTGATATAATTTAAAATCTTTAAAACTATCATATGCAAGCAACATCCTAATAACTTTAAGTCTAGCAACAAGGGCAAAAGTTTCATCATAATCAATTCTCTCTTCTTGGTTGCATCCTTGAGCTACTAGTCTAGTTTTATTTTTAATAATGTTTTCACTTTTATCCTTTTTGTTTCTAAATTTCCATTTAATACCGATTATAGATTTGCTTTTAGGTCTAGGTATTAAATCTCATACTTGATTCCTTTCAAATTTATCTTGCATAGCAATTTTCCAAAATTCATCATTAATTGCTTCAAGTGCATTCTTAGGTTCAATTTGAGAGAGGACTGCAAGGTTATTATAAATATTTCTTCTTGTTCTAACACTTTGTTCTATATTACCAAGTATTTGTTCTTTAGAATAATCTTTTATTAATCTCCATGCCTTAGGAAGTTAAATTTCATTTTCTTATTCATTTTCATCTAAGTTTTTAGCTTCTAAGATTTGATCATTATTATTTTGATTTTCATTATCACTTTTATTGATTTCCAAATTAGCAATATCTTTAGATATGTTTTCAATTTTGTCATTTGCAACATCATCATCAATTTTCTTAGTTTCAAAAGGATTAGATTCATCAAATATGACATGCATAGATTCTTCTACAATTAGGAAAGTTTTATTAAACACCCTATAAGCTTTGCTATTTGAAGAATAACTAAGGAAAATTCTTTCACTAGATTTTGGTTCAAATTTCTTTATGTTGTGTTTGTTATTTAGAATAAAACATTTGCATCCAAACACTTTAAAGTAACCAATATTAGGTGATCTTTCATTCCAAAGCTTATAAGGAGTTTTATTTAATTTGTTTCTAATAACAACCCTATTGATTACATAGCAAGAAATATTAATGGCCTCAGTCCTAAAATAGTTAGGTAATTTATGTTCATTTAACATAGTCCTACCCATTTCTTGCAAAGACCTATTCTCTCTTTCAACTACTCCATTTTGTTGAGGAGTTGTAGGGGAGGAGAAGTTATGGTCGAAACCATTATCTTCTAAAAAAGATACAAGTTCTTTATTCTTGAATTCTTTACCTCTATCACTTCTAATATTATTAATAGAGTACCTTTTTTTATTTTGAATTATTTTACAAAATTTTTTGAACACATGCACTTCATTTTTATAAGATAGAAATGATACCTAAATGAATCTAAAATAATCATCAACAATCACAAAAGCATATAGTTTGCCACCTAAGCTAGCAACATCATTTGACCCAAATAAATCCATATGCAATAATTTCAATGGCCTAGAAGTTGATATTTCTAGTTTCTTTTTAAATGATGATTTAATTTGTTATCCTAGTTGGTAAGCATCACAAATTTTGTCTTTTGAAAACTTGGTTTTTGGTAACTCTTTTACAAGATCTTTTCTAGACAATTTAGATAACAAATCCATACTTATATGGCCTAACCTTCTATGCCATAGCCAACTAGTTTCATTGATAGCCGAAAAGCACATTAAGTTTTGAGAGGTAAGTTCATCAAAATCAATTGTATATACATTTTCATATCTATGAGCAATGAACATAGTATTAATGTTATCTTTGTCTTTAATAATGCATACATTGAATTTAAAAGATACATTTAAACCTTTATTACACAATTGACTAATACTAATTAAATTATGTTTAAGACCATCAACAAGTAAAACATTCTCAATAAAAGTAGTAGAGTCCTTACCAACATTACCTATACCGATGATCTTTCCCTTCGCGTTGTCCCCGAAGGTCACATGCCCTCTATTTTTTGGAGTAATAGAGATGAATAGATTTTTGTTCCCCAACATGTGCCTAGAGCATCAACTATCCAAGAACCATCTTGACTTGGAGGACTTAGATTTCAAATATACCTACAAGAAAAGATTTAAGTAACTCCAACATATGTTCCTCCCGATACTCACATAGTTTTGGTTGGAACCTAAACTGATTTTTGGTTTGTCTTGGGAGGGTAAGTTCCTTTAGGGACCCAAACCATGTTTGGTCCTTTATGGATGGTCTTGGGAGTGAATGATCCATTTAGGACCCAAACTTTCTTTACTATTTTCTTTCCATTAAAACTAAAGAAAGTATTAGATGGTGGGTGTAGCACCACGGAAATTTTGACATGTATTAAAGCCTTAAAGTCATTTTATTAAGTTAGAAGTTGGATTTCCAAGGTCGGACCTATTCAAAATCCAGGCTGCTGAAACCCAATTTCTAGACCAGTCAACTTTAGTGACAATTTAGTCCATGAATAAAGAATAATTAGAAAATTCTAAAATGCAAAAATTGTTCCTCTTCGAATGATAAGTCCAACGCAAGTTGAATCATCAAAATCTGATAAACGAGTCAAAAGTTATGGCCAAAAATACCAAAAATGAAAAAATTTGGAAAACTTCTGTCAGATTTACAAACGATCGTATAGACCTTACGAACGATCGTAGGTGATCTATGATCAATCGTAGAAAACTTACAATCGATCATAGAACCCCAAAACTGGGCAAACTTACTGGACATATTACGAACAATCGTAGGTGAGTTACGATCGATCGCAGAAAACCTACAATCGATCATAAGACTTCCAAAAATGGGCAAACTCTCTGTAATGTTTACGATTGATTGTAGAAACTTACGACCGATCGTAAAGATGCTACGATTGATCGTAGGAAACCTACGACCAATCGTAGGTTGTGAACCCAGAAATTTTATGCGGGATTTTTAGGGTTTCTACCATTTGCCTATAAATAGGGAGTGATTTTTGGGGGTTTTGCTTTACCCTAAACCTAAAAGAGACTAAGAGAGTTTGAGAAGAAGGAGATTAGGGAGAAACAAGGAGGGCCTGAGGATTGGAGAGAGTGGAGCTCAAGCCAAGCTTGGATCTTCTTCAAGCAAGGATCATCCTTCACCAAGTTGGGATTTCTAACAAAGGAGGGTTCTTCTTCAAGATTTGAAGTTAATCCTCAAGGTTAGTACACCCTTCCTAGTTAATTTAGTAATAACTGAAGTTTCTTTTAAAGAATGCTTATGAATGATTGTATATATTTCCCTTTTCATTAAATATGTGTTTCGCCTCAACAAATGGTTAGGATAGATCAAATGGGTGTGAATTTGGGAGATGTGAATGTTGTTGTGTGATGAAAAATGGGAAGAGCAATGTATTCATAATGAACACACACTATATGCTTGAAGAAATGTTGAACTTAAGAACCATGAATAAAAAGCTATAAGGATGTGCAATCCAAGTGTTTGATGGAATGCTTGTATGAAATTAGAACCAAGACTATGCCATATGAATTATGGACTTTTCCCCAACTAATTGGTGATCATGCTTAAAAAAACAATTTGGTGAATTCCTATAAGTCTATCTACCCTTTTTGATGTTTTAACAAATAAGTTATAAATTAAGGGATGATGTACTTTAAGTGCAAAAAATAGAAAGCCAAGCAAACCACAACACAAGGATTTTTACGTGGAAACCCTTTCGGGAAAAACCACGGGACCTAGTCCAGCCATGAGAATCCACTAAGACAAAGTAAATAAGAACTTACAAGACTTGAACTTGACTCCTTCGGACTCGACACTTCGATCCTTCAGTTCTTAGTCCTCCACACCTCGAAAATTCATCACGTACTCTCAAGTCCCGTGATCAGCTGCAGCTACTCGTACTTCTCTTTGTGTCTCGAAAACAGTCCATGACCTTTTGATCGATCTCTGTCAATGATGACTTTGGATTCCATCGACCAATTCACACATCCACGATCCTTCTCGGATTGATCTCCATCGCAAAGGCTCCGGAACACTCCTGCCAAGGTGTTCTTTCCAGAACGGGTTGATGGTTTGATAGAAATCAACACCTAAATGGACTCTGAAAGTGGGTTTTTCGGTCGTTGAAACGAATCACCCTATTTCAATACTTTAATTTAATCTGAATCCTACATATGAGAATGGTATAGGGCTTGTGTCGGATGTCGAATCCTCACTCGGGGTTAGTTAGTTAGTGCAATAAAGAAAATAAAAATAATAAAATAAATAAAAGATTAAAATGGTGGAGTGGTGAGAATGATGGAATAATGGGATTTTTTAAAAATACTTTTGTTTGAGAAATTATTAAGGTCTACCACTATCAATGAAACAAGCATAAAACATAATTAAACATGAGAAAAAAAAACTAACATTTATTTAAAATGATTCATTAAATTAAAAAGTACTTACAACACTTGAAGACAAAGAAATTGCAAGAACATTCGAAAGTAAAGCTGTAAAAATGGTGAGATGGAGAGCTTTCTTCTTCACTTTCTTTCTTTTTCTCCTTCCTTTGCAAGAGTCACCAAAGATGGAGATATACTGAGAGATAGAGAGAGAACCAAAGATTCGTAGGTGAGAGAGAAGAGGTTAGATGATAGAGAGTGGGGTGAGAGAGAGAGAGAAAAAAAAAATGGATTGAGAAATGAGAGAGAGATGAGAAGAGAAGTTAGGGGGGAAGGAACCCTTTTTTAGAGGAAGAGATGGTGTAGGTTATATAGGATCATAGTTAGGGTTCGGAGAGAAAGAGGGTGTGATGGGATGGGTGGCTAGGATTTCGTAGAGAAAATGAGAAATTAGGGTTGCACTTTTGAAAAGTGAGTTGTTAGGATGGGAGAGAAATTAGGAAAGAATGTAAGAAATGGAAGGGGATTAGGGTTTTGAAAGAAAATGAGATGGGTGGCTAGGATTAGAGTTTGGTGATATGGGTGCCTAAGATTTAGGCTAGAAGGTGGTGGCTAAGTTTAGGAAAAAGAGATGGGATTAGGGTTTTTGAACCAACTAGGGTTTTGAAAAGTAAGGATGGATGGCTAAGATGATTAAGATTGGACGAATAGGATTAGGAGAGAGAGATTAGGGTTTTGAGAAATAAAAGAGAAAAAGAAGAGAAAATGATGGCAGAGGGTTTTGAACCCTGGTCTCTAACACAGACTCCCATAGATTTCACCAACTAAGCAAGCTTTTCTCCTTTGTCTTGTATAGTGATCTTTATTACTCAAGTCCTCTTTCTTGGTAATCAATTCTTCAGCTCCCTAGGCCTCATTCTGTAATTGTGATCTTTTGGCTTAGCCCACACTTGGCCTGCATCTACTTGGTATAGCCTGTTGGCTCTTTAGTCTTTGGTAATGGGCTTTGATGCTGAACTACAGCCTCCAGTCCTTGAAAATCGTCCAGTTAGGGTTCCTGAGATAGTTAAAATACGTAATGAGAGTTCATCGAAATGGCTCAGTATCGAGACTTTCATAAATGTGTTTAAACTATGCAAATACACAATTTTGACTAGAAAAGTGTGTTCTATGCAATTGATAAAACTCTTACGTAGAAAAGTTTGTAAAGATAAAAGTTTTACATAGGAGAGTTCAATAATTCTCAAAGGATAATCGTGAAAACAAACACTTTTAAGCGAATATCACAAACCCCAACCAGCATATTGCTAGTCCTTAGCAATTAATGCGAAAAAATGGAGCTTGAAAGGATTTGGCACATGCTACACACTGTTTCTCATTACTCAGAGAAAACTCCGTTTGTCAAATGATTTCAAGGATGTAACAAAATATTTACAAGTTAGAACTCAGTCAGTAAGTTTCAGCAAGAATATAGATGGATAATCAGCACAAAGAAAAGTCAGATTCAGCATGTGTGTGTGCTCAACATCATCATTGTTCGGCAGCAAAGATTTTCAGATCACCTCTAAGATTGTATGTCTTGACCTCAATTCTCACTTGTATACCACTCAGAAATGAATCACTCGGAAATGGTTTTATTTCTATTCTCTCAAGTTATATGTGAGGAGATATGTTGATAGAAACATGCAAATTTCTCACATATTTTGTCTAGAATGGAGGACATTATAAAATCAAAAGATCTCATGATAGGAATATCATGTCACTCGGGAACGTTAGATCAAACTCTATAGTTTCTCTTTCTCCATTCTCCACATCCTATGATTGTGCTAACCCATAATCAAGTAGGACTTTACTAGGTTGTATTGAGGCTTGGGATTGGTTTAGAAAAAAAAAGGGACACAGGGATTCAAAGTTCTGAGAGGATATCTCAATATTTTTTACAATTTTTCCTGAGGGAGTAACACCAGTTCCTTTTTCTTTTCCTTCTTTCATTTTTTGACCTTTTTGAGATTGCTCAATATTGTTTTTCAGCTTTCCATATTTTCTTTCTAGTTTGAACTCACTTGGTTTTTCTTTCCTTCTTAATTTCTATCTTTCATGGTATACCCATACCACTTACTCTTTTATCCTTCTTAGAAATAGGGTCGCGAGTCATATTTATTATCTAGATTGGGTTTTCGGTTAATGGGTTGACAAGAAAAGGTTTTCATTAAAGGCTCAAAAGGGTTTTCTACAGATGTAAAAGTTAGGTGAGCTAAAAAGTCTGAAAGGCTACCAACATGGCCTATATCATTTTCTAGGGTTGCACTAGCATGTCTAATGTCTTGAATGGATACAGAGAAAGTTCTTTTGTAATGACCCAATGTTTGATGTCGTTCCAAGTTTAATGATCAAATTAAGAATTAATGAGATCTCTCAAAGGAATATGTGTGGGCTGGAAGAAATTGTGAGTCAACTTGTGACTCGGAATCTTTGTATAACCCTCTGAAATGATAAAATGCTCAAAAGCTCACTGGGTTAGGTCTCCACAAATATTCTTCTAGGATCTCTAGAGAATCTAAACTTTGGATGACTCTGATGTTGATTTTGTGCAATTTGTGCCGAATCTGAATTTTCTAAACATCTCAATCCAAAGTAGTACTGAACTAAGTGCTAACTTGTATTTCAAAAGATGACATCCCTTTCAATAAGTAGACTAACGGTTAGTTTTGGTCTCATCATTGTAAAGTTACTTGAAAACATTTTTGAAAGTACTAGAAAAACTCTCTTTTTTTTTTCTTTTTTTTTTAATAAAAAGAAAATAAACCTATATATCCTACCCGTAAAACCCAGAGTTCTACCTCCTAAGCGGCCTACGGGACAGGCCGGAAGCTTTCACAGTCTCTAAAGCTCCAAAGAGTTAGCAAAAGAAAACATTTTTTTGTTTTTTTTTTTTTTCAAAGGGAAAACATGAGTTTTGGAAAATACCACCCCCAAACAAAAGATAGCACCGTCCTCAGTGCTTATGACCGAGACAAAAAGATATGACTGTCGACTACAAGATGCAAAAGTTGAGGAAGGGTATTACCAGCTTGGCTGAAATTGTACACTGGTAGGTATCTGCAAAAGTAATGAGACCCGTACAACCTGAAAAATTGTGCCAAAATATATGCAAGATAATCATGCGACTCATGAATCTCGGAATTGCCTTTCCGACAGTGCTAACTTTAACGTCTTCAGCCAGACACAAAGGGGGTACATAAATGCACCCCGAAACAAGTTGGAAACACGGAGAGACTGAGTAGGTCATCAGTCTTCACAGAGAGGATAGATAAGATCAATCTCAACCAACACTAACCAGTGGCTTTGGAATGACCCCCGTAGGTTGTATGTCCTTTAAGCCTAACGGTTGATAGACTGAGAAACTCAAGAGATGCATACTAGCTCCTAGGACTAGCAAAGTCGTACAGATGAAATCGTTTGTTATGATGCATTGAATGGTAGGGCTTCCAGGATCCTTGAATTTGAACACAGTGGCCTTTTCCACTAGAAATAGATCCTTAGATGCTTGTGTACACAGCTTGACTATGCATAAGTCTTTGAGGAACTTCGCATAGTGTGGAATCTGCTTGAACGGGATATTGATTGGTAAGTTTTTCAAGACTTCTTTGATCTCTAAAATTTTTTGGTCCCGATTATTCTAAACAAGCCTTTCTGGGAAAGGTGGTTTCAACGGACAAATGGGCTTGTCCTCAGCCTGAGGTATCTGCACAGGAATATCAGATTTGGGTACAGATGTAGAAGCATTAGAGTTGGATGTGAAATTGGGATTCTCTGATCTAAGGTTAGAAGGTGGTGCTTTTGAGGGCAGCAAGGATGGTGGTACTCCTATATCAATAGTTTTGCCTGAACAGAGGGGAGTATCAGCTTGGATCTCTCCCTGAAAATTCTAGTTCTTTGACTGTAATTCGACTTCAAAAACTATCTCCTGTTCAATTGTTTGGCTTGGGAAGTTACCTATCTCGCTCTCAGCTTCTATTTGATCTAGACGTTGTTCTAGACGTTGAAGGGCTTGTTCTTGCCTGGTCATAAACTGGGAGAGAAGGTCTTCTAGACCAGGTTTAGGAGTAGACTGTGGAGGTGCAAAGAAGGGAAGCTCAGGTAACAATTCACAATTAGAGCTCATCAATGTATAATCATTGTAGGACTGAGGAGTTGGGAGGGCGCTTTGTTGGTCAAAATAAGAATTTTGGGTGAATTGTTGGTACAATGACTGTGAGTACTGTCCATCATACTGTATATCGGATTGGTTAAACCCGGAATGATATGTGCTATGGTATGGTTGCTATTGTGGAACAGACTCTTGCTCCCAAGAGAAATTAGAATGATGATTCCAAGTATCCGGATGATAAGTTTGGCAATAGGAATTTGGGTTATAGGAGTCATGGCAATAGAAACTTTGGCTATAGAAATTTGCATAAGTCTCAATAAGAGGCCTTGATGCTGCCATGGAAAGGATGAGGAAGGTGAAGGAAGCTGAGGCTAATTCCTGGATTTGAATGACTCTCAGATCGAATCAAACGTTGATGGGCTGAACCCAACTGGGCATATATTTGAAGAAACACGCCTAAGACCTAGCAAAAAGTTGCCAAAGGAACCTGAATGACTCTATATGATGCACAAAGATCACAAAGATAACCCTAAGCCAAAGCTAAACAATCAACAGTTTTCTGGGCTTTATCTTTTTATCTATGTTGGCAAGCTGGTTATGACAGTGAGCGGAACCACTGATTTTATCTTGTTTAATCCGCCGGACTAACTTGCACTCTAGGGTTCTCACAAAGGTTTCACTCGCAAGCTAACCTTCCAGTACTAACACGAGTTAACTACAAGAGAATCCGTAGCCTAGACAGACGTGTCGCACAATGGCAAGCTTAAGTACGTCCCAGACTAGCCGGATCAGTCAAGTAGTTTGACAAGTGTATTCCCGAAGAATAACTTGGGCTAGATTGTGTTCCTAAGTCAACAAGCACAGTTAACCAACAAGATTTTGAGGAGGCCACTTAAGAGCTCAGTATACGAAAGTAGTAGTGACCTGTGGGTATGTTAGGAAACAAGGACCCACACTCGTGGTCTTATTCGACTCAAGAATGAAGGATTCACTGATTTTGTGATGGTCCTATGAACACCGAGCTAAATTTGGCTCTAAATCTTGGTTCATTTTATTAAATTGCTTTTGGGTTCACACAGCTGGAATGATGAGGTGGGTGATGAAATCCCACCAGTTTCAAGTAGAGTTGGGTTTGCTCTTTAATTAATGTATTTTTCGGCGATCCACGCAGTTCGAAAAAGCAAATAAACAATCACCACCTAGATGCTCAATCAACACCCGGGATCGCTTTCAAGCGAGGTATAGAACACGTACCTACCCGTGGGCTATGCCACGGGGTCGCCTCCGTGAGGTAGGGAGGGGTAATGGGCTTGGGCCCACTCCGAGCTAGTACTCCCTACTCACACTCCTTCCCTGCGCACAAGTTAGTGCACAATAAAATATAGGTCACGTGATTGAGAATTATTTTTGGAAGGTGGCTGCCTTTAAGGGGTTGCACACAACATTCAGTTAATTAGGCAGATTAATTAATTTCCAAATTTAGGTTTTAATTCAAACTTAATAGTTTCCTAAAGTAGGGAACTACTAATTCTAAATTTTCCCTCAAGTTTTGGCAGGGTAAACTTCCCAAAATGGAATTGTGTTAAAGATAGACTTTTTCCACTATAAAGATTTAGTTGGATTTAGAAATTTTTTTTGAAAATTAGAAATTTCCAAAAAAATATGCTAAATCTCTAAAAGATATGGGAAAATGCCTAAACTTAACCAAATTCTTATTTGAAAAGTCTCCAAAAGCAATAATTCCCAAAATACTAATCACCTAAAAAAAAAACAGAATGTAAATCTAAACCTAACACTTTTTTCTTTTTTTTTTTGCTCTTTTTTTTTTCCTCAAGGGTTGCTAAGCCCTTGAACACATATCTAAAAATAATAATTAAAAAAAAAATGTAGAAAGTCCTAAATTATTACAAGTTGCACTCGGCCATCCGAGGCTTAAAAAAATAATAATAATAAATAAATAAAAATAACCAAGTAGAAAAGAAAGAGAAGAAGGGGATCCCAAATCCCTTGCTGTTTTTTTTCTTTTTTTGCTGAAAATTTTTCTTCTTTCTTTATGTACTTCCTTCACCCGAGCGGCAACGGCGCCATTTGAAAGTGGGTTTTTCGGTCGTTGAAACGAATCACCCTACTTCAATACTTTAATTTAATCCAAATCCTGCATACATATGAGAATGGTATAGGGCTTGTGTCGGATGCCGAATCCTCACTCGGGGTTAGTTAGTTAGTGCAATAAAGAAAATAAAAATAATAAAAATAATAAAATAAAGAAAAGATTAAAATGGTGGAGTGGTGAGAATGATGGAATAATGGGATTTTTTAAAAATACTTTTGTTTGAGAAATTATTAAGGTCTACCACTATCCATGAAACAAGCATAAAACATAATTAAACATGAGAAAAAAAAAACTAACATTTATTTAAAATGATTCATTAAATTAAAAAGTACTTACAACACTTGAAGACAAAGAAATTGCAAGAACATTCGAAAGTAAAGCTATAAAAATGGTGAGATGGAGAGCTTTCTTCTTCACTTTCTTTATTTTTCTCCTTCCTTTGCAAGAGTCACCAAAGATGGAGATATACCGAGTGATAGAGAGAGAACCAAAGATTCGTAGGTGAGAGAGAAGAGGTTAGATGATAGAGAGTGGGGCGAGAGAGAGAGAGAGAGAGAAAAGGGATTGAGAAATGAGAGAGAGATGAGAAGAGAAGTTAGGGGGGAAGGAACCCTTTCTTAGAGGAAGAGATGGTGTAGGTTATATAGGATCATAGTTAGGGTTCAGAGAGAAAGAGTGTAGCACCCCGGATTTTTCTGTACTTAATGAATATTGTTTTCATAGCTAATTGGCTTTCCTCATAGTCTAATTAATAACTAAGAGAGAAATCGGAAATTCCGAAATGTCAGAAATGTGCGTTTTCAAAAGACGAACCCAACGCAAGTTGAATCGTCGAAATCCGACGAGCGAGTCAAAAGATATGGTCAAAACAGTCTAGACATACTGAGCACCGATCGCTCGGTCCAGTCAGCGATCGTTCGGTCCAAAACCGATCGATCGGTAGCTATCGCACGGTCGAAACTTTTGTATGGGAAAATTTTCCAGAGAGTTGATTTTTGACCGAGATCTCGGTCAATCAACCGATCGCTCGGTAGGCAACCGATCGATCGGTCTTAAACACCAATCGCTCGGTCTTCGCATTTTGCAGAAATTTCATTAAGGGCTTTTTCGTCTTTTGGGGGTTAAACCCTTTCTTCTTAAGGCTTGCCCGAGCCTTAGGGATCATTTACAACATTTGAGAGATTTTGAGAGATAGAGAGAGAAGAGAAGGAAGCTCTAACCTAGGGTTTGGTTTTGAGAAGGAAATCAAGGGGGGTTTAAGAACCCTAGCTCACCCCAACTCGAGTTGCTTCAAGTTCAAGGCTCAAGCTCGTGTGGGGACTCATTCTCCAAGCTAGGGCAGCGATCCTACGGCGTTTTTGAAAGAGGTTTCTTCACCAACTCAAGTCCCCTTCAAGCAAAGGCTTCCTCCTTCCAAATAGAGCTTTTATTTCAAGGTTTCTTCAAGATCAAGCCTTGATCTAAGGTTAGTACACCCTACTAACTTACCCTAGCAATAAATCTAGGTTTTCCTTAGGAAATATGATTCTTGTTAGTATGTTTTATTCCTTGCAAAATGTGTCATCTATAATAAAGATAAACAAGATAAAGAAAGGGTAGGGATGCTTGGATGGAGGTTGGATACAGCGATTGGATGCCGAATGTGTGATGTATGATGTGTGGGTTGTGGATTGGAAAATGGAGGATGGGCATTGTACAAATAACAAACTTACCATTGTGTGATTGAATGGAAAATATGCATTAAAAAGGAGATAAACTACTAAGGAATAATGTATGAAAGTGTTTGACAAAATACCTAAACTATGAATAAATGATCTCAATGAAGAATATAGAAATGGGTTTTATGCATGCGTTCCTATAAATGATAAATTGATCAAATGTTATGCAAACTACTTAAGTTACCTATGTTCATATCATGAATTGAATTGTAATGCCATATCTTGGTTATCCTCATTATCATGATTGTCACTATTGACACGTACACGAGCACGCATGATAGCATGAACCGATATTTCAAGAGCATGTGCATATAATAAACAACAAGAAAATATTGCACGTCAAGGAGGTTGGTAGCCCAGGGAAAATTTGGGTGCTAACCTCTGGCTCACAAGAAAACTAAACAAGTAATAAAAATCACCTATTGTCAAGGAGGTTGGTAGCCCAGGGAGATTCGGGTGCTAGCCTCTGGCTCACAAGAAAACCAAACATTGCATATCAAGGAGGTTGGTAGCCCAAGGACATTCGGGTACTAACCTCTGGCTCACACGTGCATTGCATATCAAGGAGGTTGGCAGCCCAGGGAGATTCGGGTGCTAGCCTCTGGCTCACAAGTTACAAGATGAAAGTTTACAAGATGATGATCATGCATTCACACATGCATGCATACATGATTTCCACGAGGCATACCGAGACATGACATGGGTTTTCAAGCATAAGTTTTATCGGCGTTTTTGCATTCATGTACGCATGTCAGGATGCTTGTATTGCATCATGCCTTATACTGTTCCTTTTGTGATGTTTCTATTACTGCTTGTATGATATTACTATTGTGTGTTTTATTTTTGTTATGGTTTGCTAGTAGCTTGTACTCGCTGAGTATTCCATGCTCAGCCGTACTTTCATGTCGGCAGGTACTGAGGGAGCCCTCGACCCGGAGCCTTGGGTCGAGGAAGAGTATATAGAGGAGAGAGAGCCGGCTATTCCATTACAGTCTCAGGCGGACCGAGACCTCGATGTGTGGCCATACCTCGACTACTGTTGAGGGGAGAGTATGAGAGGGTCTTGTGTATTTTGATATTTTGATGGGTGGGCCTGTCCACCTTAGACTTAGACATGTCTTGTATTTATGTTAACTTGGAATACTATTTTGGATCAATAGAAGAAATGAAAATTCGTTTACGCTTCCGCATATATGTTAGCTTCCGCGCTCTGATTATCGTTGTTAGTACTGTATTTTATCTTGTGCATTACAGGATGGTTTGATAAGTACGCAGTGTGACACCTAAAATATCCCTAAACTCCTAGGGGGTATTTTGGGGCGTTACAAAGAGGGTGTGATGGGATGGACGGCAAGGATTTCGTAGAGAAAATGAGAAATTAGGGTTGCACTTTTGAAAAGTGAGTTGTTAGGATGGGAGAGAAATTAGGAAAGAATGTAAGAAATGGAAGGGGATTAGGGTTTTGAAAGAAAATGAGATGGGTGGCTAGGATTAGAGTTTGGTGATATAGGTGCCTAAGATTTAGGCTAGAAGGTGGTGGCTAAGTTTAGGAAAAAGAGATGGGATTAGGGTTTTTGAACCAACTAGGGTTTTGAAAAGTAAGGATGGACGGCTAAGATGATTAAGATTGGACGAATAGGATTAGGAGAGAGAGATTAGGGTTTTGAGAAATAAAAGAGAAAAAGAAGAGAAAATGATGGCAAAGGGTTTTGAACCCTGGTCTCTAACACAAACTCCCATAGATTTCACCAACTAAGCAAGCTTTTCTCCTTTGTCTTGTATAGTGATCTTTATTACACTACGTGAAAAGGAGTTAAAAACAACACAAACTAGACACAAAAAACAATGGATTTTATCCATGGTTAAATGAACGACGGCTACTAACCATGGTATATAATTTTCGGAAATAACCACGGTCCTTATTCATAGTTTATCTACTCCATTCCGTTAAACTTGTTAAAGGATGTGGTCAGCAATTTTAATCACGATCGTTCAATGAGCATCAGATGGTTCACTTTAAAGAAGAGAGTTTAATGAGATTTAGTGCTCCCGCACAAATCTCATTCCACCTCTATCGTGTTTCCCAAATCCCTCTTCTAGGTAGTTTAGCAAAACTAAACTAGCTCTCGGATAAGTCTTCTTCAGTTCTCTGCATTCCAAGTTCCCAAATCCCTCTTCTAGGTCGTTTCTTTACCGTTTGTACTGTGAAGGAAGAAAGCTCCAAGGTATGTTCGATTACTCATTTGATCTCCTTTTTTTTTAACTGTGATAGAATTGGTTTATTTATACTGTTTTTTGTTTATCTCGATTTGATCGAATTGCATGTTTAGTTCAAAAAAAAAATCTGGAGAATAGCCATGAGATAATTAATGTTTAAGAGTAAGATGATAATTTTCCAGTTTAGGGCATATTTGTTTTCGTAATTTGAATGAGATTCAATCTAGTTGGAGCGATTTTAACGAATCCAACCCCACCATAGAGGCGTTACCGACAAACCCCGCGTTTGAATTCCTTTTTACAGCTGTTGTGTGGGATCCAATGGCCAATGGGGGCGTTGAAGGAGAAGATTGGTTGCATAAATGCTCCTTTATGGGGTTGACAAGATAGATCTAGAAAGGATAATTGGGTACGTTTTTTTTTTTTCGAGTGTTTCTGATTCCAATAGATCGGTGATTTGGGGAGTATTTGAGGAGATTGGTGATGGGGTTTTTTGAATTTTCGGAATTTTGGTTTTGGTAGTGGAGTTTGGGTGATACAGAGCAAGGAAAGTGTGTTTTAGGGAGAGAGAGAAGTGAAGATTTGGGTTATTTGAAGGAGATCTGAGATGGGTATCGTGAGTACTATAATGGGGTTTTGCGGGTTTGGAGTGGGGATTTCTATTGGGCTCGTGATTGGGTATTATCTCTTCATCTACTTCCAACCCAGTGATGTTAATGATCCTGTAATTCGTCCATTAGTTGAGCAAGACTCACAAACTTTGCAACGGTTGCTTCCTGAGATACCCTTTTGGGTGAAAAATCCAGATTATGATCGTGTTGACTGGCTAAACAAGTTCATTGAAAATATGTGTTTCAATGTGGCCTTATCTGGACAAGGCAATCTGCAAGACCGTAAAGAATATTGCAAAGCCCATTGTTGCTGAGCAAATTCCAATATATAATTTTTTTTTTTGGTAAACTCAATCACACCACAAGGCAATGACTGAAGGCAAAGACAAGGGAATACTCACACCACCCAAGCAAACACACACACACACACCACATGCAAACTCACACACACACCACACACATGCAGCCCATGTAAGCTTCACCCTAGAGCTCCTCAAAACCGGTACCAACCGTTTGAGGCGCCAAGGAACTTATATGGGACAACATGCTCGGGTAGGTACCCGATGTGGGACTAAACACTGTTCTGGTTTTTTTGGTAAACTCAATCATACCACAAGGCAATGACTGAAGGCAAAGACAAGGGAATACTCACACCACCCACGCAAACACACACACACACACCAAAATATAAAATTGAGTCTGTTGAATTTGAAGCACTGACGTTAGGGTCCCTACCACCAACTTTTCAAGGTATGAAAGTCTATGTTACTGATGAGAAGGAGCTGATTATGGAACCATCCTTGAAATGGGCAGGAAATCCTAATGTCATTGTTGCTGTTAAAGCATTTGGGTTGAAAGCAACCGTTCAGGTGGTTGATTTGCAAGTCTTTGCTGAACCATGTATTACCCTGAAGCCGTTGGTTCCAAGCTTTCCATGTTTTGCGAAAATTTTCGTCTCTCTCATGGAGAAGCCGCACGTTGACTTTGGACTAAAGCTCTTAGGGGCAGATGTATGTCCATCCCTGGCCTGTATAGGTTCGTCCATGAGTTTATCAAAGATCAGGTTGCGAACTTGTATCTATGGAAAAGATTTTATCTAGTTTCATACTAATCAAATTGTTTGTTTGTTGTGCTCATGATAGCGTTAATTCCCAGATCTGATTGGGGTTTCTCGTCATTATTTTGTTTAAATTTAAATTGTCGATGTTTGCTCTCTAGTAATAAAAAAAAATCTGGTTCTGCTTAGGGCATTCTTTTTGGTTTCTGCTATATATCAATCTGGTTCTCTTTAGAGCATTTTTTTTATTGTAATTTGAAAGGCTGTAAAGTTGAATTTATCTTTGGAATTTGAATCATCTCTTTAAATCAACTTTTCTTTGAACTTAACTTCACAGATCATCTAATTCTTTAAATCTGTTTTTTTTTTTGGTTTCTCTATCAATATGGAACGCTAGAA
Source organism: Tetracentron sinense (assembly GCA_015143295.1). NCBI lineage: Eukaryota > Viridiplantae > Streptophyta > Magnoliopsida > Trochodendrales > Trochodendraceae > Tetracentron > Tetracentron sinense. The sequence goes on along the minus strand of CM026565.1, from coordinate 11,873,094 downwards.
AATATGTTTCCTCTTTTTATCTTTTGGTTTTCCTATCAATATGGAACGCTGGAATTTACAAACAGTGGAAGATTCCCTCTTCCTTATTTGATTTTCTTGGTGGGTGAGTTGATTGCCTATTCCATGGTGGTTTGGACCAATCATGTTTCAAATTTCTACCAAATGGTTACCATTTGTTAAATACTTTGTTTATATTTTTCAAGAACTAATAAACGTTTTAAAGAATAGCATGAGATAATTGATTTTGCATAGTAATATGAACCTAGCATTATCTTTATAACCAATATGTCTCAGTCAGTTTCAATCTAGTCCTGAGACTAGTGTCTAGAAGCCCGAATTGTTAGTTGCCACCCCATCCTTATATATTGAGTTAGCAGTTACGAACAAATGCATATGTACAAGATAGAGTCATCCCAAAACATATGAGAAAAACTATCAAATCATGAATGAGGACAATATAAAGGTAGACATTAGTAGCTATCTCATAACCACCCACCGTATTTCCACCAATACTAGGTACTTTCTAGAGCTCTATAAGCCACCACAAACACTCCCTAGAGAAAGAATACCAATACTCAGATTAAGGAAGTTTTGAGAAGAAGGTTGACCATTGATGCTTTTCCCTTTTGTCTTCTTAAGTGATGATCGATTATGGAAATCAGTGATCGTTTCATTTTCTTATTTCAATTATTCAGTTTTCTATGACTGATGGGTATTTGGTTTTGCATCTTTTGAGTTATTATGAATTGAGTTCTTGTTTGGAGGTATGAATCAAAATGGTTTTTTCCTTTCTTGGTTGGTTTTTTCCTATAGTTGCAAGTTATAAAGCCAAATCTGATTGGGATCCAGTACTTACGTGAAAATGGGTTAAAAACAACATAAAAGAGTCGCAATAAACAATGGATTTTAACCATGGTTAAATGTAGGATGACCCATAGCCGTGGTATAAAAATTCGGTAATGACCACGGTTGTCGTTTGTTGTACATGAGAAGAAGCTTTTTTTTACATTATGCTTCAATGTTTCTTCAGGCATCAATTGTATTTCACATATAATTTATGGAATAATTATATAATTATTTGGACATATCTGTGTAATCTTATATATTCTCTAAGGGTAGGAAGTACAAATTATATTCCTATAGTTATAAGCATTCACAATTTTTTACATTACTTAATAGGGGAGTACTAGCAAAACTCCCCTCCAAGAAAATTCGTCCTTTATAAGGGAAAAGGACAAAGGACATGTGATGTGAGACCACCACAAGGCAGTTGTCTTTTCCAAAAAAAAATAGGAAAGTTTGCTTGGGTGCAAGTTCGAGGTGGTACTTCCCTTACCTAATAAGACTAATTTAAAAATAGGGTCGTATTAGGTTTTTTAGGGGATGGTTTGTAATTTGGAAGTTTGATTTGATTTGTAGTAATTAGAACGACTAAGCGTGAGTTATGGTTGACAGAGGAACTATATTCCAGCAAGGGACTCACTGCATACTATTTCTTATTTAGAAGAACTAAGTATCATATTCAACTCTCAACTATGGGTAGAGTCTTAAGAATTCATTACCATCATTAGATTGCAATACAGATTTTATGACCTTGTTATGTAATATACATAAAATTTCAATCAGTGCAAAATGGGAGTGATCTTTGTTTCTTTGTCTTAGAATTTCTTATATAATTATCCATTTAATTGCCATTTTCAGCCAACTAGAAGATGTCATCGACACCCCTAAGCAAGGAGTGGATGACAGCACCGAGGGCGTCTGCTGAATACCTCAAAGGTGTTGCATCATTCCTTTCGTTTGCGAAACAAAATTGTAGGGGTGTTGATTCGAATTGTTGTCCTTGTGTCAAATGCCATAATCTACAAGGGAAGAAAACCCTAGAAGTTATTTCAGAGCATTTAATTTGTGATGGTATAGATGAGTCGTACACGAGATGGATCCACCATGGAGAACCATTTTTCATCCACCATGGAGAACCATTTTCCAGAAGTGATGTCAATGTTGGGGCTACTAGTACGTCAGCTAGTAATCATGATGAAGATATGTTTCCAAGAATGACAGATATGTTGAATGACACATTTGGACATGTTAGTCCTAATAACCTAGATGTATGCTTGGATGAAGCGCATAATGAAAATGACGGTCAAGCTTCAGGTGATTCACAAGAGGATATTCAGTACAAGACGTTGATGGAGGATGCGATACAACCCCTATATCCCTTGTGTCGAGGTGAGCATACAAAATTATCGGTCACAGTTCAGTTGTTGAGCATGAAGGCTAGACATCAGTGGTCTAATAAGAGTTTCACAGAGTTGTTGAAAATGATCAAAAAGATTCTACCAGATGAGAACACTTTGCCAGATAGCACCTACACTTCCAAGAAGTTGATTAAGTCTCTGCGTATGGAGTACGAAATTATCCATGTATGTCGTAACGATTGCATTCTATATTGGAGAGAGCATGCAACTAAGGATAGTTGTCCTACGTGTGGTGATAGCAGATGGAAACCGGTGAACGAATCAAAGCCAAGAGCAAAACGTTTACCGTGGAAAAAGTTAAGATACTTTCCATTATCACAGAGGTTACAAAGAATGTATAGTGTCCCGTGGATTGCAAAGAATATGACATGGCATGCAAACTCAGTTGAAAATGATAGCCACATGCGTCATCCGGTAGATTCTTCTTGCTGGAAATCAATAAATATTAGGTGGAGTGACTTTGCTGCCGAGTCACGTAATGTTCGGTTAGGACTTGCAACGGATGGATTCAATCCTTTTGGAAACAAAAGCAACTCTTATAGTTGTTGGCCTGTTATGATTGTTCCGTACAACCTTCCCCCATCTTTATGCATGCGTAAGGAATTTACAATGTTAACACTGTTGATTCCTGGCCCAACTGGTCCAGGGCATGACATTGATGTCTATTTGCAGCCATTGATCGCAGAGTTGACTGAATTGTGGTCTACTAGAACGTTAACATATGACTTCTATACTAAGAATATGAAAGCAATTTTGTTGTGAGCTATACATGATTTTCCAACATATGGCCATCTTTCGCGTTGTAGGACAGCAGGAAAGTATGGTTATCCTGTTTGTAGTGAAGGGATAGACTCAGTGTGGCTAGCACATGGAAAGAAGTTTGCTTATATGGGCCACAGAAGATTCTTAGCAGATGCAAGTCATCATTTCAGAAGACAAAAAACACAATTTAATGGGACGGAAGAACATAGGAAGCATCCCCGCCGTTTGAGTGGGTCCGAAGTATTATGCAAAATGGAAACTATTGAGACCAAGTTCGGAAAGGTAGCAGAAAAGAAGAGAAATAGATCCAAGGGTGAGGAGAGCAGTGCATGGTCAAAGAGATCGATCCTATTTGACTTGGCGTATTGGAAGGTAATTTATAAGATATTTTATGACATTAATGTGATGTGCTATACATCGCTTGTATACTAACATATATTGTAAATCTGTACAAGATTTGCCTATTCGTCATAATTTGGATGTGATGCACGTAGAAAAAAATATTGCAGAGAACCTAATTGCAACGATTATGGATACAAAGGGTAAGACTAAGGATGGTATTGAAGCCTGTCAGGACCTTAAGGCAATGAAGATAAAGAAAAACTTATGGCTGATTGAAAAGAACGGCAAGTTATCTTGTCCCATAGCTCCTTTTTCCTTGACCAGATTGGAAAAGGAAATAATTTGTAAAACCTTGCATGAGTTGAAGGTTCCAATTGGATATAGTGCAAATTGGAAGCATAATGTGAGTTTTCAAGATTTTCAACTCAAGGGCCTGAAGTCACATGATTATCACATCCTCATACAACAACTACTACCAGTGTTGCTGATGCATGCATTCAAGAAACATAAGCCATTGCGTGCTGCTATCTGACAGTTATCAATATTCTTCAATATCTTGTGTTCTAAGGTTATTAACCGTATAGAGTTTTCGAACATGAGAAAACACATTGTGGAAACACTATGTGTGTTCGAAAAGTATTTCCCGCCTTTATTTTTTGTTTATATGACACACCTTGTTGTTCACTTGGCGGAGGAGGCGCAGATATGTGGACCTGTTAGATATCGATGGATGTATCCGTTTGAGAGGTAATTGAAATGTTTGAATTAATTAATTTTTTTTAATTAATATGTTTAGCATCGATATCTGATTGATGATATATGTACAGGATGATGAAAACATACAAACGATATGTTGTTAATCAGAATTTTCCAGAAGGGTGTATTACAGAGCAATACCTCATGGAAGAATCAATGAGGTATTGCATGGAGTACATACCCGAGGGTAGAGAAGGAAGCCATAAGCGAGGACAAAGTACATTTATGGATGATGATCTTGAATGTGCCTACCCTATCGATAAAAAGGGGAAGATCTATCGTCTTCAAAATTTGTTGTTCCAACAAGCGCGTAGATGGGTTCTACAACAATCTCCTGAAAATGCTGAGTGGGAGAAGTAAGCAAAATTGATATTCAAATATTATAAATTATTATTTTGATTCCATTTATGTTTATACTTATCTAAAGGCGTATCTCGTTTCTTTCGCAGAAAGTATCTGACATATCTTCAAGGCCATAAAACTGGTGATAAAAATCGAAGGGGAAATCAACCACTAAAAAAGGCGATGAATTACATTCCTTGGTTAAGACAACAGCTAGAAAAAGAAGATATGTCTATCCTGAAGAGGCTTGCTGATGGTCCAAATTTTGACGCTATGTCATATAGTGCGTATGCAGTAAATGGATATGTTTTTTGTACACTGGATTCAGAAATGAGCATGACGACACAGAATAGTGGGGTCTTTATGAAGGCTATAACTAGTTTCAGGGCAAGTGTCAAGGATAAGAATCTTGTCGAAGAAGAAGTCACCTATTATGGCATTGTTAAACAAATACTTGAATTGGATTACTATGACTTCAAAGAAATGGTATTCTTTTGTGATTGGGTGCGTATAGAAGATAAAACAAATGGATGTTATGTTGATCCAGAAACGAATTTGGTATTTGTTAATTTGGGAAAATTCAAAAGCAATTCATTTGAAGACGATGAGCCATTTTGTCTTGCAGCTCAAGCCATGCAAGTCTTCTATTGCAAGGATCAAACTAGGGATAATTGGTATGTTGTCTTAGATGCTCCAAAGAAATTGAATCGAGATGCGGATGCTTATGAAGATCCCTTGGTCTTTGAAGCAAGAATGAAAACGGATGCTTTAACATCAACTTTAGTTGATGATGTAGCAGAAGACGATGAAGATTAATGTAGGACAGATTATAAGCCTAAAGATTATATTATTTTGAATGTAACCATCATTGACTGAAATGATTAATTGAATATGATTATTAAATTTTGTTTTAATTGATGCTTCAATTCTTAAAACTTTAAGAGAATTTCTTATTTTGATATATGTTGTTAGATTGCAAGTCTTCTATTACAAGGATCAAACTAGGGTAATTTTCTAATAGAGTAAGGTAGTTGTGGGTTAATTATATAGTTGTTTTTCGGAATAGCACACAAATGGGTTTGTTTTTAGTCATCATGTATTCTTTTACTAATCTAGCGCATTGCTATTCAGATTGCGTAATTTGTTTTTATATGATTTGGTTATAAATTTCTGGGATTGTTATCATTTATTCCCGATTTCCATGAGTGTACATCAGCTCGAGACATACCATGTACCATTGGCCCACGTGGGGTGACTATATTCTCGAGATTGTTGGGTCTTATGTAGTTTGATATTTGATAGGTGGGCCTGTCCACCTTAGACTTAGGCCTGTTTGTAATTTATGTTAATGTTGCCTGTCCGTCGGCTGGATCTTTTGGTGGATGCGATTTAAAAAAGGAAATTTAAGGGCTACGCGTCCCGCATTTATATTTAGCTTTCTTGCTCGATTTCAGGTTTTTTTTTTGTACGTATCCGTGTTAATTACAGGTAGGGTTCGGCAGGGATACGAATTTATCATCACACCTAAATTAAGTCCATTATTAACTCTCCTATGGGGATGTTTTGGTCGTGACAGTATCTATGCCATTACCCGTTCCTATTCCATGGAAAGTGATCAAAGACCGAGTCTTCCACGGTCCCTTCAAACTCACCTTGTGTGTGTGGAACTAATTAATCGGCAATGACACAATACAGCCCAGCCCTTAGATACACCTAGAGCTCACTTGAGGTAGAAAAAGGTGGTTGGGTCGAGGGGTTTTGTGGGAGTGTGTGGTTTTAGACACCGGAAAGCGTATAACAAAAACAGGAATCTTTACAATCATTGTCTTCCCCACCACTTTGGACTTCCGGGGCAAAACACAACTAAGGTAAATGACTGTGACACAAAGAACTCACCCACACACATGAAAATCGGTGAATGAGGACATTACATGACTCCAACCCTCTCCCAACACTCTCCAAGCATTTACATTACATCAATTGAACAATCATCTTAAATTAATTAAGACACTAAGCTCTTGTCAACGTAAAGTCTATCTGCTACAGCCCTGCACCGACACATGCATTAAACTAACACCCAGTGAAGAAATGTGTGGAAATGAAAATAAGTACCACGTGACGCAAGGATGTAGCTGAACTGGGGAAATAAACCCCACTCTCCCCCTTTCTATCGGCACAATTGCCAAAGGTAACAGGATGGTCAATAGTCCTAAAGAAAAATATACAATTTAGCAAATGGTGAAATATTAGGCAACCACGGTACAACATTAATGCAAACAATGAAGGGCATAAAGAGCGTGAGGAATCGAAGATAGAAATATAAAGCATAGCTAATACCCTTGAACAGTTATCACAACAACTCTCCCTCACCAACTCCACCTTGATCTCGCCCCTAAGATCAAGGATACCACAAACAGGGCACTATGTTAGAAAGGTCCTAGGACCAAATAAAAAGGAAAACCACAATAAAAAATTAATCATGCGCCCGCACAACATGCATCGAACAGCTTCCAAATAGTTAGTAATTTAAAATTCAATCCAATGAGACATGATTAGCTTAGTCCGACTGAGGATCACTTTATAACTAAATCTCCCGAATGCTAAAGCCAGCCAGTTCACTTAGACACATTTAGTGAACAGTTCAAAAGTGAAGCATTGTGTGTAGTGGCGTGTCTGACAAGATACAGATCAAGAGTTCTTTCCCCTTTCCAGGTCTACATTACCACTAAGGGGACTCCAAGATATACCTCCAGAATCAAACCTAGTTAGAGCCAGATCTATGAGTTTTTACATTTTAAGTGCTCCTTTATCCATTTTTAATCGGACCATTATTTGTTGCTTTTATTTTTGGTCAAATACACTCAAACTATGTAAGCATTATTTCTTTTGATGATCTTTATCTGATCAGATCTTTTCAGCAATGCTTGGCATATTCACACTACTAGGTAGGTAGTCCCCCGCCTATTAGCAGCAGAGACTGTTCACTCTAGTACGACCGATTAGATCCATACTGCTCCACCGCTGTAGTAGCCATTTTCATCCTGTGTTGCTTCAATGTGACTTTCACACTAACTAGTAAGTAGCCCTTTTTTATCGTAACACTTTAAGCTCATGGAGGCTTCACAAAAAGTGGATGACTAAAAAAATGTGGTCATTCTAGATTGGTCATCCAAGGTCACACTTAGGGATCAGTCAAACACCTACAGATTGGAAATAGACCCAACAGATCAGTCAGAGTGCAATGTGCAATTTTGTAAAGCATACACACAGGAATAAGTCTCTACCTGTTCAAGATAAATACTATGTATTTTCCAGCCTAACCAAGAGACTATGAATGTGATTATCCTCAATCAGCAACACATGTTCAACCCTGGACGCGGATAGTGAAATAAAGTGATCACACAAGGAATGCAGATCATAGGCAAGTCAAACAACTGGCAATCCTGAAAACAATCTTTTTTTGCTTTTGTATGGTTTTTCAATGTTTTTTTGGATTTTTTTTTCAAAATAACGAAAACAGAAAAACAATACAAAGCAAATAAACACTATTTAAAAAGAGAGATTACAAGTATACCCAGATACATAGCCCTAGGACAATATATATCACTATAGCACACACACCCTAGGCTAGACAGGCACGCCGGCTATAGTGAAGCCCTTCAGGTCTTCCTTTTCTCACCAGTAAACTCGTTTTAGAAGTTTGATGACCCTTGTGTATCTAACCGTTTCGGTGAGGTTAGGTATGACTTTTTGCCTCTTCCTCAATTTTCTCCTTTTCCAAGATTGAGACCTAGAATTAGGCGGGTCATTCTGGTCTCCTCCCAGTTACCGAATCCTGTAGAGCCCCCTCCTTTTTTCCATGTAATTGGGATCTGTGGCCAAGGCATGAAGCCCTTTGTAATCTTCCTTTCCTAATGCAATGAGAAATTTTGAATCACCTCTAAATGTTTTACACAGCTAGTACTTCCGAGTCAATATATCGAAAACCCAGTTACTAAACCCGTTACTATCTCCGACTTCAGGGGTAATTTAGTCAATAAATAAAGTAGAAGTTATAAATTTTGAAATTTCAGAATGTCCCCGTCGAAAGACGAATCCAACGCAAGTTACATCGTCAAAATCCGAACAAACGAGTTGAAAGTTATGGCCAAATTACCAAAGTGTGGAAAATAGGAGAAAAACAACAAAATCGAAGGGGTTGCTCGATCGATCGCATGCAGCGAAATGGGTCCCAAACTCTCGGGGTCTAATCGATAGATGGATCCCCAGGTGCGATAGATCGTAGGGATCTGCGATCGATCGCAAGAGTGTACGATCGATCGCATGCAGGGGGAAATCAGACCAGAAAGGTTCGGGTTCATATGCGAATAGATCGCATCCAGGTGCGATCGATCGCAAGGACCTGCGATTCGATCGCAAATAATGTGTGGCGATCGATCGCATGCAGCCAAGTGTTTGATGAAATGCCTCATTGAAGAAGATGACTGCTTTATTTTAGAAAATGTATGTGTGAACTTCTTGATAGATTAAATGCTTATTGGTTTGATTTAATTATTGATCAATTGAAATGTTCTCTATACAATTGTCATACTAAATTGTACACGGTCCCACGAGTACGGCATGCATGACATGTTTTATCGGTATTTTTAAGAACGAGACTTAGAGGTGGGACATATCCTATGATATGTTTCACTTCGCTTTGGCAAGACAAGACTATCATGGGCATTAGGGAAGAAGGGTCTCCCTTCCCTCACAAGTAGTTTACTTTCCAAGCAAGCATGACATGACATGGGCATTTAGGAAGAAGGGTCTCCCTTCCCTCACAAGTAGTTTATTTTTCGAGCAACCAAGCATGATACAAGCATGACACGCATGGCATGACACGCATGACACGATAGACAAGTTTTAAATCACGAAAAGGGTAATTTCAGTTAAGTCAAGTGCACGATGTTTTCAAGGGTTTTATCGATTTTTATGAAATGTAAGCATGATTATAAATTGCTTTATTTCCTTTTCATGATGTTAATTGTTCCTGCTTCATATAAGTGAACTGCTTCCTGCTTCCTATACTACTATGGTGTTGCTATGACTGTTGGTTAGTACTTGGTACCCGTTGAGAATTCCATGCTCAGCCGTACTTCTTATGTTGGCAGGTACTGAGGGAGATACCACTCCATTTGATGTCTGTGCTCTGAGCCCTTGGGTGGAGGAGTACGTCGAAGAACCTCTGGAGGAACCTCTGGCCAAGGGTTACTATTAGGTGGTAGGAGATTCTGAGTGCATAGTTGTGGGTGAGTTGAGAGAGAGATATCCATGTATTTTGGCGGGCATGTCCGCACTTTCTTTTGGCGATTCCTTTTTGTATTAAACTTAAATCATATATTTATATATACATAGAGGTTGTTAGTCTTCTGCTGTACCATGTTAGTGATGTTTCCGCTAATCATGTCCTCTATTGTATATGCCTTGTGGGTTTTTGCAGGATGGTTTATCATGCAAGTCATGTAAGTCATGATTAGTCGTCCAAGATTCACTCTAACTCCTAGGGTGGGTTTCGGGTCGCGACAAGAAGTGGTATCAGAGCCTAGGCTTTAGGTCTCTAGGGTCACTTAGAATCTGGTACCACGGCTTGAAGAGAACATATGTTAGGAAGCAAGTTAGGAAGGAAGTCGGAAGAGAGTCATGATTCCAAGTGTGAGACTAAATTTTAGTCTTAGTCCAAAATGGTTGTCCCAACCAAGTGCTTGTCTAGAAACGCTAGAACACTAAGTCTCTTATGTCTACACCGATGGGTATGATGCAATATATACTAATACTATATCAATAGTACTACTTGAATTAGTGTGAAATGAAAGTATGATGAATTTTGGTTCCAAGTTAGACTCATGTGGTGTTATTGATCTCAGGACAGTAGCCATGAGGAGGGGCACACGGGGTCGCGGACCACACATTAGGGCTTCATCTTCTTCTCGAGATGAGGGTGAGTAGCCGGACCTCTCTCAGGTTCTCGGCTCTATTGCAGAGACTTTAGCCTTACTGGCGGCTAAGCAGGCTACTCCATCGTCTGCAACACCTACTCCACCGCTTGCTGCTCCAGTACATCGTCCAGCTGGGGTTGAGGCATTCAGGAGATTGAGGCCTCCACCATTCCATGGGAGTGTGGACCCTCTTGCCGCGGAGGCTTGGATCCTCCAGTTGGAGAAGATCTTTGAGGTCCTCTCGCCTTCAGAGGAGGATAGAGTAGCATGGGCAATTTTCATGCTCGAGGGTGAGGCACACCATTGGTGGTTGTCCGCCTTGAGGACTCAAGAGTTGACTATGCAAGGTCAACCCTAGACTTGGGAGGAGTTCGAGGACACCTTCTACAAGAAGTATTTCCCAGTTGGAGCTCGGGAAAAGAAAGAGAGAGAATTCATCAACCTGGAACAAGGTTCGATGTCGGTGGCGCAATATGAGGCCAAGTTCTCAGAGCTGTCATGCTTTGCGACTCATATGATCGCTACCGAGGTGATGAAGGTAAGAAGGTTTGAGCAAGGGCTCAAAGATGTTATTATGGAGAGAGTCTCGGTCTTCAGGCACGCCACTTACGCCGAAGTAGTGGATAAAGCCTTGTTGGTTGAGGCCAATTCAGAGACCGTGTCCAAGAAGAGGGAATTGGGGAGAGGCCAAGCCAGTAGTTCAGCACCTCCAGAGAGGTGGGCTCGTACCGGCCCTTATCAGTACGCATGGCCAACACCACCACAGTATGCATGGCCAGCACCACCGCTGAGGACAGCTTATGCGCCTCTAGCTCCACGGCAGTATGCGCCTCAGGCGCCACGACCTCAGGCTCTTCCTGCCCCACGGCCCATTGCACCTCAGGTAGCGAGGCATGCTCCACCTCCGATCCCTCCGACTTACACATATAAGATTTGCACGTCTTGTGGCAGAAGGCACCCGGTAGGAGATTGTCGAAAGGCATCGAGTGGATGTTTCCATTGTGGTCGCCAGGGTCACATGATCAGGGATTGTCCGACGAGGCATCTGCCAGGCCAGTCACAGAGGATTAGGCTCCCAGCTCGTCCAGCAGGATCATACTAGGCGTCCTTCCAGCCTGCACGGCCTACACCTCCACCTTGCCAGGCGAATCAGGGGCGAGTTTTTGCCTTGACAGAGGGTGATGCACTTGCATCTGACAATGTAGTGCAAGGTACGCAGTTGTAATTTATTTAATTACCCGTAAATTGAATTGTTATGTATTATTCTTTGTGTACGTATATGGCATATTATATATAAATACCTATATGTATACGTTGTTGATGCATGGATTGACTTAGCTAGCTAAAATTTAAGGAACCTTACTAGTCAATGAATGTTTGGCTCGAGTATTAATCGACACAAGGTCTACTCATTCATTCGTATCGCCGATTTTTTCAGAAGGCTTTTCTGTGGACCCTAGCCAGTTGAAACCGGAGTTGGCCATTTCGACTCCTCTCAGCAAGATAGTATTGGCGGATAAAGTGTGTAGAAACAGTGTGGTTCAAGTGGGAAGCCATGAGTTGGCAATCGACCTCATCGTCCTCGGATTCCAGGACTTTGACATTATCTTGGGGATGGATTGGTTAGCAGCACATCATGGGCATGTGGCTTGCTTTGAGAAGATGGTACTCTTCAAGCCAGTAAAAGGGAAGCCATTTCATTTCCGGGGGGATGAGGAATAAAGATATTGCTCACTTTGCGGCACTAAGCTTAGCAAACCCCGAGGCAAAGGACTCTTCGACTATCCCGGTCGTGAGTGAATTCCTGGATGTATTTTCAGAGGAGTTGTCAGGGTTGCCTCCAGATAGGGAGATTGAGTTTGTGATCGAGCTTGCTCCAGGCATAGCTCCCATCTTTCGGGCTCCGTATAGAATGGCCCTGATTGAACTCAAAGAGTTGAAGACTCAGTTGGAGGAATTGTAAGGCCTTGGTTTCATTCAACCAAGTGTCTCACCGTGGGGTACCCCGGTGTTATTTGTTAAGAAGAAGGATGGCTCGATGCGAATGTGTGTCGATTACCGGCAATTGAACAAAGTCACTATAAAGAATAGGTATCCATTACCTAGAATTGATGACTTGTTCGATCAGTTGAAAGGAGCGAGATTTTTCTCAAAGATCGATCTTCGCTCGGGTTATCACCAATTGAAGATGAAGGCCGAGGATGTGCCCAAAACTGCTTTCAGGACTCGATACGGACACTATGAGTTCTTGGTGATGCCTTTTGGTCTCATGAACGCCCTGGCAGCCTTTATGGATTTGATGAATCAGGTGTTCCAGCCATATCTAGATCGATACATGATCGTGTTTGTCGACGATATCTTGGTGTACTCCCAGACACTGGAAGATCACATGCAAGACCTTCGTCTTGCTTTGGGAATGCTGAGAGAGCACAAGCTATACGCCAAACTTAACAAGTGTGAGTTTTGGTTGGAAGAGGTGGCATTCTTAGGCCACATTGTATCCGCGGAAGGCATATCAGTGGATCCGAAGAAGATAGAGGCAGTCATGAGTTGGACGAAGCCCAAAAGTGTCACAGAGATACGTAGTTTCCTTGGGTTGGCAGGCTACTACAGGAGATTCGTAGAGGGTTTCTCCAGCCTTGCGACACCGCTCACTTATTTGACAAGGAAGAATGCGAAATTTGTATGGAGTGATAAGTGTGAGATCAGTTTCATGGAACTGAAAAAGAGGCTTACCACGGCCCCCATCCTTACAGTGCCATCTAGACATGGCGGGTATGAGGTGTAAAATGATGCCTCGCACGTGGGACTTGGTTGCGTGCTCATCCGACACAAGAAGTTCATTGCCTATGCATCAAGGCAATTGAAGGAGCATGAAAAGAATTACCCCACGCATGACTTGGAACTTGCCGCGGTCGTGTTTGCACTCAAGATTTGGTGCCATTATGTTTATGGGGTGGAGTTCTATGTGTATATGGATCACAAGAGTCTCAAGTATCTCTTTTCCCAAAAGGAGCTGAATCTAGTTGGATGGAATTTTTGAAAGACTATGACTGCACCATCCAATACGACCCGGGAAAAGCGAACGTAGTAGCAGACGCCTTGAGTAGAAGAGCTCTGGGGTTACTAGCACACATGTTGGTGCAAGAATGGAGATTATTGGAGGATTTGGCAAATCTGGACATTAGTGTGAATGATACAATTCGCGGTCCTGTTTTGGCAAATGTCACGGTTCGGCCATATATTATAGATTTGATCCAAGAATACCAAGCCACGGATGCTGAATTATTGGCTTATCGGGACAAGGAAATTGCCAAGGGTAGTAAAGACTTTTCTCTCACTAGTCGAGGTGCTATTACGTTTAAAGGAAGGCTGTGTGTTCCGGCCAATGCAGATCTTCGACGAGAGATCATGGATGAAGCACATCGTTTGAAGTACACAGTGCATCCTGGGGGTACAAAGATGTACCAGAACCTTAAGAGTCACTTTTGGTGACGGAATATGAAGAGGGATGTTGCGGAATATGTGGCACGGTGCTTGGTGTGCCAACAGGTGAAAGCAGAACACATGCGACCCGCCGGTCTATTGCAGTCTCTTCCTATTCCCGAGTGGAAATGGGAGAACATATCCATGGATTTCATAGTTGGCTTACAAAAGACGGCAAGGGGCTCAGATGCGATATAGGTAGTAGTGGATCGCTTGACAAAGTCCGTGCATTTCTTGCCTTATCGAACCACCTTCAATTCTAGCCAGTTGGCCGCTCTGTACATCAAGGAAGTGGTTAGGCTACATGGGGTGTCAGTTAGTATTGTGTCAGATCGGGATCCGAGATTCACGTCCAGGTTCTGGAAGAGTTTTCAGGATGCCATGGGTTCCCGACTTGACTTCAGCACCGCATTTCATCCACAAATGGATGGACAAACCGAGAGGGTGAACCAAGTCATCGAAGACATGCTTCGAGCTTGTATGTTGGATTTCAAGGGCAGTTGGGAAGAGCACGTGCCTTTGGTTGAATTTTCCTATAACAATAGCTATCAGGCGAGCATCCAAAGTACTTGGTCCGGAGTTGATCAAGCAAACCGCAAAATATAGTTAAGATCATCCGGGATCGGTTGAAAACTGCCTAAGATCGTCAGAAAAGCTATGTTGACACTCGCCGTAGGGACTTGGAATTCCAAGTAGGGGATCAAGTCTTTGTGAAGGTATCTCCTAGCAAGGAGATCATGAGATTTGGCAAGAGAGGCAAGCTTAGTCCTCGTTACGTTAGACCCTTTGAGATTATCACACGAGTTGGTCAAGTTGCTTACAGAGTAGCTCTTCCACCTCACATGGCCGCAGTTCACAACGTTTTCCATGTATCTATTCTTCAGAAGTACATTGCGGATCCTTCGCATGTCATAGACTTGGAACCGTTGGAAATCCGAGAGGATCTCACTTTGATTGAAAAGCCGGTTCATATATTGGACCGTAGAGATCAAGTGCTTCGCAACAAGACTATTTCATTAGTGCTCGTTCAGTGGCAACATCATGCTTAGGAAGAGGCCACATGGGCACGTGAAGCCGAAGTCAAAGCGAAATACCTGGAGTTATATTAAATAGATTTTGTTTAAGCTATGTAATGATGTTTTGGGACTTGTAATGCATGTGTCATCCAAATTTCGAGGACGAAATTTTTGTAAAGGGGGGGAGGATGTAGAGCCCCGGAACTTTTTTCCATGTATTGGGATCCGTGCCAAGGCATGAAGCCTTTTTAATCTTCCATTTCTATGAAATGAGAAATTTTGAACAACTCTAAGTGTTAAAAAGTAGTATTCCTAAGTCAAATATATTGAAAACCCGAGTTACTGAAACCCATTTGTGGATCAGTCGACTTCAGGGGCAATTTAGTTAATAAATAAGGTAGAAATTGAAAATTCTGAAATGTCAAGAATGTTCCCCTTCGAAAGACGAATCCAACGCAAGTTGAGTCGTCAAAATCGAACAAACGAGTTGAAAGTTATGGCCAAATTACCAAAGTGTGGAAAAATAGAAGAAAAACAACAAAATCTGAAGGGTGCGATCGATCACAAGTCAGGTGCGATCGATCGCATGCAGGCGAAATGGGTCCTAAACTTTTGGGGTCATAT
Organism: Tetracentron sinense; assembly: GCA_015143295.1. Classification (NCBI taxonomy): domain Eukaryota; kingdom Viridiplantae; phylum Streptophyta; class Magnoliopsida; order Trochodendrales; family Trochodendraceae; genus Tetracentron; species Tetracentron sinense. The sequence goes on along the minus strand of CM026565.1, from coordinate 11,857,527 downwards.
GCGATAGATGGATCCCCAGGTGCGATAGATCCCAGGGATCTACAATCGATCGTAAGAGTGTGCGATCGATCGCATGTAGGGGGAAATCAGACCAAAAAGGTTCGGGGTTCATGTGCGATAGATCGCATCCAGGTGTGATCGATTGCAAGGACCTGCGATCGATCGCAGTTAAGTGTGCGATCGATCGCATGCGGTAGCAGATTCCAGATTTGAGGGTTTTAACCCTTGATCTATTTCGGGGTTTTCATTTGGGGCTTTTGTTAACCTAGAGGAGACGAAGAGAAGGGAGAGGAAAAAGGGAGTTTCCAAGAGGATTTTGGGTTGGAGTGAAGGATTAACTCCACATTTCTTCCCCAAATCTCAAGGTCTTCCAAATCCAAGCTCAAGCACCACGTGGAGTTCTCCTCCAAGCTAGGCAACGCATACCACGAGCTACTTCGAGGGTCTTCTTCGCTCTATTGAGGTCTGTACCCTATACTAGCCTTCTAGTTCACCTATTCTCCTTGTTTTTCTTTCATTTGATGATTTTCCCCAAATTTCTAAACAAGATAAGGAGAATGGATGGATGAATGGATGTTGGATGTGAATGGGCGATTGGATGCCGTGTGTTTGTTGAAATGAATGAAATGGGAAGGGCATTGGACCAATAACAAATGTACATGTATGCTATGAGCTTAACCTACCTAGAAATTCAAGATTTAGGTATTAACCATAATGCGCATACCAAGTGTTTGATGAAATGCCTCATTGAAGAAGATGATGTTTTATTTTAGAAAATGTATGTGTGAACTTCTTGATAGATTAAATGCTTATTGGTTTGATTTAATTATTGATCAATTAAAATGTTCTCGATACAATTTTCATACTAAATTGTACATGGTCCCACGAGTACGGCATGCATGACATGTTTTATCGGTATTTTTAAGAACGAGACTTAGAGGTGGGACATATCCTACGATATGTTTCACTTCGCTTTTGGCAAGAACAAGACTATCATGGGCATTTAGGAAGAAGGGTCTCCCTTCCCTCACAAGTAGTTTACTTTCCAAGCAAGCATGACATGACATGGGCATTTAGGAAGAAGGGTCTCCCTTCCCTCACAAGTAGTTTATTTTTCGAGCAAGCAAGCATGATACAAGCATGACACGCATGACACGATAGACAAGTTTTAAATCACGAAAATGGTAATTTCAGTCAAGTCAAGTGCACGATGTTTTCAAGGGTTTTATCGATTTTTATGAAATGCAAGCATGATTATAAATTGCTTTATTTCCTTGTCATGATGTTAATTGTTCCTGCTTCATATATGTGAACTACTCCCTGCTTCCTATACTGCTATGGTGTTGCTATGATTGTTGGTTAGTACTTGGTACCCCGTTGAGTATTCCATGCTCAGCCGTACTTCTTATGTTGACAGGTACTGAGGGAGCTACCACTCCATTTGATGTCTATGCTCCGAGCCCTTCGGTGGAGGAGGAGTACGTCGAGGAACCTTTGGAGAAACCTCTGGCCGAGGGTTACTATTAGGTGGTAGGAGATTCTTAGTGGATAGCTGTGGGTGAGTTGAGAGAGAGATATCCATGTATTTTTTCGGGCATGTCCGTACTTTCTTTTAGTGATTCCTTTTTGTATTAAACTTGGATCATATATGTACATAGAGGTTGTTAGTCTTCTGCTGTACCATGTTAGTGTATTTTTCCGCTAATCATGTCCTCTATTGTATATGCCCTGTGGGTTTCTGCAGGATGGTTTATCAAGCAAGTCATGTAAGTCATGATTAGTCGTCCAAGATTCACTCTAACTCCTAGGGTGGGTTTCTGGTCGCGACACCTCCTCTAGCATGAGGAGTGTCATGACCATGCCACTGTCTAGAGTTGTGAGCAATTTTCATCACATCTTCACACAAACTCCTAGACTTTTCCACTAGGAACTCAACTTTCCTTTGAAGATTCTCATTCAAGTTGTTGTGGTTCTTAAAATTATGATTGGGCATTCTTCAAAGTTTAGGACATCGAGGCTTAATCTGACCCTTTACTCCATAGTTATGACATGTAGGAATGAATTTCTGAGTAGAAGAGTCTTTCCCTTTAGCAGGAGGGCATCTTTTAGCATCAGGCTCAATGTTCGAGGTGGATGGAGTTCCCTTCTCATCTCCACACCTCTGATTTTGCTCAAGATTAGCCAACTTGATTTCAAGACTTGTCTTTTCATCAAAACAAAAATGTAACTCAGATTCAAGTAGCTGAGTCTTGGTTAGGAGGGAAGCCTTTTCTTCCTCAAGTTGTTACACAAGAGCTCTCAACCCTAAAGCCACTTGGTCTGAGGCATCTTTTTCCATTTCAATAGATTTGATCTTTTTGGACATGGAAAACTGAACTTTTTTTTGCTTTAGGCATTCCTGAAATAGTTCATCATAGGCTGCCTCAAGGTCTCCCTTAGAATCTAAGTCATTCTGACTCACATCATCCTCCTCACCATCCCTACAGTGTTGGTTACTCACAGCATTTAAAGAAGATTCATCAATCCCAGATAAGGATGCAGTGAAGGCCATATAACCCCTAGTCTCCTCACAAGAAGAACTATCTGATTTCTCAGATTCAGATTCACTGTCATCCCTTGCCTTACCCTTAAATTTTTTCTTATTAGAGCACTCAGCGACAATATGGCCGTAGCCTTAGCATTCATAGCATTGAACACCTTGGGATTTCTTGTCCACACTTTTAAAATGTTTCTTGTTTTCAAAGTGCTTGGACTTGGGCTTTTCAAAAGATTTTTGTCCTTTCGGATTAAATCTCTTATTAAGTTTCAAAAATTTTCTCAATTTCTTCGCAAATAAAGCCAACTCTTCTTCTTCATCCTTAGAGTCACTATCTGAACCATCTATGGATTCCTTGATGGATTTCAAGGCAATAGATTTTGATTTCTTAGATGGGTTCAGATTTAACTCATAGGTTTGGAGAGAACCAACCAACTCTTCAAGTTTAAGAGCATCCACATTTTTCCTCTCCTCGATGGCAGTAACCTTCGATCAAAATCTCTCAAGTAGAGATCTCAAAATTTTTCTAACAATTTTGGACTCAAGAATTCTTTCCCCTAGATTGAAGCTAGAATTGAGAATGTTACTCCGATTGGCATAAAAACTATCAAAAGTTTCTTTATCATCCATAATCAACTTTTCAAACTTAGAGGTCAACAATTGAAGTTTGGAGATATTGACAGTTGTAGTCCCTTCATGGGTGATTTGAAGAATGTCTCATGCCTCCTTCGAAGTGTCACATGTAGAAATACGTCAAAATTCTTCGAGTGTGACAGCAGCGAAGATTGCACTTAGACCCTTACTGTTCCTTCTACAACTCTCAAGCTCTACATTGGTCCATTCAGAAGAAGGTTTAGGGATGGTCTGGTCATTTATGGTATTTACTGGATGGGTCCAACCTTGTTTAATGGAGAACTATACTCTTTCGTCTAATTATTTGAGAAACGCTCTCATTCGAGCTTTTCAATAGGCATAATTATTCTCATCAAATAATGGGGGACAAGAGATGGATCCTCCCTCTCTTTGGAGATTCATATTCACCGATAATATGAGACAAGATCACATTAAAAGGATAGTGAACCTACTCTAATACCAATTGAAAAAATAATTCGGTGAATCCCAAATCTATGTTTGAGTTGAGAATCTCACAAAGTCAAGGGGATGGTTAGGGCTCCTTATAAGTCAGTCTACCATTTTTGATGTTTTAACAATTAAGTTATAAATTAAAGGATGATGTACTTTAAGTGCGGAAAATAAAAAGCCAAGCAAACCACAACACAAGGATTTTTACGTGGAAACCCTTCCGGGAAAAACCACGGGACCTAGTCTAGCCATGAGAATCCACTAAGACAAAGTAAACAAGAACTTACAAGACTCGAACTTGACTCCTTCGGACTCGACACTTCGATCCTTCAGTTCTTAGTCCTCCACGCCTCAAAAAGTCACCACGTACTCTCAAGTCTTGTGATCAACCGCAACTGCTTGTACTTCTCTTTGTGTCTCGAAAATAGTCCACAACCTTCCGATCGATCTCCATCAATGACGGTTTCGGATTCCACCGACCAATTCACACATCCATGATCCTTCTTGGATCGATCTCCTTCTCAAAGGCTCTGGAACACTCTGGCCAAGGTGTTCTTTCCAGAACAGGTTGATGGCTTGATAGGAATCAACACCTAGATTGGCTCCTTCAAAGGATAAGTCCAAACAAGCAAAATTAGAAATTTGGGCTTGGAAACTCTAGGTTTAATGCACTAACAAAGGGAAGCAGAACAATAAGATTTCAGAGTGTTTATGAACTCTAGAAGGAGTTAAAAACCTTCTCAATACTTCCCCAAAGTTGTTCCCCACGAACTAGATGGGTTCTATATAAATAGGGAACACAATTCAATGTTTAGAAGTTGCTAAAAGTTGGTTTAAAAACTCAAAATAGTCAAAAAACGACTAAAGAAGGAATTTTAACAAAACTCCATATCAGGGTCGACCTTGGGGGATAGTTGGGTTGACCCAAGTATACATTTCGATCGACCGAACCATCCTCCAGGGTCGAACTCCAAAAATCCAACTCTCTAGTCTTTTTTCCCATACAAAATATTCTATACCCAAGGTCGACCCTCAATGGTCAAGGTCGACCCTGAGGTGCAAACCTGAAATTAAAAATTCATTTTTGAGTCTTGTACCCTTCAGAAAAGTTGTAGCTCTTTTCGATGCGGTTGTTTTCACATATTATGGTGCAAAATCCGAGCTACGGTTTGGGAGAAATGCCAAAATAAGCAACCTTGGTTTTTTGAAATATTTCAGAATTTTAAGTTGTTTTGCACTACTTATCTCATCACCTAGGGTCCGTATGATTAGTCTAGGACACTTACCACCTAAGGCAACCTGTTAGGATTATTCTAAGTCAATTCCAACCTATGGTAGCATGGTATCTAGGTCACTTACCATCCTATGAAGGAAATGATCAAACTGAGTCTTCAACGGTCTTCAACTTCACTTGTTGTGGATGATTGACAACAATGACACAAGACCCACACCTAGACACCTAGACTCACTTGTTTTGACACCGGAATATGCTAATACAAAAACATGGACTATACGATGCTAATATGCTTTACATGTTCCTCAACTCTCACATGTTTATAAAGATCTTGAAAAGCTATATGATGTTTAATTTCATGTCACGTGATGCCACCTATTGATTATACAAGAGTGCTAAGAATAGAAATAACAACTGAAACTCATCAAGAAAAATGCCCAAGAACTCGTAAGAACTTACAAGAAATGTTCATAAGTGTGGGTGGATTGTCAAGGAGGTTGGTAGCCTCAGTTAATGGTGCTAACCTCTGGCTCATAAAGAATTGTCAAGGAGGTTGGTAGCCCCGATTAAGGGTGCTAACCTTTGGCTCATAAGAAAGGCTCATAAGGAATTGTCAAGGAGGTTGGTAGTCCCAGTTAAGGGTGCTAACCTCTGGTTCATAAGAAAGGCTCAGAAGGATATTGTCAAGGAGGTTGGTAACCCCGATTAAGGGTGCTAACCTTTGGCTCATAAGAAAGACTCATAAAGATATTGTCAAGGAGGTTGGTAGCCCTGGTTGAGGGTGCTAACCTCTGGCTCATAAGGATATCGTCAAGGAGGTTGTTAACCTCTAGCTCATAAGGAAACCTATAAGGAAACTCATAAGGAAACTCATAAGGAACTCCTAAGGAAACTCATAAGGAAACACATAGGGAAAGCTCATAAGGATGCATGTGACTCATAGATGTATTTTGTTCATGAGAATTATGTTTTGATAAATGCTTTCGTATGATATTGTTTTTAAAGATTACGAACTATACTCTTTCCAGTACTTGCATATGATATCATGTTCGTTATTACTATTGTTAGCTAGGAGCTTGTACTCGTTGAGTCTTCCATACTTAGCCGTACATGTTATATTGGGAGGTACACGTGCCCCTTCGACATCTGTGCTCCAGGTCCTTGGATAGAAGAAATGGTGAGGAAGAATCATATGAGGATCCGGTAGTCGAGCCTCATATTGAGGCAAGGGACTTAGACCATTGGCCCCATGGGGGTGACTACTGAGCGAGAGACAATTGTATGATGTCTTTTGTATTTTTATAGGTGGGCATGTCCACCTTTACTATTATGTTTGTATATAAACTTGGAATACAGAACATTTATAGAAAAGAAAAAGTTGGCTTGCGTTTCTGCAATATTTTAGCTTCCGCACTGTGTTATATCTCTATTAGATCATATATTATGCCTTGCTCATTACAGGATGTTTGCCAAGTTAAGTATAGTCACACCTAAAGTATCCCTTAACCCCTGGGGGGTATTTTGGGGCATGACAGAAGTGGTATCAAAGCCTAGGCATTAGAGTCCCTAGGGTTACTTAGAATTGATACCATGGCTGAACAAGGTCTTAGGTCAAAGAGAGGAGTCGTATTCAAAGTATAGACTAATGAGTTAGTCTTAGTCCATAACCGGTTGGAAAATAACCGCACTTAGAAACCTAAGCTAGAAAACAAATGTATGTTTGTTATTGTGCTATGTATACCTTGAATGAATTGTCATATGCTAATAAAATGTTATGTGATTGTGAAAATTGTTTACAAATGAGTATTCAAGTTAGACTCATGTTGTACTGTCGTTCTCAGGATTTAATCATGAGACGCGGTGCTCAGGGTCACGGATAAAATACGAGGGGGAGTGGAAGTGATGCCCCTTAGGGTGACAAGCAACCCGGCTTTGTTCAAGATTTTGTGTCTATAGCCGAGACTTTGGCTATGCTAGCAGTTAGGCCAGTTGCCATTACTCCTTCTACACCTCCACCACCTCCAGCACACCATGCTTCAGGATTGGAGGCATTTAGGAGATTGTGTCCTCTTACCTTCTTCAGTACTACTGACCCCATGGTCGCTAAAGTATGGGTGATCCAACTGGAATAGATTTTGAGAGAGCTCTACTGCACGGATGAGTAGTGGGTAGACTGGGCCACCTTCGTGATGGAAGGTGCAGCCGAGCACTGGTGGAGAGCCGCACAGAGACAGAGGGAGCCCACCAGGTTAGGGGAGCCGTGGATATGGCCGGAGATTCTGGATGTCTTTTACAAGCAGTATTTTCTGTCCGTTGTAAGGGAACAGTAGGAGATTGAATTCATGACCTTGGAGCAAGGAGATTTGAGTGCGGCCGATTATAAGGCTACTTTGGTAAAGTTGTTGAGAATTGCACCTCACCTGATTGAGTCTGAGCATATACGGGTTAGGAAGTTTGAGTTGGGATTGAAGCCCTTTATTAGAGACAGGGTCTCGATGTTCCAAGTGGGCACATGGGGAGAAGTTGTGAGCAAGGCGAAGCTTATTGAGAAGAATTCAAAAGAATTCTTCAAGAGGAGAGAGACAGTAAGAGGTCAGTCTAGTGGCTCGGCAGAGAAGAGGGCTAGCACAGCCCCATATCAGGCATCTAGGCCGATACAGTCACAGAGACCTCCCTTGGCACAACAAGCATCTCGGTCTTCTACTACACCGGTTGTAGCACCCCGGACTTTTCCGTACTTAATGAATAGCACTTTCATAGCCAATTGGCCTTTCACATAGTCTAATTAATAAATAAAGGAGAAATTGAAAATTCTAAAATATCAAAAATTTTCCTTTTCGAAAGATGAATCCAACGTAAGTTGAATCGTCAAAATCCGACTAACGAGTCAAAAGATATGGCCAAAATACCTGAGTGGAGGAAATGAGGAAAATCAGCAAAATGGGCAAAACACAGACCAACCGATCGACCGCTCCAGCCACCGGTCGACCTGTAGCCTACCGGTCGACCGCTCTACCCACTGGTTGACCGTTATCGCACTAATTTTGTATGGGGGAATTTTCCAGAGAGGGGGTTTTGGACCGATCGACCGCTCTAGTCAACTGGTCTATCGCTAGCCTACCGATCGATTGCTCCTATGACCGGTCGACCACTCCTCGAGTACTTTCCCTATTTGGTCTGTTTTAGCCGAGATTTTAAGGGTAGGATGGTCATCTGACCACCCCACTTTCTATATAAACCCCAAATCCGTGGGTGAGGGTTTCATAAACCCTCAAGGCTTATATTGGGAGATTTAGAGAAGGGAGAGAAAGGAAGAGCTAGGGTTTTGCTCAAAACCTATCTCGAGCAAGGATTTTCTACTCAAAGGATCTAATCTCATCTTCCCTCAAGTTCTCCTCCAAGTTTAAAGATTAGTACACCCTACTAACTTCCTTAGCAATAACCTAGGTTTTCTAAACCAAATGATGATGTTAATCTTGTATTCTTCCATTTTCCTTTGAGATGCACTATTTTCCCTAAATATAAACAAGAATAATGTAAATGGTGGGATGTATGAATGTATGCTAGGATGAGGTGATCGGATGCCATATGAATGTGGTGTGATGTGAGTATGGAAAATGGAGGAAGAGCATTCTACAAATAACGAATACACTATGATGTTTGTATGAAATATACACTCTAAGAAATGGAAATAACATGACTATGAATGGTGCATGTCAAGTGTTTGATTAAACGCCTAAATAAGAAATTAATGGATTTGAAGGAAGAATATGAAAGTAGGGCTTGTGTGATTTTCCCTAAAATGACAAATTGATTCAATGTCTTATATGCTTGCCTATTTTCCTTATGTTAGAATTAGAATTTAAAATGCCATATGCCATTTCTTTAAATTACGCATGTCATCATGGTTGCCACTATTGACAAGCACATAAGCACACATGCATGCAACCGGGTTTTTCAAGAGTATTTGTACATGATAAATCAAACAAGAAAACAAGCATATGTCAAGGAGGTTGGTAGCCCAAGTGAAGGGTGCTAGCCTCTGGCTCACAAGTGAAAGAGAACAAGTACATGTCAAGGACGTTGGTAGCCCAAATGGAGGGTGCTAGCCTCTAGCTCACAAGCAAAAGAAATATCAAGGAGGTTGGTAGCCCAGGGATGTGAGGGTGCTAGCCTCTGGCTCACAAGTATACAAGTTAAGAACAAGTCAAGACATGAAATACAAGACAAGACAGACACGCATGTCCGTTCGTCAAATCATGCAAGCGAAAGATTTTACCCGCGAAAATGCTGGGAATTTAAACATTTATCAGATGCTTCCAAAAAGCAAATAACACCTGTCATCACAATAACCATTATACAAACCATATACCTGTATTATTTATATCAAGTTTGTTTTACAAAAGTAGGCGCCTCTATCACGCCGGGTACAACTTGTACAAGCTTCCAAAATGTCCAGTTGGACTTTTCACTTACTGGTCAGCAGCTCCAAGATCTGCTGACATAAAAAGTCAGTGAGCAATGAAGCCCAATAAAACCACAATCCTTCTAAACTATTTTCCACAAAATAACACGTATCAATAATGATATAATAAACAGTTCAATTTGCATATTACAGTAAAATAGAACAGTATATAATAAACTGTGACTCAAGGTCACTTAGGGTTACGTCACCCTAACCGAGGTTCCCGACCTCACATTACTTTCTAATTATGAGATTCAGTTATGAGTGTATTATATTACCAAGTTATCGTTTCGATCATCAATCATGTTTCATTTCGAGTCCTGAGACTCTATTAATTGGCCACTGCCCACAAATGTTCAGCTTAAAGTCTCTAAATCCTAATCTTAATACATTAAGTCATTTTGACTCACGCACGTTGTTCCGGCTTTCACTCGAACACGACCAAACCTTAGGTATACCAACCCAACTCACCTGGAATCCGACGATTCCATACCGAACCATGAGTCCACCAACTCAGACAAATACACCAACCCTGAGTATACCAACTCAAACCACTTCGTATCCGAAGCTTACACACACAACATGGGCATTCACCCAATAAGGACAATACTTTTCCATTCAACTGACTGGCAACATCTACCGTGTATTCGCCGTCATCGCCCTGGGTATCAATCAAGAAGGAACCCCGACCAACCTGCCTACCGTCATCTTCTGGCTAGTCTACAGAAGAACCCCGACATCTTTACAATTGCCGTCATCTCCTGACGTTCCACCAAGAAGGGACCCCGATAGACACGGTGCCGACATCTTCTGACCCACCCAGAGAGGAACCCCAGACTATACACTATCTGATGTTCAGCCACTTTAAACTCCCTAGGACTCTGACATTTCCTGACTATCAGTCACGGAGGAACCATGGGCCATGTAAGACACCGCCACTCCTGACTTAGTGCAAGAGGCACCACGGACGACCTAGACAAACAGACCGACATCTCCTGACTATCAGTCAAGGAGGAACCCCGGGCCTTACTGGACACCGTCTCTCCTGACCTAGTCAAAGAGGAATCACGGACTATACTTAACCCTGGTTAGATTTTCTAACCACAGGTTAACCCCATTTAACCCAAGCCTCGCTTGATTAACTGAAATACTTGGGCCTCGCGCCCGTGAACCAACTCTGGTAACACACCGTCCTGTTAGGGAACATTTCCAAGCTAATGGATGTCTCCATAGCCTTATACGACTTGCAAAATAACTTTTTGTCACCCTAGAGTGACGATACAATTTACCTGGAACCCGATCTGGACTCCCCGAAGATATACAAAAATTCACAATATCAAATAGGGGTCTCCGACCCTTTTTCATTCACGCCACAAGACATGCATATCTTCAAATAAAAGAATATAACAAAATAAGGGGAAAAGAGAAGAAAAGAGAGGGGTTTTACCTGCTTCACGCGTTTCGAGGTAGTTAGTACAAAAAGGGGCACTGCCAACACGTCTAGGAGGGTGATCAACCCCAAGATAAAGCTCCTCTCTCTCTAACTTTCACTTTCTCTCTCTACCTTTTTCTCTCTCTCTACACACAAATCGAGGCATCGGAGAAGAAATCAGACGCCGCCAACGCGTCGGGGATGTCAAACAACCCTAAGGGGACCTCCCTTTCCCTTTCTCTCTCTTCCTTTCTCTCTCACTTTCTCTCTCTAAAAAAATCTGGCAAAGCACTGTTTGTAACTGAAACCATGAGCAAATGAGGGGCTGGCCCTCATTTATATATACCTTAAATGGGGCTAGATCATGTGCAAAAGCACATGACCCAATTGGTGTGGAAAAATTGGTAGTTGACTAAGTCAACTACCTTGACCAATTTGACCAGTTTGACAGAATTTTCCCATTTTTCAAGTATAAGCCCTCCAAAACCCTGCTATATGACACCTGACAGTAACGAAACTTCAGGTGACCAAACTTGGGGCAATCCGACATCTACTGTAAAAATTTCGGAGAAAAATACTGAGTTTTGATAGCTGCACTTTAGTCCGGAAGAAAATTGCAAAACCCACTAATTTTCTGATTTCGGACACAAAAGACATTGTCGCTTCTTCGTTTGAGATAACTAACTGCTGAGACGACAGGCATTAGTCCCCACGGCCGACTGACATGCATTAGTGCCAACCGCACGAATTTCAATTAGGATCTCCAATAGATATTGGGTCCCACTTAATTTCTGGAAATATGAAAATTTCCCGTTTTTCTCAATTTTATCACACATAATGGCCCGCGGTCCCTCGAAATGGTATCTGACGGGAACCGATAGGGTAGGGGTGTGTCCCGGCAGTCGATCGGCATACTGTGTGTGATTTTCACTAAAAGATACAGAGATTTCCTCGGTGCACTTCAACCCGAGCAAAATCCACTTTTTATTAATTTAACAAATAATTAACCTCCATTAAGGACCCATAAACACATAATTTTATTATATTAAAATTTCGGGTCGTTACACTTCAGCTACCAACCTCCTTGTCATGTGCTTGTTTATTTGTTTGATTTACCATGTATAATTACTCTTGGAAAACCCAGTTCATGCATACATGCGTGCTTGTGTGCGTATCAATAGTGAAAACCATGATGACAAGTATGTCATAAAGGATAGTGCATCACATTTCAATTCATAGTATAAACATGTGAGAATTCGGGTAATCTACATGGCATTTGGTCAATTCATCATTCATAAGAACAATTGCATAAGGTCTACTTCCATTTTCTTCATTTAATTCGTTTACTCCTAGTTTAGGCATTTTATCAAACACCCGGCGTGCAACATTCCTTAGTAGTTTCATTTACTCTTTTTAGTGCATATTTTCCATCAACCATCAAGGTAAGTTCATTATTTGTAGAATGCCCTTTCCACCATTTTCCATTTCACACATCACATAACATCCATACGACATCCAATCGCCTCAATCACCATCCCATCCACACATCCATACCCTTTTCTTTATCTTGTTTACGTTTTATGAAGATGATATATTTCAAAAGAAAGAAAACATACGATCAAGAGTCCTCATACACAATATAAAAACCTAGGTTATTGCTAAAGAAGTTAGTAGGGTGTACTAACTTGAATCAAGGCTTGATCTTGGATGGAAACCCTTGATTGAAGCTCCACTCTTGGAAAGGGAGGACCCTTGCTTGAAGGATGCTTGAGTGGGAAAGAAACCCTTTGAGGAATACCTTGAGAAAATGCTGCCCTAGCTTTGAGAAGGACTCTCCCACGAGCTTGAGGTTGGATTGGAGAAATCAAAGCTAAAGGGATGATTCTACGGTCCTCAAACCCTTGATTCTGTCTCTCAAATGGGAAGAGACCTTTTGGAACCCTAGGTTCTTTCTCCCTTACTCTCAAAATACTCTAAGTGTAGTGTATGGGGACCCAAAAACTCGAGCAAGCCTTATAAGGCCAAAGGGTGTTGGCCAAAAGACAAGAAAACCCTTAATGAAATTTCTGTAAAATGCGATAAACCGATCGATTGGTGGTTAATACCGAGCGATCAGTTGCCTATCGAGCTACTGGTGTTCTTGACCGAGCGATCGGTCAAAAACACCCTCTCTAGAAAAATTTTCCATACAAATTAGTTAACCAGTCGATAGATACCGATCGATTGGTTGTGGACCGATCGATCGCTAATATGGACTGAGCGATCGGTTGCCTGCAATTTGACAGTAAGTCCATTTTTCCATCCAATCCACTACCTAGACTTATTCTACTTCCGCTTTAACATTTCCTAATCATGACTAGGACCCTTCTAAGGCCATAGTATGTTATTAAATATTTTATTTAGTTATTTTATAATACCATCATGAAATTTCCAAAGGTTTCCAAGTTCTCCTTTCATGAAAAATGGAATTTACAAAGTTCCATGCCTTGACACGCGTTCCAAAGCATACACAAAAATTCCGGGGTGCTACAGCATTTAAGGAATGTCCCTATTGTGGCTGAAGACACCGGATTGGAGCATATTGAAATTTGGGGCGGATGTTTTCACTGTGGGGATGTGAATCATATGATCCGAGATTGCCCTCATAGGCAGTTGCAGCCTGTCCAGCCACAGGGGAGTAGGCCCCCAGTTTGACAGACTTCCCAGTAGGGATCCTCATAGGCTTCCGCATCTAGACCCTCACGACCCACACAGCCCACTCCACCACCTCGCAAGGCAAACCAGGGCCAGGTCTTTGCCTTGTCGAAACGGGATGCACATGTTAGACATGATGCCCAAAAAAGTCATTTAAATTGTTAGACTCTTATTAATTTGATTAATAAAGACTTCTTCTCAATCTATTGTGTATTCATTATGGGTAATTGACCATGATCATGAGATGATCTATACGATATGAGATATCGATAAAGGTCCATAGGATATATTGTAGGAAAGTATGTGATTGGATTATCACAGGCAAATATAACTTTCCAGTTCCTTATACCTTATATAGTCACAGCTGTAGGTGAAGCTGGGCACTTCACTTATATGGCTGCCAGAATGCTAAGATATTCTCAATAGTTGAGATGTAGTTCTATCTCAAACTATTGTAGTGGATACTGCACATCAGCATATGGGTGCTTAAATGTACACTGACTGATTGCATTCAATAAGAGACCTCTTGTATAAACATACTATCAGATAGTTGGTCTCTCATTCACATTGAACAATTTTGATGATCCTTAGATCTGATGTTTTCATCTATGACTGAGTAGTGATCTGACTGTTTTGATTCCACGAACGTATTGTCTAACTTAGGGAATACAATTCAGTGACAGTTGGATAGTCAGAAAGCTATTCGAGTCATGATGAATTTCAAACCAAAAATTCACGCTCATTAATTTGAGAGATTATCCAAGTTCTGGGTAAGACAGTTGATTAAGTTCAAATCCTGCGCACGTGATTTTGAAATCAAAATAAGTTTTGAATTATACTTTTATTAAAAGATATTATACTTATAAAAGAATTTTCTCAAGATGTTTTTCATGAGAAATTGTTTCTCATGGCTTAATCATAAGTCTTGGAAACCAGGATGATGTGTGATGGGCTATGAGTTAGATAGTATGTCAATCTCAAAGGCCCATTAGGGATAATGTATTTGGAATGATAAATCGAATTTAAAAGTTCATGTGGCGGGATCCGTATTAATTAATGTCCATACACTGAGATTTAATTGCAACATGGATATCTCACGTCACTTGCAATCCGATGTAATTCCTGTTTAGGGTCAATGGGATAACATTGGGTAAGTCAGGGTAAGAATGTCCCAGAGCAATCTGTGGAGATGCTCACATAAGAAATATAAGCTCAATAATTGATTAAATGTTAATCAATTATTTAAGTGATTAAAAGTTAATCATTAATTAAATAGATTAAAATTTAATCTATGGTTTAAATTAATTGTTAATTTAAATCTAGGGATTATTTTAATAATTATTTAATTAACATAATTAATGGGGAAATGGGTTTGACCCATATCCATAAACCCATTAATATGGACCTTTAATATGGGCCCAAGCCCATGGGTTTAAACCCTAGGGTGGGGCACCCACTTTGGAAATCCTAATTGGATTGGGATTTGGTTACATGAATAATTATTGAGTAATAACTCTATTAATTAAGGAAATAAAATCCAATGGTTGGATTGCAAGTAGGATTAAGATAAGATGGATTTGGATTGCAACAAGGATTCTATCACTCCCCAAACCTCACGCCCCCTTGATGCTCACGCCCCCCCCCCCCCCCCCCCCCCTTGTGGTTTAGGTTTCCTAGCTTAACTAGGATTCCTCCCTTTGTTGGTTGTTGACTTATCCCTATTAATTAAGGAATCCTCTTTTAATAAGGACTCTTTAATTAGTAGGAATACTATAACTAAAGTAGTTATAGTTAAAATAGGATATTATTTCAATTAATAATAAGAGTTATTATTAATATATAACTTCTTTAAGGATAAGTTATACTTGGAGTAGGATATGGATTAGATCCATTCTATAAATACCCCAAGACCAAAAATGTATGGGCAAGAGAATTCAAAATTCTCCAGAATTTTTACACTCTCCCTCTCCTCTCTCTCTCCAAGCCGTGGGCACCTAGGGAGTCTCCCTAGAATTTTCGTGAGCTATAAGGGTGCATCCAAGTCAGGTTTTGCTACTTTAGGGTTTTGAACCTTAAGGTGATGGTGATAAAAGGTTTATACCATTACTCCATCTTCTTCCTCTTGCTTCAACAATTCCAAAGGAGATTCTAAAGCTTCGTGGGGATAGCGAAGAACAAGGATCGAGCTTCTAGTATTTTTTGGAGAAATCTCTACAAAGAGTTCTGACAGTTCGAGTGGATTAAGCTTCAACGGTGAACACCATTCACTGAGGTGATATGACTCAAACTCTTAGATAGAATTTGATGTTTTCTATGGTGTTGAGATCTAGGAGATCCAATTTCCGCATAAATTTTTATCCGGATTCCCTTACAAGTGGTATCAGAGCATGGTTAGGGAGTAATTTTTGTTTATTTTAATAAGGTAATTAAATGGATTATTTAATTCATGAGATGAATTTAATTTAGATCTATTTAATATTGCTCATAGTTTTTATTATTTTATTTATTCATGAGAGGAATAAATAAATATTTATTTTATTATATTATTGAATGAGATTTGATAATGATAATTTAATAATTTTAAAAACTAGCATTATATGTGATATAATTTAATATTTGAAATAAAGAGTTTATTTTGAAATTCCTTTTAAATGATTTGATCATTTAATATATATATTTATTAATTGTTTAATATAATTAATAAATGATTTTTCCCATAAATACATTTTATTCAAAAAATTAATTATAAAACCCTAATTTATGATGAGATCATATTTAGGATTTTCGATTCTCTTAATTTTTAATTTTAATCCTGGATAATAGTAGAACTAATCTTGGATAGTAGTAGAACCAATCTATATGAAAGGATCTTGCATTCGAGAAAGAAATAAAATTTTGTAGAGAATTTAAGAAAATTCTATCTTATATTTTAAAAATAATTTTATGAAATTTGTTTTATGGAAAATATAATTGTTTTATTTTTTCTGGGGTTTGATCTATATAAGATATAGATTTTATCGAGCGATTTGATAATTGTTATCAAATTTTAAATCCTTTTAAATAAGAAAAAGTACTCCATCACCATATAGCATCTATTTTATATGAGATTATAGTTATGGGTCATATTTTATGATGAATTTTTTTTCATTCATGCATTCATATTAGAAGTTAATATGTAGTAGGTTTTGGCAATCTATAAAGGGCAGATTCTTTCTGTTTCCCTGAAAAGGGCGAATGGAATACTGGTTTCCCTATTGCCATTATTTTATCATGCATTGGTGGAGATGCTGTTAAGGAGGATGCTGTGATGATGATCTCAATAAGATGATAAAGGAAGGGATCGCAAAGGAGTTTACGAGCAGCCTTTATTCTTATCTCATTCTCTTGCATTTTAATTTATTCACCCATAGCGATTAATCTCGTATATTATTATTTTTATTATCATGAGATGATAACTGTTGTTTATTTTATCATGAGATGATATCTGTTTTATTTTGTTTAATTATTCTGTTGAAATAATTACCCTTGATATATCATGTGTATATAAGACTGGGGATAAGTCCCTAAGTATTATGATCTTCTACCACACTATATGATCCTATAGTGAGGAGTGTGAGTAAGCTGACAGGCCATATCCGGGCCCAATCCCTCTCACTTATGTGTGAACATGGTGAAAACTATATGAGCAAATAGTATGAGTAATAACGCCAAAGTGTGAGCTTTCGCTAGGTGTTTATTCGGTTCATGGTTGGTGGGCACATGAATAAGAAATACTATACAATAACGTCAAAGCGTGAGTATAACATCCTTTATAGATCAGACAATATATCGAATGCTCAAGAATTCACAAGATGAGATCTGTGAAATTGGAGAAGATAGTTTCTATCTGCCTATTTAAGGAGATGTGATGTTGGGCCCAAAGGCAGGATCACATTAAGCCAGTGTCTAGGTTTTCGATGTCAATTGATTCTTCCCAATTTGGCAATACCATTAGAAACAGACCCATAATCTAGCAATATCCTAATGGATTTGAGCATAGCTACTGGAGAAAAGGTATCCTCATAATCAACTCCTTGAATTTGAGTATAACCTTTTGCAACAAGTCTTGCTTTATAGGTCTCCACGTTACCATCTGTAACACCCCGATGTACCCCCTAGGAGTTTAGGGATATTTTAGGTGTCACACTACGTACCTATCAAACCATCCTGTAATGCACAAGATAAAATACAGTACTAACAACGATAATCAGAGTGCGGAAGCTATCATATATGCGGAAGCGTAAACAAATTTTCATTTCTTCTAATGATCCAAAATAGTATTCCAAGTTAACATAAATACAAGACATGTCTAAGTCTAAGGTGGACAGGCCCACCTATCAAAACATCAAAATACACAAGACCCTCTCATACTCTCCCCTCAACAGTAGTCGAGGTATGGCCACGCATCGAGGTCTCGGTCCGCCTGAGACTGTAATGGAATAGCCGGCTCTCTCTCCTCTATATACTCTTCCTCGACCCAAGGCTCTAGGTCGAGGGCTTCCTCAGTACCTGCCGACATGAAAGTACGGTTGAGCATGGAATACTCAGCGAGTACAAGCTACTAGCAGACCATAACAATAATAAAACACACAATAGTAATATCATACAAGCAGTAATAGAAACATCACAAAGGAAACAGTATAAGGCATGATACAATACAAGCATCCTGACGTGCGTACATGAATGCGAAAACGCCGACAAAAATCATGCTTGAAAACCCATGTCATGTCCCGGTATGCCTCGTAGAAATCATGTATGCGTGCATGCATGAATGCATGATCATCATCTTGTAAACCTCCATCTCGTAACTTGTGAGCCAGAGGCTAGCACCCGAATCTCCCTGGGCTGCCAACCTCCTTGATATGCAATGCACTTGTAAGCCAGAGGTTAGTACTCGAATGTCCCTGGGCTACCAACCTCCTTGATATGCAATGCACTTGTGAGCCAGAGATTAGTACCCGAATGTCCCTGGGCTACCAACCTCCTTGATATGCAATGCACTTGTGAGCCAGAGGTTAGTACCCGAATGTCCCTGGGCTACCAACCTCCTTGATATGCAATGCACTTGTGTTTATTATATACACATGCTCTTGGAATCTCGGTTCATGCTCTCATGCGTGCTCGTGTACGTGTCCATAGTGACAATCATGATAATGGGAATAACCAAGATATGACATGACAATTCAATTCATGATATGAACATAGGTAACATAAGTAGTTTGCATAACATTTTGATCAATTTATCGTTTATAAGAACGCATGTATAAAACCCATTTCCATATTCTTCCTTTAGATCATTTATTCATATCTTAGGCATTTTGTCAACACAACACATACAATGTTTCTTAATAATTCATCGTGTTCTTTTTAGCGCATATTTTCCATCCAAACATCAAGGTAAGTTCATTATTGGTAAAATACCCATCCACCATTTCCATCACACACATCACACAACATACATCTCGGCATCCAATCGCCACATCCAACATTCCATCCACACATCCACACCTTCTCCATTATCTTGTTTATATTTAATGGGGGATAACACATTTCATAAGGAGGAAAACATAATATAAAGAATCACATTTTTATATAGAAAACCTAGATTTTTGCTAGGGTAAGTTAGTAGGGTGTACTAACCTTAGATCAAGGCTTGATCTTGAAGAAACCTTGAAATAGAAGCTCTATTTGGAAGGAGGAAGCCTTTTGCTTGAAGGGGACTTGAGTTGGGAAAGAAACCCCTTTCAAAAACGTGAGTGAGTGCTTCCCTAGCTTGGAGAGTGGCTCCCACACGAGCTTGAGCCTTGAACTTGAAGCAATCCAAGCTTGAGGATGACCTAGGATGGTCCACCCCTTTGATTCATTCCTCAATGGAAATCCTAGGTTAGAAACCCCCTTCTTCTCACTCTCTATCTCTCAATTTCTCTTAAGTGATGAGAATGAGACCCTAAGGCTCAGGCAAAGCCTTATAGGAAAGGGTTTAACCCCCAAAGATGAAAACGCCCTTAATGAAATTTCTGCAAAAACGCGAAGACCGAGCGATCGGTTGTTATGGACCGATCGATCGGTTGCCTACCGAGCGATCGGTGTTATTGACCGATCGACCGGTCAAAAACTCACTCTCTGGAAAATTTCCCATACAAATCTTTGACCGTGCGATAGCTACCGATCGATCGGTTTTGGACCGATCGATCGTGAATGGACCGAGCGATCGATGCTCTGTAGGTCTGGACTGTTTTGACCATATCTTTGACTCGCTCGTCGGATTTCGACGATTCAACTTGCGTTGGGTTCGTCTTTCGAAATGCACATTTCTGACATTCGGAATTTCCGATTTCTCTCTTATTTATTAATTAAACTATGAGGAAGGCCCATTAGCTACGAAAACGGTATTCATTAAGTATAGAAAATCCGGGGTGCTACACCATCGGCACCCTTCTTCCTTTTGTAAATCCATTTGCATCCAATTGGCCTTATACCATCTGGTGGATCTACTAAAGTCCAACGTCGTTGTCATACTTGGAATCTATATCAGCATTCATGGCTTATTCCATTGAGATGCATCTACATCTAATGTAGCTTCTTGATAAGTATTAGGATTCATAGCCTCATCATCAGGGTAATTAGATAAACCTTATTATTGTAATACTGAATCTATCTGGTGGTCTAGAAACTCTTTCGAAACTTCTCAATGGAGTAGAATAGGAGAATCCATTAATAGAATGATTAGGTTCAGTTGGACACTGGCTGTGTTGTCTTTCATCTCATGAAATTCAACTTCTAAAGGAGATCCTTTCTTCCCTCCAAGAAAGTGGCATGAAGCTTAACAACTAATTTTTGTTCTGCATTGGAGTAAAAATAGAAACCCTTATTTTCTTTTGGATATCTTACAAAATTCTATTTCTCTGTCCTAGATTCCAACTTAGTGGGTTCGAGTTTGCGAACATGTGCAGGACAACCCATACCCTTAGAGTTGTAAACTAGGTTTTGTCCAGTCCATAATTTATAGGGTGTAACCAGAATAGACTAGATGGGGCGAAAGTACCGCTCAGAATATAAATGGCATTTGTCCCAGCATATCCAAATTGACATAGGAACCTAGCTGGTTCATCATATAAGCCTTACAAAGCTCACTGTTAGTGAAAGCCATCTCTGTGGAAAGCATTGTAAACATGAACTCGTTGCATTAGATTAAATTTTCCACGGACTCGAGCGAAAGAGAAATAGACCGGACAGATCGTGTGAGGAGAGAATCTGGTGGGGTTTTGGTTGACCTATCTAATATGGATGACCAGTCTCGCCGCGAAACTGGAAATCTCTATAAATCTGACGACCCCATACGCCTGGTAGACGAGGAGCACTGGACTGTCGGAAAGAGTTGGTATATCTAATCTACAATTCCTATTTATTTACTCATTAATAAGTAACGTCTACTTATTCTTAATCTATTCTTTTACAGAAAAATGATATCCGTAGAGTACCTAAACCTGACGATTATACTTGCCACAACCACACACCACTTAGATGGTACTTGTCCTTCTTCCACTTCGAGCCAACAAATAGTGAGAACAAAATCTCAATGTTATTCATTTATGTCAATAAGCAAGTAATAAAAGTTTTTCTATTATGTCTTTAATAATTATTTTATTTTGTAGGATTAAATTAGAAAAATTATTAGCATGGATCCGTCATTGGGACAGGCAGATTTGGACCATGACCCTGTTGCACTGGTATGTGATACCTTGAACTCTACTTGTATTGTGTTCGTTCTCATTAAAATTCTCATTTAAAGTAATTTCTTATGTACTCAGGTTTGTGGTCGTGATGGAAAGGGCCGTGTAAGGGGAATGGGTAGTGGTGTCTCTAAGACTACTCTTCATGCTTCAGCTCCTTACAAGGAGATAGCTCAACTGGAGAAGAGAGCACGTAAAAGTCTTGAATTGAGACTTGATGACATAGATCAAAAATTGGCTGCATTATCAAGCCAATCTTCTACTCAAGGGGGACATATGCCGGATTCCTCGGAGTTTTGTAATACTTCTCAGGTACAAATTATCTACTTAAGTTTGATTTGTTATCTTAATGTGCATTATTTATTTATATTTATATTTATATTTATATTTATGGGCTTTATAATAATAGCCTTTTGTGCACGTGTTGATTTGTGACTAGATATATGTTCCACGATGAAAAACATGTTAGGTATATTTGATAAACCGAGTCTAGGGTGAGGTTTAATGCTGATACAAAATCTTTTAACATTTGAGAGTTTTTTTTTTCTTGTCCAAAAACACGATATACAAGAAAAACGAGAATAAAATGAAATTGTGTGATAGAAATATAGGGAACTAGAGTTACTGAGTTAGTTAGCTACTAGTGCTTCAATAGTTAGGAAGATACCTAATGTGTTGAATTAGGGAATAATATTAAATAAAAAAATTATATTTTTAATTACAAAATTAATGTTTAATAAATATATTTATTATATACTTTATTTGATAAATTGATTAGGTATTTTGACATGTCAGTTTCAGGACTAGGGAGCCCCATCCAAACCCAACCCAATCATGAATGGTGAATGGTTTGGGAAAGCTAACCTAACAGACGGGTCTAAAACCTAAATTTTAACTGTGAAAACTAGTGAGCATTGACGGGCTGGGTCAGAAAATTACCACTAAAGTGAACCCATCCTTTTGTTTTTTGGAGTCAAATCCTCTATACGATGATAACCGGATTTACTAAATCCGGTTATCACCTCTTGAGGTGGTCATGTGTCCCTTTTGAAATCCCTTAACCGTGGTTATGATTCACCCACCAATAGGAAAATAAACACATCTTCCTATGTGTTTGCAGCCCATAAAGTCCATACACCATAAATTAAATTTAGTGTTAAGATGCGGCAGAGAGGTACATGCTATTAGAAAAAACCCACCAATAGGAAAATAATTGATCTAACTTAGTGAAATACAGAAGGCTAGATAATATACAATTGAGGTTCTTGAGCCTCTACGTGAGAATCTTTGATATTGATTTTTTTTTTTGACAGGCCTGAAAACAAATGTTATGTTCCAAACAAATGTTATGTTCCAAACAAATGTTATGTTCCATTTAGAATATCAACCCGCAGTCCATTTATGCTGGCTAGTATCCAAAAGAGTCTTAGGAAGAGGACCGCAGGGTCCTCTTCTAAGCTGATCGCAGTGTCCCTGTCCCTTTTAACACTTTTTAGCCATGTTTAAGCTTAATAAAATTAATTTTTTTTTCCCTCAAAACCCTGGTTAGATTGGTTACCCCTAGGGGGTTAACCACATAAGACCAAGGTTTCTTCTCCTTCCATCATACAGTGATTGTATTGTGACAACGTTCTAGATTTTCATTACTATTTGATGAGACTACGTACAAATATATCATCATACTTATTGGGTATCCAAATTTCTTGTGTATGTATACATATATTATAGACATATAACTTAAATAATTTATTAAAAATGTTTCATTTCAAAAAAAAAAAAAATTTAAGTTCAAGTTTCCTAATAATTTTTGTGCAATCTATTATTTTCTTTTCTTTATTTATCTCACACCTGTGCATCACACGGGATCTTTGCTAGTATTTATCTAACTAAATATACCTGCACATATTATGATGATTAACTTGCAAATGTATATTTTCAGAGATTTCATTGAACTGTTCACAAGGATTTGCATTGATGGACAATTAACTGTGCTAATGTTCTTCTCTCTCTTCCATATTACATAAAAATATGTTCATAATCTTCAAATTTATTATCTTATTTTTACCTATTGGTGCCATTGATGTTTATGTTTCGTATGTCATTATGTACTAGAATAGATTTCAATTCTTTTTTTCCTCGCGAGTTCATATACCAATTAATTTGTCATTTTTCTCTATTCTCTAATATTTTATAATCATTAGGATTGTATATTCACGTGCATTGCACGCGCTAGTTATATGCAATAAACATTAATTTAGACTGAATTGTATTTAAATTATTAACATTTTGTAAAGTGTTACATAATATATTTTTAATGTTTGTAGGTAAGGCAACCTTCAGTTCTCCCCGAGTCTCCTGTTGACCTAAGATCCACACGTTGTTTATTGGTGAATTTCAAGAGGAAGACTGTTGCACTCGGACGCATCAATAGAGATGCAACACCATCTGCCGATTCCTATAGCGTTATCGTAGATGAAGTTTATGATATCTATTCAGATTTGTATGAAGGAGAAGGGACACTTGGAGATATTATAGCTGGAGATATCATTACTTGGCCCAAACCTTTTACACGACTTCTTTGATTTTTCTCATATGTAATTTACTTTTTTAATTCATTACTTGGTAATTTATTTCTCAACATTTTCAGATGTAGATAACTAATAAGTTTGAACTTGAAGTTTATTATGATGGTTAGATGTTTGAAGTAATTATTAAGTTTTTGAAGTGTAGTGTGTGTTTATAATGTATTTGAAGTGATGATTTAGTGTTTCTTATCTACTGTGGTGGGTGGATGTTAAATTTATTGAAAAGTATTACAGGTCCAGGTGCTGTTTGGCTGAAAAAATAAATATTTTTTTTCTAAATTATTTAGAAAAACCACGGACAAAGACCGTTGTTTTTGTTTAAAATTTTTACTTCCATAATTAGTTAAAACAACAGTTTAGGACTGTTGTTTATGATAAATAAACAACGGATACCAACCGTGGTTTATTTATACATAAACCACGGCTATCGACCGTTGTTTTGTCCTATCTTTTACCACTATCCTTATCCGTTGTTTACTAAAACCACTAGAAAAATCATGACGGAAAAAACCACGGTCAGGAACCGTGGTTTATGGTCGAAAACCTCGGTTTTTGACCGTGGTTTTTACCGAATTTTGACGTAGTGACTCAAGTCCTCTTTCTTGGTAATCAATTCTTCAGCTCCCTGGGCCTCATTCTGTAATTGTGATCTTTTGGCTTAGCCCACACTTGGCCTGCATCTACTTGGTATAGCCTGTTGGCTCTTTAGTCTTTGGTAATGGGCTTTGATGCTGAACTACAGCCTCCAGTCCTTGAAAATCGTCCAGTTAGGGTTCCTGAGACAGTTAAAACACGTAATGAGAGTTCATCGAAATGGCTCAGTATCTAGACTTTCATAAATGTGTTTAAACTATGCAAATACACCATTTTAACTAGAAAAGTGTGTTCTATGCAATTGATAAAACTATTACGTAGAAAAGTTTGTAAGGATAAAAGTTTTACATAGGAGAGTTCAATAATTCTCAAAGGATAATCGTGAAAAACAAACACTTTTAAGCGAATATCAGACTCCTTCAAAGGACAAGTCCAAACAAACAAAATTGAAACTTTGGGCTTGGAAACTCTAGGTTTAATACACTAACCAAGAAAAGGAGAACGATAAGATTCCAGAGTGTTTATGGACTCTAGAAGGAGTTAAAAACCTTCTCAATACTTCCCCAAAGTTGTTTCCCACGAACTAGACGGGTTTTATATAAATAGGGAACACAATTCAATGTTTAGAAGTTGCTAAAAGTTGGTTTAAAAACTTAAAATAGTCAAAAAGTTACTAAGGAAGGAATTTTAACAAAACTCCATATCAGGGTCGACCCTGGGGGATAGTTGGGTCGACCCAAGTGTACATTTAAGTCGACCGAACCATCCTCTAGGGTCGCCCGCCAAAAATCCAACTCTCTGGTCATTTTTCCCATACAAAATATTCTATACCCAGGGTCGACCCTCAATGGTCAGGGTTGACCCTGAGGTGCAACCACAAAATTAGAACTTCATTTTTGGGTCTTGTACCCTTCACAAAAATTGTAGCTCTTTTCGATGCGGTTGTTTTCACATATTATGGAGCAAAATCTAAGTTATGGTTTGGGAGATATGCCCAAAACAAGCAACCTTGGTTTTTTGAAAAATTTCAGAATTTTAAAGTTGTTTTGCACTACTTATCTCATCGCCTAGGATCCGTATGGTTAGTCTAGGACACTTACCACCTAAGGTAACATGTTAGGATTATTCTAAGTCAATTACCACCAATGGTAGCATGGTATCTGTAGCACCCCGAACTTTTCCAACTTTAATGAATAGCATTTTCGTTACCAATTGGCCTTTCTCATAGTATAATTAACAAATAAGGGAGAAATCGGAAATTCCAAACCGTCAAAAATGTCCATTTTCGAAGGACGAATCCAACACAAGTTGAATCGTCAAAATCGGACGAACGAGTCAAAAGATATGGTCAAAACAGTCGGGACCAGCAGAGCACCGATCGCTCGGTCCACGGAGCGATCGATCGGTCCAAAACCGATCGATTGGAGGCTATCGACTGGTCGAAAAATTTGTATGGGGAAATTTTCCAGAGAGTGAGTTTTTGACCGGTCGCTCGGTCAGAGTACCGATCGCTCGGTAGGCAACCAATCGATCGGTCATAACCACCGATTGCTCGGTCTTCGCGTTTTTGCAGAAATTTCATTAAGGGCGTTTTCGTCTTTTGGGGGTTAAACCCTTTCCCATAAGGGCTTGCCCGAGCCTTTAGGGTTTCATTCACCTCACTTAGAAGGTTTTGAGAGAGAAGAAGAGAAGAGAAGGGGGATTTACATCTAGGGTTTTCCACGTGAGAGAATCAAGGGTTTTAGAACCCTAGAACCGTTCTAAAGGCTTGAATTCTCCAAATCACACTTCAAGCTCGTGTGGAGTACCTCTTTCAAGCTAGGGCAGCGTTTCTACATCATCCTCAAGGATTTTTCTTTCTCTTTTCAAGGTTAGTACACTCTTCCTAGTTACTTTGGTAATAACCTAAGATTTTCCTAAGTAAATATGTGTTGGATCTTCCCCATTGCTCCCTTGTGTTGGTATATGCTAAATCCCTAAAACATAAACAAGATAATACAAACAAAGGGTGGAATGTATGAATGGATGAGGAGTGGAGGCGATTGGATGCCATGTTGTGATGTATTGAATGATGGAAAAATGGTGGAAGGGCATATTACGCATAATGAACACACCCCAAGTGTTTGATGAAATGTTCGAATGAGAAAATATGAAATAACTAAAGGTAAAAAGGTTGAATACCACATGTTTGATAGAATGCATGAATAAACTAAGATTTGAAAGCATGAGTTACATAAATGTTCCCCATTTGGCAAGTTGTATACATGTGTTTATTTCGCTTCTTAAATTCTCATGTGAGTTGGGAATTGTTAAAATGCTATATGTCATCATGATTTTACGATTGCTATGCACGAGCACATATGTAGATGGAGGATATTGTCAAGGAGGTTGGTAGCCCCGGTTAAGGGTGCTAACCTCTAGCTCATAAGAAAAGAAATGGTATTGTCAAGGAGGTTAGTAGCCCAGGATTTTGCGGGTGCTGACCTCTGGCTCATAAGAAAGGTATACTCAAGGAGGTTGGTAGCCCCGGTTAAGGGTGCTAACCTCTGGCTCATAAGAAAAGAAATGGTATTGTCAAGGAGGTTAGTAGCCCAGGATTTTGCGGGTGCTGACCTCTGGCTCATAAGAAAGGTATTGTACTGTCAAGGAGGTTGGTAGCCCCAGTTAAGGGTGCTAACCTCTGGCTCATAAGAAAAGAAATGGTATTGTCAAGGAGGTTAGTAGCCCAGGATTTTGCGGGTGCTGACCTCTGGCTCATAAGAAAGGTATTGTACTGTCAAGGGGGTTAGTAGCCCAGGGATTATACGGGTGCTAACCCCTGGCTCATAAGAAATATATTGTACTGTCAAGGGGGTTGGTAGCCCAGGGATTATACGGGTGCTAGCCCCTGGCTCATAAGAAATATATTGTACTGTCAAGGGGGTTGGTAGCCCAGGGATTACACGGGTGCTAGCCCCTGGCTCATAAGAAATATATTGTACTGTCAAGGAGGTTGGTAGCCCAGGGATATGCGGGTGCTAACCTCTGGCTCATAAGAAATATTGAAAGGATAACTCAAAGAGGTTTCGTATGATTCATAGACGTGTTTTGGTTTCATAACAATTATACTTGATAAAACGTTTATGTATGATGTCGTTAGAAATTGATTATGAATTGTACTCCTTCTATTACTTGTATATGATGTTGTTCGTCATTACCATTGTTGGTTAGGAGTTTGTACTCGCTGAGTATTCCACGCTCAGCCGTACTTTCATGTCGGCAGGTACACGAGCTCCTCTTGACATATGTGATCCGGGTCCTTGGATAGAGGAGGACTACGGCGAGGAGGAACCGTATGAGGATCTAGCAGTTCGAGCCTCAGGCGGAGGCGAGAGACTTAGACCATTGGCCCCACGGGGGTGACTATTGATCGAGATAGTGTTGGGTCTTATGTATTTTGATAGGTGGGCCATTCCACCTTAGACTTAGGCGTGTTTTGTATTTATGTTAACTTGGAATACTATATTTTGGATCATTATAAAGAAAGGAAAAATTTAGTTACGCTTCCGCATTTATATTTAGCTTCTGCGCTCTAATTATCATTTTTTTTTTGTACTGTATTCTCTTGTTAATTACAGGAGGGTTTGGCAGGTACGAAGTATCACACCTAAAGTATCCCTTAACTCCTAGGGGGTGTTTTGGGGCGTGACAGAGGTGGTATCAGAGCTCTAGGCATTAGAGTCCCTAGGGTCGCTTAGTACTAGATACCATAATTGAACAAGGCATTAGGTGTAGGAAAGAGTTGTATTCCAAGTGCATGGGGCGCTCTAAAAATCTTTTCCAATTGCATCACCCATGCCTCGGCGACCATGGGGTTAGTAGTACCGAAGAAGGTAGGAGGACGCAATCTCCTAAATGCCTCCAATCCTGAAGCATGGTGTGCCGGAGGTGGCGGAGGCGTAGAAGGAGTAACAGCAACTGGCCTTGCTGCTAACATAGCCAAAGTCTCAGCTATTGATGCAAAAGCTTGGGCAAAATCGGGTTGCTCGTCACCGGAAGGGGCATCACTTTCACTTCCCCTCGTAGGCTCGGGGTCGCGGATACAATACGAGGGGAAGTGAAAGTGATGCCCCTTCCGGTGACGAGCAACCCGATTTTGCCCAAGCTTTTGCATCTATAGCTGAGACTTTGGCTATGTTAGCAGCAAGGCCAGTTGCTGTTACTCCTTCTACGCCTCCGCCACCTCCGGCACACCATGCTTCAGGATTGGAGGCATTTAGGAGATTGCGTCCTCCTACCTTCTTCGGTACTACTAACCCCATGGTCGCCGAGGCATGGGTGATGCAATTGGAAAAGATTTTTAGAGCGCTCCACTGCACGGATGAACAAAAAGTGGACTGGGCCACCTTCGTGATGGAAGGTGCGGCCGAGCATTGGTGAAGAGCCGCACAGAGACAGAGGGAGTCCACCAGGGCGGGGGAGCTGTGGACATGGTCGGAATTTTTGGATGTCTTCTATAAATAGTATTTTCCGGCGGCTGTCAAAGAACAGAAGGAGATTGAATTCATGACTCTTGAACAAGGAGAGTTGAGTGTGGTCGATTATGAGGCTACCTTCGTGGAGTTGTCGAGATTCGCACCTCACCTAATTGCATCGGAGCATATGCGAGTCAGGAAATTTGAGCGGGGATTGAAACCCTCCATTAGAGACAGGGTCTCGATGTTCCAGGTGGCTACCTGGGGAGAGGTTGTGAGCAAGGTGAAGCTTGCCGAGAAGAATTCGGAAGAATTCTTCAAGAGAAGGGATGTGGCTCGAGGCCAATCGAGTAGTTCGGGGTCGGCAGAGAAGAGGGCTAGGGCAGCCCCATATCAGGCATCCAAGCTGATACGGTCACAGAGGCCTCCCTTGACATCACAGGTATCTCGGCCTACCACTACACCGGTACCTCGTCCCACACTTTCACAGGCCACCCGATATGTTCCACCTTCATCCTCATCAGCATTTGAGGAGTGCTCCTATTGTAGTCGGAGTCACCAGATTGGTGAATGTCGGAGGATTTCGGGTGGGTGCTTTCACTGTGGAGATGTGAATCACATGGTCAGGGATTGCCCACGCAGGCAGCTGCAGCCTATCCAACCCCAGGGGAGTAGGCCCCCAGTTCGACAGGATTCCCAGTCGGGATCCTCACAGGCTTCTGCGTCTAGGCCTTCACGACCCACGTTATCCACTCCACCGCCTTGCAGGGCAGACCAGGGGCAGGTCTTTGCCTTATCGGAACGGGATGCACGTGCATCTGACGATGTCGTGCAAGGTACGCTATCATGCTAAAGTTTTGAGTTGTAATTGGCTTCTATTATGTGATGTGATTGCTTATATGTATGACATACTACCTATACGTATGTGTTATTGTGTGAAATCTATTAACGTGAATTTAATTAATCACACAGGCGCGTTATTAGTGAATGAATGCCTAGCTCGAGTGTTGATCGACACAGGATCCACTCATTCCTTTGTATCGCTTAGCTTTGCGAAAGGATTTTCAACCAAGTCCAGTCAGTTGAAGCATGAATTGACCATCTCCACACTGCTCGGCAAGTCGGTGGACACGGACCGTATATACAGGGGCTGTGTAGTCCAAGTGGGACAGAATGAGTTGTTAGCCGACCTCATCATCCTGGACTTCCAAGACTTAGATTTCGATGTTATACTCGGTATGGATTGGCTATCGGCTCACCACGGACATGTGGCATGTTTCGAGAAGATGGTGAACTTCGAGCCGATGGGAGTTAAGCCATTTCACTTTTGAGGGTTGAGGGAAAGAGACATTGCTCGCCTCGCAGCTTTGAGCTTAGTAAACCCAGAAGCACAAAACTCCTCGGTCATCCCGGTCGTGAGTGAGTTCTTGGATATATTTCCAGAGGAACTTCCCGGATTGCCTCCAGATCGGGAGATTGAGTTCGCTATAGAGCTTACTCCAGGCACCACTCCGATTTCAAGGGCGCCGTATAGAATGGCCCCATTAGAGCTTGAAGAATTGAAGAAGCAAATTG
Source organism: Tetracentron sinense (assembly GCA_015143295.1). NCBI lineage: Eukaryota > Viridiplantae > Streptophyta > Magnoliopsida > Trochodendrales > Trochodendraceae > Tetracentron > Tetracentron sinense. The sequence continues at coordinate 11,827,103 of CM026565.1, read as the reverse complement.
AGGAGCTACAACAACTTGGTTTCATCCGACCAAGTGTGTCACCATGGGGAGCTCCGGTCCTCTTTGTGAAAAAGAAAGACGGGTCAATGAGAATGTGCATAGATTACCGGCAGTTGAACAAGGTTTCTATTAAGAATCGTTATCCTTTGCCTCGGATAGACGACTTGTTCGACCAACTGAAGGGAGCGAGATTTTTCTCCAAGATTGATCTTAGATCGGGGTATCATCAGTTAAAGATCAAGGCGGAAGATGTTCTGAAGTCGGCTTTCAGGACTCGGTATGGGCACTACGAGTTCCTTGTCATGCCTTTTGGGATGACGAATGCACCGGCGGCGTTCATGGATTTGATGAACCGGGTGTTCCGATCTTACTTGGATCGATGTGTGATTGTGTTCATAGATGACATTTTGGTGTATTCCCAGACCGGGAAGATCACGCACGAAGACCTTCGTCTTGCTCTGGAGATGTTGAGAGAGCATAGGCTATACGCTAAGTTAAGCAAGTGCGAATTTTGGTTGGAGAAGGTGGCGTTCCTAGGCCACGTAGTGTCGGCCGAGGGCATTTCTGTTGACCCGGCAAAGATAGAGGCAGTTATGAGATGGGAGAGACCCAATAGCGTCACGGAGATACGTAGTTTTCTCGGGCTGGTAGGCTACTATCAGAGATTTGTGGAGGGATTCTCCAGTTTGGCTGCACCTCTCACTTACTTGACGAGGAAGAATGCCAAGTTTAGTTGGAGCGATAAATGCGAAGTGAGCTTTCAGGAGTTGAAGAAACGCCTCACCACGGCCCCCGTCCTTACTGTGCCATCCGGGAGTGGTGGTTTTGTGGTTTACAGTGATGCCTCGCATGTGGGGTTGGGATGTGTACTTATGCAGCATGGCAAAGTCATTGCTTATGCCTCCAGGCAATTGAAAGATCATGAGAAGAATTATCCCACTCACGATTTAGAGCTCGCCGCAGTTGTGTTTGCCTTGAAGATTTGGCGACATTATCTCTATGGGGAACAGTTCGACGTATTCACGGATCATAAAAGCTTGGGGTACCTGTTCTCCCAAAAGGAATTGAATTTAAGGTAGAGGAGATGGGTAGAGTTTTTGAAAGACTACGAATGTTCCATTCAATATCATCCGGGTAAGGCGAACGTTGTAGCCGATGCTCTTAGCCGGAAGCCCACTGGACTTTTGGCGCACATGATGATGAGGGAATGGAGGTTGTTAGAAGATGCATCCAACCTCGACATCAGTTTTAGTCTCCCTACCTTTGGGCCAGTAATGGCTAATATCATAGTTAGGCCATATATCCTGAGCATGACGAGGGAGTTGCAGGGAATGGATGCCGAACTACTGTCTTGCCGAGACCAGTCAGTTAAAAGTGGCAGCAAGGATTTTACGGTGAGGGATGATGGAATTATCACTTTCAAGGAAAGAGTATGTGTCCCAGCCGATGAGAAGCTTAAACGAGAAATCTTGTACGAGGCTCACCGGTCCAAGTACACCGTTCACCCCGGGGGTACCAAGATGTATAGGGACTTGAAGAAGCACTTTTGGTGGCGAAACATGAAGCGAGAAATAGCGGAGTACGTGTCCCGATGCTTGGTGTGCCAACAAGTCAAGGCCGAGCACAGGAGACCGGCGGGTCTGTTGCAGTCTCTCCCTATTCCCGAGTGGAAATGGGAACATATCTCTATGGACTTCATTGTGGGGTTGCCAAAGACAGTTAGAAAGACTGATGCGATATGGGTTGTTGTTGACAGACTCACGAAGTCCACCCATTTCTTACCGTACCGGACTACATTCAACTCAAATCAGTTAGCTACCTTGTACATCAAAGAGATAGTCCGATTGCATGGAGTACCAGTGAGCATTGTCTCAGACCGGGATCCAAGATTCACATCCAGGTTTTGGAAAAGTTTTCAGGATGCCATGGGTTCCCGACTAGACTTTAGCACGGCCTTCCATCCACAGACCGACGGGCAAACAGAGAGGATGAATCAAGTGATAGAAGACATGCTCCGAGCTTGTATGTTGGATTTTAAAGGAAGTTGGGAGGATCACCTACCTTTGGTGGAATTCGCCTACAATAACAGTTATCAAGCAAGCATACAAATGGCACCTTTTGAAGCCTTATACGGAAGAAGTTGTAGATCTCCCTTGTATTGGGATGAAGTTGGAGAAAGAAAGATTTTGGGCCCCAAGTTGATTGAACGAACAGCGGATAGGGTCAAGCTTATACGGGAGAGGTTGAAGACCGCACAGGACAGACAGAAAAGCTATGCCGACAACCGAAGGAGGGATCTTGAATTCCGAGTCGGTGACTTTTTTTTTGTCAAGATTTCACCGACCAAGGGTGTTATGCGATTCGGGAAGAGAGGCAAGCTTAGCCCGAGATATGTGGGTCCGTTCGAGATCATTACTTGAGTTGGCGAGGTGGCTTACCGTGTTGCTTTGCCCGCTCACATGGCGGTGGTCCATAATGTATTCCATGTCTCTATGCACCGGAAGTATATCCCGGATCCTTCTCATGTCATCGAGCTTGATCCGATAGAGATCCGAGAGGACCTCACCCTAGTTGAACAACCGGTGCAGATCTTGGATAGGCGAGATCAAGTCTTGCGCAACAAGACCGTTCCCTTGGTCTTAGTAAGATGGCAACACCATTCAAGGGAGGAAGCTACTTGGGAACGAGAAGCCGAAGTGCGAGAAAAGTACCCTCATTTATTTGTTTGAGGCCTTGACATTCCCTTGTATTTTGTTATAGTTTTACACATGTATGTATCGTCCAAATTTCGGGGACGAAATTTTTGTAAGGGGGGGAGAATGTAGCACCCCGGACTTTTCCAACTTTAATGAATAGCATTTTCGTTACCAATTGGCCTTTCTCACAGTATAATTAATAAATAAGGGAGAAATCGGAAATTCTGAAACGTCAGAAATTTCCGTTTTCGAAGGACGAATCCAACGCAAGTTGAATCGTCAAAATCGGACGAACGAGTCAAAAGATATGGTCAAAACAGTCGGGACCAGTAGAGCACCGATCGCTCGGTCCACGGAGCGATCGATCGGTCCAAAACCGATCGATCGGAGGCTATCGACTGGTCGAAAAATTTGTATGGGGAAATTTTCCAGAGAGTGAGTTTTTGACCGGTCCCTCGGTCAGAGTACCAATCGCTCCCTTGTGTTGGTATATGCCAAATCCCTAAAACATAAACAAGATAATACAAACAAAGGGTGGAATGTATGAATGGATGAGGAGTGGAGGCGATTGGATGCCATGTTGTGATGTATTGAATGATGGAAAAATGGTGGAAGGGCATATTACGCATAATGAACACACCCCAAGTGTTTGATGAAATGTTCGAATGAGAAAATATGAAATAACTAAAGGTAAAAAGGTTGAATACCACATGTTTGATAGAATGCATGAATAAACTAAGATTTGAAAGCATGAGTCACATAAATGTTCCCCATTTGGCAAGTTGTATACATGTGTTTATTTCGCTTCTTAAATTCTCATGTGAGTTGGGAATTGTTAAAATGCTATAATTCATCATGATTTCACGATTGCTATGCACGAGCACATATGTAGATGGAGGATATTGTCAAGGAGGTTGGTAGCCCCGGTTAAGGGTGCTAACCTCTGGCTCATAAGAAAAGAAATGGTATTGTCAAGGAGGTTAGTAGCCCAGGATTTTGCGGGTGCTGACCTCTGGCTCATAAGAAAGGTATTGTACTCAAGGAGGTTGGTAGCCCCGGTTAAGGGTGCTAACCTCTGGCTCATAAGAAAAGAAATGGTATTGTCAAGGAGGTTAGTAGCCCAGGATTTTGCGGGTGCTGACCTCTGGCTCATAAGAAATGTATTGTACTGTCAAGGAGGTTGGTAGCCCCGGTTAAGGGTGCTAACCTCTGGCTCATAAGAAAAGAAATGGTATTGTCAAGGAGGTTAGTAGCCCAGGATTTTGCGGGTGCTGACCTCTGGCTCATAAGAAAGGTATTGTACTGTCAAGGGGGTTGGTAGCCCAGGGATTATACGGGTGCTAACCCCTGGCTCATAAAAAAAATATTGTAATGTCAAGGGGGTTGGTAGCCCAGGGATTATACTGGTGCTAGCCCCTGGCTCATAAGAAATATATTGTACTGTCAAGGGGGTTGGTAGCCCAGGGATTACACGGGTGCTAGCCCCTGGCTCATAAGAAATATATTGTACTGTTAAGGAGGTTGGTAGCCCAGGGATATGCGGGTGCTAACCTCTGGCTCATAAGAAATATTGAAAGGATAACTCAAAGAGGTTTCTTATGATTCATAGACGTGTTTTGGTTTCATAACAATTATACTTAATAAAACGTTTATGTATGATGTCGTTAGAAATTGATTATGAATTGTACTCCTTCTATTACTTGTATATGATGTTGTTCGTTATTACCATTGTTGGTTAGGAGTTTGTACTCGCTGAGTATTCCACGCTCAGCCGTACTTTCATGTCGGCAAGTACACGAGCTCCTCTTGACATATGTGATCCGGGTCCTTAGATAGAGGAGGACTATGGCGAGGAGGAACCGTATGAGGATCTAGCAGTCGAGCCTCAGGCAGAAGCGAGAGACTTAGACCATTGGCCCCACGGGGGTGACTATTGATCGAGATAGTGTTGGGTCTTATGTATTTTGATATTTTGATAGGTGGGCCTGTCCACCTTAGACTTAGGCCTGTTTTGTATTTATGTTAACTTGGAATACTATATTTTGGATCATTATAAAGAAAGGAAAAATTTAGTTACGCTTCCGCATTTATATTTAGCTTCTGTGCTCTGATTATCATTTTTTTTTGTACTGTATTCTCTTGTTAATTACAGGAGGGTTTGGCAGGTACGAAGTATGACACCTAAAGTATCCCTTAACTCCTAGGGGGTGTTTTGGGGCGTGACAGTATCTAGGTCACTTACCGTCCTATGAAGGAAATGATCAAACCGAGTCTTCAACGGTCTTCAACTTCACTTGTTGTGGATGATTGACGGCAATGACACAAGACCCACACCTAGACACCTAGACTCACTTGTTTTGACACCGGAATATGCCAATACAAAAACATGAACTTTACAATCTCCCCCTTTGGCAATTCCGTGGCAAAACCAAACTGAAGTAAATGACTTGACACAAACTCACCCAAAACACATGAAAACGGTGAATTAGGACATTACATGACTCCAACACTCTCCAATACTCTCCAACACTCTTACATGACATCAATTGAAAAATCATCTTAAATTAATTAAGACACTTAAGCTCTTGTCAAGTAAAGTCTATCTGCTACAGCCCTGCACCTACACATGCTCATAAACAAAACACCCAGTGAAGCATGTGTGGAATATGAAAATAAGTAACCACAGGTGAAGCAAGGAATGTACTGAACTTGGGAAATAATACCCCACATTCTCCCCCTTTTTGGCACAATTGCCAAAGGTAATCATGATGTCAATATCACAAAGAAAAATATACAAATTTAGCAAATGTGAAATATTAAGGCAACCACGGTACAACCAATTAAATGCAAACAATGAAGGGACATAAAGAGCGGGGAACAAGATAGAAATATAAAGCATAGACTACCCTTTAACAAGTTAATCACAAACTCCCCCTCAACAACTCAACTTGATCTTCTCCCCCTAAGATCAAGGATACCACCAAAACAGGGCACTTATGTTAGAAAGGTCCTAGGACAAATAAAAAGGAAAAACACAAAAAAAAATTATCATGTGCCGCACAAACATGCATCGAAAGCATTCCAAATAGTAGTAATTTAAAATTACAAATCCAATGAAGAACATGATTAGTTAGTCCGACTGAGGATACACTTATAACTAAATCTCACGGAATGCTAAAGCATAGCCAGTTCACTTAGACACATTTAGTGAACAGTTCAAAAGTGAAGCATTGTGTGTAGTGGTGGTCTGACAAGATACTAGATCAAGGTTTCTTTCCCTTTCCAAGGATATGACATTAACCACTAAGGGGACTCCCAGAGATATACATCATAGAATTCAAACCTAGTTAGATCCAGATATGATGATTTTTTACATTTTAGTGCTCCTTTATCCATTTTATCTGACTCATTATTTTGCTTTTATTTTTGGTCAAATACCTCCAAACTATGTAAGATTTCTTTTGATGATCTTTATCTGATCATATCTTTTCAAGCAATGATGGCTTTCACACTATCTAGGTAGGTAGTCCCGCCTATTAGCAGCAGGGGCTTTCACTCTAGTGACCGAGATAGATACCTACTGTCCACTTAGGTAGCCATTTCATACTGTTTGCATTCAATAGTGACTTTCACACTAGCTAGTAAGTAGCCCTTTTTATCGTAACAATTTAAGCTCATGGAGGTTACACAAAATGGGGATGACTAAAAAATATGGTCATTCTAGATTGGTCATCCAAGGTCACACTTAAGGGATAAGTCAAACACCTACAGATTGGAAAATAGACCTCAACAGAATCAGTCAGAGTGCATGTGAAATTTGTAAAGCATACACACATGAATAAGTCTCTAACTGTTCAAGATAAAACTGATGTAATTTTCAGCCTAACCAAGAGACTATGAAGGTGATGTATCCTCAATCAGCAACACATGTTCAACCCTGGACGAGTATAGAAATAAAGATCACACAAGGAATGCAGATCATGCAAGTCAAACAATGGCAACATGAAAACAAATCTTTTTGGATTTTATGGTTTTTTAATGTTTTTGGATTTTTCAAAATAAAGAAAACAGAAAAACATACCAAAGCAAATAAACACTAGTAAAAAGAGAGATTACAAGTATACACAGATAGCATAGCACTAGGACAAGATATATCACTAATAGCACACCCTAGGCTATGACAGGCACGGGCTAAGTGAAGCCCTTCAGGTCTTCCTTTCTCACCCAAACGGTTTTAGAAGTTTGATTGACCCTTTGGTCTCTAACCGTTTCGGTTGAGGTAGGTATGACATTTTGCCTCTTCCTCCAATTCCTCCTTTTCCAAGATTGAGACCTAGAATTATGGCGGGCATTATGGTTCTCCCAGTTACCTCCTGTAGAGCCCCATAACTTTTTTCCATGTATTGGGATCTGTGCCAAGGCATGAAGCCTTTGTAATCTTCCATTTCTATGAAATGAGAAATTTTGAACAACTCTAAGTGTTAAAAAGTAGTATTCCTAAGTCGAATATATCGAAAACCCAAGTTACTGAAACCCATTTACGGATCAGTCGACTTCAGGGGTAATTTAGTCAATAAATAAAGTAGAAATTAGAAATTTTGAAATGTCAAGAATGTTCCCCTTCGAAAGACGAATCCAACGCAAGTTAAATCGTCAAAATCGAACAAACGAGTTGAAAGTTATGGCCAAATTACCAAAGTGTGGAAAAATAGGAGAAAAACAACAAAATCTGAAGGGTGCGATCGATCGCATGCAGGCGAAATGGGTCCCAAACTCTCGGGGTCATATGCGATAGATGGATCCCCAGGTGCAATAGATCGTAGGGATCTGTGATCGATCGCAAGAGTGTACGATCGATCCCATGCAGGGGGAAATCAGACCAGAAAGGTTCGGGTTCATATGCGATAGATCGCATCCAGGTGCGATCGATCGCAAGGACCTGCGATCGATCGCAAATAAGTGTGCGATCGATCGCATGCAAGCCAAGTGTTTGATGAAATGCCTCATTGAAGAAGATGATGCTTTATTTTAGAAAATGTATGTGTGAACTTCTTGATAGATTAAATGCTTATTGGTTTGATTTAATTATTGATCAATTGAAATGTTCTCTATACAATTGTCATACTAAATTGTACATGGTCCCACGAGTACGGCATGCATGACATGTTTTATCGGTATTTTTAAGAACGAGACTTAGAGGTGGGACATATCCTATGATATGTTTCACTTCGCTTTTGGCAAGAACAAGACTATCATGGGCATTTAGGAAGAAGGGTCTCCCTTCCCTCACAAGTAGTTTACTTTCCAAGCAAGCATGACATGACATGGGCATTTAGGAAGAAGGGTCTCCCTTCCCTCACAAGTAGTTTATTTTTCGAGCAAGCAAGCATGATACAAGCATGGCACGCATGGCATGACATGCATGACACGATAGACAAGTTTTAAATCACGAAAAGGGTAATTTCAGTTAAGTCAAGTGCACGATGTTTTCAAGGGTTTTATCGATTTTTATGAAATGTAAGCATGATTATAAATTGCTTTATTTCCTTGTCATGATGTTAATTGTTCCTGCTTCATATAAGTGAACTGCTTCCTATACTACTATGGTGTTGCTATGATTGTTGGTTAGTACTTGGTACCCGTTGAGAATTCCATGCTCAGCCGTACTTCTTATGTTGGCAGGTACTGAGGGAGATACCACTCCATTTGATGTCTGTGCTCCGAGCCCTTGGGTGGAGGAGTACGTCGAAGAACCTTTGGAGGAACCTCTGGCCAAGGGTTACTATTAGGTGGTAGGAGATTCTGAGTGCATAGTTGTGGGTGAGTTGAGAGAGAGATATCCATGTATTTTGGCGGGCATGTCCGCACTTTCTTTTGGCGATTCCTTTTTGTATTAAACTTAAATCATATATTTATATATACATAGAGGTTGTTAGTCTTCTGCTGTACCATGTTAGTGATGTTTCCGCTAATCATGTCCTCTATTGTATATGCCTTGTGGGTTTTTGCAGGATGGTTTATCATGCAAGTCATGTAGTCATGATTAGTCGTCCAAGATTCACTCTAACTCCTAGGGTGGGTTTCGGGTCGCGACAAGAAGTGGTATCAGAGCCTAGGCTTTAGGTCTCTAGGGTCACTTAGAATCTGGTACCACGGCTTGAAGAGAACATATGTTAGGAAGCAAGTTAGGAAGGAAGTTGGAAGAGAGTCATGATTCCAAGTGTGAGACTAAATTTTAGTCTTAGTCCAAAATGGTTGTCCCAACCAAGTGCTTGTCTAGAAACGCTAGAACACTAAGTCTCTTATGTCTACACCGATGGGTATGATGCAATATATACTAATACTATATCAATAGTACTACTTGAATTAGTGTGAAATGAAAGTATGATGAATTTTGGTTCCAAGTTAGACTCATGTGGTGTTATTGATCTCAGGACAGTAGCCATGAGGAGGGGCACACGGGGTCGCGGACCACACACTAGGGCTTCATCTTCTTCTCGAGATGAGGGTGAGTAGCCGGACCTCTCTCAGGTTCTCGGCTCTATTGCAGAGACTTTAGCCTTACTGGCGGCTAGGCAGGCTACTCCATCGTCTGCAACACCTACTCCACCGCTTGCTGCTCCAGTACATCGTACAGCTGGGGTTGAGGCATTCAGGAGATTGAGGCCTCCACCATTCCATGGGAGTGTGGACCCTCTTGCCGCGGAGGCTTGGATCCTCCAGTTGGAGAAGATCTTTGAGGTCCTCTCGCCTTCAGAGGAGGATAGAGTAGCATGGGCAATTTTCATGCTCGAGGGTGAGGCACACCATTGGTGGTTGTCCGCCTTGAGGACTCAAGAGTTGACTATGCAAGGTCAACCCTAGACTTGGGAGGAGTTCGAGGACACCTTCTACAAGAAGTATTTCCCAGTTGGAGCTCGGGAAAAGAAAGAGAGAGAATTCATCAACCTGGAACAAGGTTCGATGTCGGTGGCGCAATATGAGGCCAAGTTCTCAGAGCTGTCATGCTTTGCGACTCATATGATCGCTACCGAGGTGATGAAGGTAAGAAGGTTTGAGCAAGGGCTCAAAGATATTATTATGGAGAGAGTCTCGGTCTTCAGGCACGCCACTTACGCCGAAGTAGTGGATAAAGCCTTGTTGGTTGAGGCCAATTCAGAGACCGTGTCCAAGAAGAGGGAATTGGGGAGAGGCCAAGCCAGTAGTTCAGCACCTCCAGAGAGGTGGGCTCGTACCGGCCCTTATCAGTACGCATGGCCAACACCACCACAGTATGCGTGGCCAGCACCACCGCTGAGGACAGCTTATGCGCCTCTAGCTCCACGGCAGTATGCGCCTCAGGCGCCACGACCTCAGGCTCTTCCTGCCCCACGGCCCATTGCACCTCAGGTAGCGAGGCATGCTCCACCTCCGATCCCTCCGACTTACACATATAAGATTTGCACGTCTTGTGGCAGAAGGCACCCGGTAGGAGATTGTCGAAAGGCATCGAGTGGATGTTTCCATTGTGGTCGCCAGGGTCACATGATCAGGGATTGTCCGACGAGGCATCTGCCAGGCCAGTCACAGAGGATTAGGCTCCCAGGTCGTCCAGCAGGATCATACCAGGCGTCCTTCCAGCCTGCACGGCCTACACCTCCACCTTGCCAGGCGAATCAGGGGCGAGTTTTTGCCTTGATAGAGGGTGATGCACTTGCATCTGACAATGTAGTGCAAGGTACGCAGTTGTAATTTATTTAATTACCCATAAATTGAATTGTTATGTATTATTCTTTGTGTACGTATATGGCATATTATATATAAATACCTATATGTATACGTTGTTGATGCATGGATTGACTTAGCTAGCTAAAATTTAAGGAACCTTACTAGTCAATGAATGTTTGGCTCGAGTATTAATCGACACAAGGTCTACTCATTCATTCGTATCGCCGATTTTTTCAGAAGGCTTTTCTGTGGACCCTAGCCAGTTGAAACCGGAGTTGGCCATTTCGACTCCTCTCAGCAAGATAGTATTGGCGGATAAAGTGTGTAGAAACAGTGTGGTTCAAGTGGGAAGCCATGAGTTGGCAATCGACCTCATCGTCCTCGGATTCCAGGACTTTGACATTATCTTGGGGATGGATTGGTTAGCAGCACATCATGGGCATGTGGCTTGCTTTGAGAAGATGGTACTCTTCAAGCCAGTAAAAGGGAAGCCATTTCATTTCCGGGGGATGAGGAATAAAGATATTGCTCACTTTGCGGCACTAAGCTTAGCAAACCCCGAGGCAAAGGACTCTTCGACTATCCCGGTCGTGAGTGAATTCCTGGATGTATTTTCAGAGGAGTTGTCAGGGTTGCCTCCAGACAGGGAGATTGAGTTTGTGATCGAGCTTGCTCCAGGCATAGCTCCCATCTTTCGGGCTCCGTATAGAATGGCCCTGATTGAACTCAAAGAGTTGAAGACTCAGTTGGAGGAATTGTAAGGCCTTGGTTTCATTCAACCAAGTGTCTCACCGTGGGGTGCCCCGGTGTTATTTGTTAAGAAGAAGGATGGCTCGATGCGAATGTGTGTCGATTACCGGCAATTGAACAAAGTCACTATAAAGAATAGGTATCCATTACCTAGAATTGATGACTTGTTCAATCAGTTGAAAGGAGCGAGATTTTTCTCAAAGATCGATCTTCGCTTGGGTTATCACCAATTGAAGATGAAGGCCGAGGATGTGCCCAAAACTGCTTTCAGGACTCGATACGGACACTATGAGTTCTTGGTGATGCCTTTTGGTCTCATGAACGCCCTGGCAGCCTTTATGGATTTGATGAATCAGGTGTTCCAGCCATATCTAGATCGATACATGATCGTGTTTGTCGACGATATCTTGGTGTACTCCCAGACACTGGAAGATCACATGCAAGACCTTCGTCTTGCTTTGGGAATGCTGAGAGAGCACAAGCTATACGCCAAACTTAACAAGTGTGAGTTTTGGTTGGAAGAGGTGGCATTCTTAGGCCACATTGTATCCGCGAAAGGCATATCAGTGGATCCGAAGAAGATAGAGGCAGTCATGAGTTGGGCGAAGCCCAAAAGTGTCACAGAGATACGTAGTTTCCTTGGGTTGGCAGGCTACTACAGGAGATTCGTAGAGGGTTTCTCCAGCCTTGCGACACCGCTCACTTATTTGACAAGGAAGAATGCGAAATTTGTATGGAGTGATAAGTGTGAGATCAGTTTCATGGAACTGAAAAAGAGGCTTACCACGGCCCCCATCCTTACAGTGCCATCTGGACATGGCGGGTATGAGGTGTAAAATGATGCCTCGCACGTGGGACTTGGTTGCATGCTCATGCGACACAAGAAGTTCATTGCCTATGCATTAAGGCAATTGAAGGAGCATGAAAAGAATTACCCCACGCATGACTTGGAACTTGCCGCGGTCGTGTTTGCACTCAAGATTTGGTGCCATTATGTTTATGGGGTGGAGTTCTATTTGTATATGGATCACAAGAGTCTCAAGTATCTCTTTTCCCAAAAGGAGCTGAATCTAAGGCAACGACGTTGGATGGAATTTTTGAAAGACTATGACTGCACCATCCAATACCACCCGGGAAAAGCGAACGTAGTAGCAGACGCCTTGAGTAGAAGAGCTCTGGGGTTACTAGCACACATGTTGGTGCAAGAATGGAGATTATTGGAGGATTTGGCAAATCTGGACATTAGTGTGAATGATACAATTCGCGGTCCTGTTTTGGCAAATGTCACGGTTCGGCCATATATTATAGATTTGATCCAAGAATACCAAGCCACGGATGCTGAATTATTGGCTTATCGGGACAAGGAAATTGCCAAGGGTAGTAAAGACTTTTCTCTCACTAGTCGAGGTGCTATTACGTTTAAAGGAAGGCTGTGTGTTCCGGCCAATGCAGATCTTCGACGAGAGATCATGGATGAAGCACATCGTTTGAAGTACACAGTGCATCCTGGGGGTACAAAGATGTACCAGAACCTTAAGAGTCACTTTTGGTGACAGAATATGAAGAGGGATGTTGCGGAATATGTGGCACGGTGCTTGGTGTGCCAACAGGTGAAAGCAGAACACATGCGACCCGCCGGTCTATTGCAGTCTCTTCCTATTCCCGAGTGGAAATGGGAGAACATATCCATGGATTTCATAGTTGGCTTACAAAAGACGGCAAGGGGCTCAGATGCGATATAGGTAGTAGTGGATCGCTTGACAAAGTCCGTGCATTTCTTGCCTTATCGAACCACCTTCAATTCTAGCCAGTTGGCCGCTCTGTACATCAAGGAAGTGGTTAGGCTACATGGGGTGTCAGTTAGTATTGTGTCAGATCGGGATCCGAGATTCACGTCCAGGTTCTGGAAGAGTTTTCAGGATGCCATGGGTTCCCGACTTGACTTCAGCACCGCATTTCATCCACAAATGGATGGACAAACCGAGAGGGTGAACCAAGTCATCGAAGACATGCTTCGAGCTTGTATGTTGGATTTCAAGGGCAGTTGGGAAGAGCACGTGCCTTTGGTTGAATTTGCCTATAACAATAGTTATCAGGCGAGCATCCAAAGTACTTGGTCCGGAGTTGATCAAGCAAACCGCAAAATATAGTTAAGATCATCCGGGATCGGTTGAAAACTGCCTAAGATCGTCAGAATTCCTGAGCCAGATCAAGGAGTTACAGAATTCCGATGTTGAGTTGCTTGCTTACCGAGACAAGTCGGTGAGTAACGGCAATCAGGAGTTCGCTTTAAATGATGATGGTGCTATCACATTTAAAGGCAGGTTGTGTGTCCCCGCCGACACAGTTTTGAGGGATGAAATTTTGAATGAAGCTCACCGATCAAAGTACACGGTACATCCGGGAGGTACTAAGATGTACCAGAATCTCAAGAAGCACTACTGGTGGCGAAACATGAAGAGGGAAGTCGCTGAGTACGTCGCCAGATGTTTGATTTGCCAGCAGGTAAAAGCCGAACATCAAAGGCCGGCAGGTCTTTTGCAGTCCCTTCCTATTCCGGAGTGGAAATGGGAGAACATCTCGATGGATTTCATTGTGGGTTTTCCGCGAACGGCGAAGGGCTCCGATGCTATTTGGGTGATTGTGGACAGGTTGACTAAGTCTGCACATTTTATTCCGTACCGAACTACTTTCAATGCAAATCAGTTGGTAGCCCTATATGTTAAGGAGGTGGTTCGACTGCACGGTGTGCCAGTTTCTATCGTGTCTGATCGAGATCCTCGGTTTACTTCCAGGTTTTGGAAAACTTTCCAGGATGCTATGGGTTCTCGTTTAGAATTCAGTACCGCCTTCCATCCTCAGACCGATGGACAAACGGAGAGGGTGAATCAAGTAGTGGAGGATATGCTCCGAGCTTGTATGCTGGATTTTCAGGGTAGTTGGGAGGAACAGTTGCCGTTGGTCGAGTTTGCCTACAACAATAGCTATCAGGCGAGCATCCAGATGGCACCTTTTGAAGCTCTGTATGGTCGGAGTTGTCGATCACCGCTATACTGGGATGAAGTTGGTGAGAGGAAAATTCTTGGTCCTGAGTTGATAGAGCGGACCGCAGAAAGGGTCAAAATTATCCGGGAGCGATTGAAAAGTGCTCAGGATAGGCAGAAGAGCTATGCGGATATACGCCGCAGAGATTTAGAGTTCCGAGTTGGGGATCGGGTCTTTGTGAAGATTTCGCCGAGTCGGGGAATCATGCGATTCGGGAAGAAGGGAAAGCTCAGTCCTAGGTACGTGGGACCATTTGAGATCGTCACAAGGGTTGGTGAGGTTGCTTACAGGGTAGCACTACCGCCTCACATGGCAGCGGTCCATAATGTATTTCACGTCTCTATGCTTAGAAAATACATTTCGGATCCGTCTCACGTCATCGCTCTTGATCCTGTTGAGATTCGAGAGGATCTTACGTTGGTTGAGCAACCAGTTCAGATTCTGGATCGTCGAGATCAAGTGTTGCGAACCAAGACTATCCCTTTAGTCCTAGTGAAGTGGCAGCATCATTCCAAGGAAGAGGCTACATGGGAGCGAGAAGCCGAAGTACGAGAAAAGTACCCCCATTTATTTGTTTAAGGCCATGGCATTCCCTTGTATTTTGCTATAGTTTTACGCATGTATGTATCGTCCAAATTTCGGGGACGAAATTTTTGTAAGGGGGGGAGAATGTAGCACCCCGGACTTTTTCATCCTTAATGAATAGCACCTTCATAGCTAATTGGCCGTTTTCATAGTTTTCGTAGTCTAATTAATAAATAAGGGAGAAATCGGAAATTCCGAAACGTCAGAAATGTTCGTTTTCGAAAGACGGATCCAACGCAAGTTGAATCGTCGAAATCCGACGAGCGAGTAAAAAGATATGGTCAAAACAGTCCAGACATAACAGAGCACCGATCGCTCGGTCATTACCTGCGATCGATCGGTCCACTACCGATCGCTCGATGGCTGTCGCACGGTTAACTTTTTTGTATGGGGAAAAATTCCAGAGAGTGTGTTTTTGACCGATCTCTCGGTCATAACACCGATCGACCGGTAAGCCACCGATCGCTCGGTCCATACCACCGATCGATCGGTCATACGTAATTTTTCTTCATTAAGGGTGTTTAAGACTTTAAACACAACCCCTTGCCTATAAATAGGCTGAGTTCGTGCCTTAGGGTTTCAGAAACCCTCTGTGCCCTATCTTAGGAGATTTTGAGAGAGAGAAGAAGGAGAGGAACTACTTGTTGATCAAGCTTGTGGAAGATCAAGGTTCTTCCACTTCCCTTGGTGATTTCCAACCAAGAACTCACTGTTCTTGCTTGTTCCAGCCATTGGGAGTCAAATCCATTGATTTCTCTAAGGTAGATACACTCTACTACAATCTTGCAATCCTACTAGTTACTAAGTATGATTCTTCTTATCTATGCCCTATCTATGTGTATTGATTTTATGTATGAAAAAGGTGTGATTATATACTTGGATGAAGGTTACTATTATGATGCACTCTAAGTGTTTGATGAAATACCTCTAAGGGATTCTATGTTTAAATACGATGATTTCTCTTATTAAGTGCATATGCTCGCATGTCTCGCATGAACCGATGGTTTCCATGGATTTCTCAAAGTACAAATAAAGGTTTTTCACGAAAAGACGAATAATGAATGATTCTAAGTAACTCTATGATTTCTCTAAGATCGTTTCACAAGCTCTAAGGATCATACCGTGCTCACAAGGAAACTCTATGATAATGTTCTAAGATCGTCTCACAAGCTCCACGGATCACAATGAAATGCTCTAAGATCTCTAAGGTTATGCTCTATGGAAATGCTCTACGGTATTGCTCTATGCTCTATGCTCTATGTCTCTACGGATCATAATGACTCTAAGTAACTCCATGAACTCACAAGAACTCATAAGGCTATGATTATCGATTGACTCACACGGTTACAGTTTTGGTTTCGAATATTATCTCACATATGTTTTCACGGTTTCCATGCTTTAAGGATTGTTCGGATTTCATTCTCCATGTCTTGTATGCTCCATGCCTAACCGCTTTATTGTTCTTAGTTTGTATACACTGAGTATTCCATGCTCAGTCGATATTGTTATGATCGGCAGGTGCTCGGGTTCCATTCGATTTGTGTGGCGACGAACCTTGGGTCGAGGAAGAGTACCGTGACCCGGAGCCTTCCATGAATCACTATCATGACGATGGTGCTCTAGATAGGAGTCGTGACTTCGATTTCTGTTGATCGACCGACTTAGAACTTGTGTCATTTTGTTATGTGAGTGTGGGGTTTGTCCACTCCACTTTTGGGTTTCTCACACATGTATACTTGTTGGTTCTTACTTGAGCCAAGCTATAGGAGTATTCATTTTGCTTCCGCTATGTTTAGTATTTTATTTTCTGCTGTGCATTGTATTTCGTTTCCGCTATGTATATGCAGGTACTCTGACAGGTTTCCACGTGTGCCTTATGTATCATACTGGAGGTATGATACGGCGGTCACGAGTCAAAGTATCCTTAACTCCTAGGGGGTATTTTGGGTCGCGACATCTAGGAGGGTGATCAACCCCAAGATAAAGCTCCTCTCTCTCTAACTTTCACTTTCTCTCTCTACCTTTTTCTCTCTCTCTACACACAAATCGAGGCATCGGAGAAGAAATCAGACGCTGCCAACGCGTCGGGGATGTCAAACAACCCTAAGGGGACCTCCCTTTCCCTTTCTCTCTCTTCCTTTCTCTCTCACTTTCTCTCTCTAAAAAAATCTGGCAAAGCACTGTTTGTAACTGAAACCATGAGCAAATGAGGGGCTGGCCCTCATTTATATATACCTTAAATGGGGCTAGATCATGTGCAAAAGCACATGACCCAATTGGTGTGGAAAAATTGGTAGTTGACTAAGTCAACTACCTTGACCAATTTGACCAGTTTGACAGAATTTTCCCATTTTTCAAGTATAAGCCCTCCAAAACCCTGCTATATGACACCCGACAGTAACGAAACTTCAGGTGACCGAACTTGGGGCAATCCGACATCTACTGTAAAAATTTCGGAGAAAAATACTGAGTTTTGATAGCTGCACTTTAGTCAGGAAGAAAATTGCAAAACCCACTAATTTTCTGATTTCGGACACAAAAGACATTGTCGCTTCTTCGTTTGAGATAACTAACTGCTGAGACGACAGGCATTAGTCCCCACGGCCGACTGACATGCATTAGTGCCAACCGCACGAATTTCAATTAGGATCTCCAACAGATATTGGGTCCCACTTAATTTCTGGAAATATGAAAATTTCCCGTTTTTCTCAATTTTATCACACATAATGGCCCGCGGTCCCTCGAAATGGTACCTGATGGGAACCGATAGGGTAGGGGTGTGTCCCGGCAGTCGATCGGCATACTGTGTGTGATTTTCACTAAAAGATACAGAGATTTCCTTGGTGCACTTCAACCCGAGCAAAATCCACTTTTTATTAATTTAACAAATAATTAACCTCCATTAAGGACCCATAAACACATAATTTTATTATATTAAAATTCCGGGTCGTTACACTTCAGCTACCAACCTCCTTGTCATGTGCTTGTTTATTTGTTTGATTTACCATGTATAATTACTCTTGGAAAACCCAGTTCATGCATACATGCGTGCTTGTGTGCGTATCAATAGTGAAAACCATGATGACAAGTATGTCATAAAGGATAGTGCATCACATTTCAATTCATAGTATAAACATGTGAGAATTCGGGTAATCTACATGGCATTTGGTCAATTCATCATTCATAAGAACAATTGCATAAGGTCTACTTCCATTTTCTTCATTTAATTCGTTTACTCCTAGTTTAGGCATTTTATCAAACACCCGGCGTGCAACATTCCTTAGTAGTTTCATTTACTCTTTTTAGTGCATATTTTCCATCAACCATCAAGGTAAGTTCATTATTTGTAGAATGCCCTTTCCACCATTTTCCATTTCACACATCACATAACATCCATACGACATCCAATCGCCTCAATCACCATCCCATCCACACATCCATACCCTTTTCTTTATCTTGTTTACGTTTTATGAAGATGATATATTTCAAAAGAAAGAAAACATACGATCAAGAGTCCTCATACACAATATAAAAACCTAGGTTATTGCTAAAGAAGTTAGTAGGGTGTACTAACTTGAATCAAGGCTTGATCTTGGATGGAAACCCTTGATTGAAGCTCCACTCTTGGAAAGGGAGGACCCTTGCTTGAAGGATGCTTGAGTGGGAAAGAAACCCTTTGAGGAATACCTTGAGAAAATGCTGCCCTAGCTTTGAGAAGGACTCTCCCACGAGCTTGAGGTTGGATTGGAGAAATCAAAGCTAAAGGGATGATTCTACGATCCTCAAACCCTTGATTCTGTCTCTCAAATGGGAAGAGACCTTTTGGAACCCTAGGTTCTTTCTCCCTTACTCTCAAAATACTCTAAGTGTAGTGTATGGGGACCCAAAAACTCGAGCAAGCCTTATAAGGCCAAAGGGTGTTGGCCAAAAGACAAGAAAACCCTTAATGAAATTTCTGTAAAATGCGATAAACCGATCGATTGGTGGTTAATACCGAGCGATCAGTTGCCTATCGAGCTACTGGTGTTCTTGACCGAGCGATCGGTCAAAAACACCCTCTCTAGAAAAATTTTCCATACAAATTAGTTAACCAGTCGATAGATACCGATCGATTGGTTGTGGACCGATCGATCGCTAATATGGACTGAGCGATCGGTTGCCTGCAATTTGACAGTAAGTCCATTTTTCCATCCAATCCACTACCTAGACTTATTCTACTTCCGCTTTAACATTTCCTAATCATGACTAGGACCCTTCTAAGGCCATAGTATGTTATTAAATATTTTATTTAGTTATTTTATAATACCATCGTGAAATTTTCAAAGGTTTCCAAGTTCTCCTTTCATGAAAAATGGAATTTACAAAGCTCCATGCCTTGACACGCGTTCCAAAGCATACACAAAAATTCCGGGGTGCTACAGCATTTAAGGAATGTCCCTATTGTGGCTGAAGACACCGGATTGGAGCATATTGAAATTTGGGGCGGATGTTTTCACTGTGGGGATGTGAATCATATGATCCGAGATTGCCCTCATAGGCAGTTGCAGCCTGTCCAGCCACAGGGGAGTAGGCCCCCAGTTTGACAGACTTCCCAGTAGGGATCCTCATAGGCTTCCGCATCTAGACCCTCACGACCCACACAGCCCACTCCACCACCTCGCAAGGCAAACCAGGGCCAGGTCTTTGCCTTGTCGGAACGGAATGCACATGTTAGACATGATGCCCAAAAAAGTCATTTAAATTGTTAGACTCTTATTAATTTGATTAATAAAGACTTCTTCTCAATCTATTGTGTATTCATTATGGGTAATTGACCATGATCATGAGATGATCTATACGATATGAGATATCGATAAAGGTCCATAGGATATATTGTAGGAAAGTATGTGATTGGATTATCACAGGCAAATATAACTTTCCAGTTCCTTATACCTTATATAGTCACAGCTGTAGGTGAAGCTGGGCACTTCACTTATATGGCTGCCAGAATGCTAAGATATTCTCAATAGTTGAGATGTAGTTCTATCTCAAACTATTGTAGTGGATACTGCACATCAGCATATGGGTGCTTAAATGTACACTGACTGATTGCATTCAATAAGAGACCTCTTGTATAAACATACTATCAGATAGTTGGTCTCTCATTCACATTGAACAATTTTGATGATCCTTAGATCTGATGTTTTCATCTATGACTGAGTAGTGATCTGACTGTTTTGATTCCACGAACGTATTGTCTAACTTAGGGAATACAATTCAGTGACAGTTGGATAGTCAGAAAGCTATTCGAGTCATGATGAATTTCAAACCAAAAATCCACGCTCATTAATTTGAGAGATTATCCAAGTTCTGGGTAAGACAGTTGATTAAGTTCAAATCCTGCGCAGGTGATTTTGAAATCAAAATAAGTTTTGAATTATACTTTTATTAAAAGATATTATACTTATAAAAGAATTTTCTCAAGATGTTTTTCATGAGAAATTGTTTCTCATGGCTTAATCATAAGTCTTGGAAACCAGGATGATGTGTGATGGGCTATGAGTTAGATAGTATGTCAATCTCAAAGGCCCATTAGGGATAATGTATTTGGAATGATAAATCGAATTTAAAAGTTCATGTGGCGGGATCCGTATTAATTAATGTCCATACACTGAGATTTAATTGCAACATGGATATCTCACGTCACTTGCAATCCGATGTAATTCCTGTTTAGGGTCAATGGGATAACATTGGGTAAGCCAGGGTAAGAATGTCCCAGAGCAATCTGTGGGGATGCTCACATAAGAAATATAAGCTCAATAATTGATTAAATGTTAATCAATTATTTAAGTGATTAAAAGTTAATCATTAATTAAATAGATTAAAATTTAATCTATGGTTTAAATTAATTGTTAATTTAAATCTAGGGATTATTTTAATTATTATTTAATTAACATAATTAATGGGGAAATGGGTTTGACCCATATCCATAAACCCATTAATATGGACCTTTAATATGGGCCCAAGCCCATGGGTTTAAACCCTAGGGTGGGGCACCCACTTTGGAAATCCTAATTGGATTGGGATTTGGTTACATGAATAATTATTGAGTAATAACTCTATTAATTAAGGAATTAAAATCTAATGGTTGGATTGCAAGTAGGATTAAGATAAGATGGATTTGGATTGCAACAAGGATTCTATCACTCCCCAAACCTCACGCCCCCTTGATGCTCACGCCCCCCCCCCCCCCCCCCCCCCCCCCTTGTGGTTTAGGTTTCCTAGCTTAACTAGGATTCCTCCCTTTGTTGGTTGTTGACTTATCCCTATTAATTAAGGAATCCTCTTTTAATAAGGACTCTTTAATTAGTAGGAATACTATAACTAAAGTAGTTATAGTTAAAATAGGATATTATTTCAATTAATAATAAGAGTTATTATTAATATATAACTTCTTTAAGGATAAGTTATACTTGGAGTAGGATATGGATTAGATCCATTCTATAAATACCCCAAGACCAAAAATGTATGGGCAAGAGAATTCAAAATTCTCCAGAATTTTTACACTCTCCCTCTCCTCTCTCTCCAAGCCGTGGGCACCTAGGGAGTCTCCCTAGAATTTTCGTGAGCTATAAGGGTGCATCCAAGTCAGGTTTTGCTACTTTAGGGTTTTGAACCTTAAGGTGATGGTGATAAAAGGTCTATACCATTGCTCCATCTTCTTCCTCTTGCTTCAACAATTCCAAAGGAGATTCTAAAGCTTCGTGGGGATAGCGAAGAACAAGGATCGAGCTTCTAGTATTTTTTGGAGAAATCTCTACAAAGAGTTCTGACAGTTCGAGTGGATTAAGCTTCAACGGTGAACACCATTCACTGAGGTGATATGACTCAAACTCTTAGATAGAATTTGATGTTTTCTATGGTGTTGAGATCTAGGAGATCCAATTTCCGCATAAATTTTTATCCGGATTCCCCTACAAGTGGTATCAGAGCATGGTTAGGGAGTAATTTTTGTTTATTTTAATAAGGTAATTAAATGGATTATTTAATTCATGAGATGAATTTAATTTAGATCTATTTAATATTGCTCATAGTTTTTATTATTTTATTTATTCATGAGAGGAATAAATAAATATTTATTTTATTATATTATTGAATGAGATTTGATAATGATAATTTAATAATTTTAAAAACTAGCATTATATGTGATATAATTTAATATTTGAAATAAAGAGTTTATTTTGAAATTCCTTTTAAATGATTTGATCATTTAATATATATATTTATTAATTGTTTAATATAATTAATAAATGATTTTTCCCATAAATACATTTTATTCAAAAAATTAATTATAAAACCCTAATTTATGATGAGATCATATTTAGGATTTTCGATTCTCTTAATTTTTTATTTTAATCCTGGATAATAGTAGAACTAATCTTGGATAGTAGTAGAACCAATCTATATGAAAGGATCTTGCATTCGAGAAAGAAATAAAATTTTGTAGAGAATTTAAGAAAATTCTATCTTATATTTTAAAAATAATTTTATGAAATTTGTTTTATGGAAAATATAATTGTTTTATTTTTTCTGGGGTTTGATCTATATAAGATATAGATTTTATCGAGCGATTTGATAATTGTTATCAAATTTTAAATCCTTTTAAAATAAGAAAAAGTACTCCATCACCATATAGCATCTATTTTATATGAGATTATAGTTATGGGTCATATTTTATGATGAATTTTTTTTCATTCATGCATTCATATTAGAAGTTAATATGTAGTAGGTTTTGGCAATCTATAAAGGGCAGATTCTTTCTGTTTCCCTGAAAAGGGCGAATGGAATACTGGTTTCCCTATTGCCATTATTTTATCATGCATTGGTGGAGATGCTGTTAAGGAGGATGCTGCGATGATGATCTCAATAAGATGATAAAGGAAGGGATCGCAAAGGAGTTTACGAGCTGCCTTTATTCTTATCTCATTCTCTTGCATTTTAATTTATTCACCCATAGCGATTAATCTCGTATATTATTATTTTTATTATCATGAGATGATAACTGTTGTTTATTTTATCATGAGATGATATCTGTTTTATTTTGTTTAATTATTCTGTTGAAATAATTACCCTTGATATATCATGTGTATATAAGAATGGGGATAAGTCCCTAAGTATGATGATCTTCTACCACACTATATGATCCTATAGTGAGGAGTGTGAGTAAGCTGACAGGCCATATCCGGGCCCAATCCCTCTCACTTATGTGTGAACATGGTGAAAACTATATGAGCAAATAGTATGAGTAATAACGCCAAAGTGTGAGCTTTCGCTAGGTGTTTATTAGGTTCATGGTTGGTGGGCACATGAATAAGAAATACTATACAATAACGTCAAAGCGTGAGTATAACATCCTTTATAGATCAGACAATATATCGAATGCTCAAGAATTCACAAGATGAGATCTGTGAAATTGGAGAAGATAGTTTCTATCTGCCTATTTAAGGAGATGTGATGTTGGGCCCAAAGGCAGGATCACATTAAGCCAGTGTCTAGGTTTTCGATGTCAATTGATTCTTCCCAATTTGGCAATACCATTAGAAACAGACCCATAATCTAGCAATATCCTAATGGATTTGAGCATAGCTACTGGAGAAAAGGTATCCTCATAATCAACTCCTTGAATTTGAGTATAACCTTTTGCAACAAGTCTTGCTTTATAGGTCTCCACGTTACCATCTGTAACACCCCGATGTACCCCCTAGGAGTTTAGGGATATTTTAGGTGTCACACTACGTACCTATCAAACCATCCTGTAATGCACAAGATAAAATACAGTACTAACAACGATAATCAGAGTGCGGAAGCTATCATATATGCGGAAGCGTAAACAAATTTTCATTTCTTCTAATGATCCAAAATAGTATTCCAAGTTAACATAAATACAAGACATGTCTAAGTCTAAGGTGGACAGGCCCACCTATCAAAACATCAAAATACACAAGACCCTCTCATACTCTCCCCTCAACAGTAGTCGAGGTATGGCCACGCATCGAGGTCTCGGTCCGCCTGAGACTGTAATGGAATAGCCGGCTCTCTCTCCTCTATATACTCTTCCTCGACCCAAGGCTCTAGGTCGAGGGCTTCCTCAGTACCTGCCGACATGAAAGTACGGTTGAGCATGGAATACTCAACAAGTACAAGCTACTAGCAGACCATAACAATAATAAAACACACAATAGTAATATCATACAAGCAGTAATAGAAACATCACAAAGGAAACAGTATAAGGCATGATACAATACAAGCATCCTGACGTGCGTACATGAATGCGAAAACGCCGATAAAACTCATGCTTGAAAACCCATGTCATGTCCCGGTATGCCTCGTAGAAATCATGTATGCGTGCATGCATGAATGCATGATCATCATCTTGTAAACCTCCATCTCGTAACTTGTGAGCCAGAGGCTAGCACCCGAATCTCCCTGGGCTGCCAACCTCCTTGATATGCAATGCACTTGTAAGCCAGAGGTTAGTACTCGAATGTCCCTGGGCTACCAACCTCCTTGATATGCAATGCACTTGTGAGCCAGAGATTAGTACCCGAATGTCCCTGGGCTACCAACCTCCTTGATATGCAATGCACTTGTGAGCCAGAGGTTAGTACCCGAATGTCCCTGGGCTACCAACCTCCTTGATATGCAATGCACTTGTGTTTATTATATACACATGCTCTTGGAATCTCGGTTCATGCTCTCATGCGTGCTCGTGTACGTGTCCATAGTGACAATCATGATAATGGGAATAACCAAGATATGACATTACAATTCAATTCATGATATGAACATAGGTAACATAAGTAGTTTGCATAACATTTGATCAATTTATCGTTTATAAGAACGCATGTATAAAACCCATTTCCATATTCTTCCTTTAGATCATTTATTCATATCTTAGGCATTTTGTCAAACACAACACATACAATGTTTCTTAATAATTCATCGTGTTCTTTTTAGCGCATATTTTCCATCCAAACATCAAGGTAAGTTCATTATTGGTAAAATACCCATCCACCATTTCCATCACACACATCACACAACATACATCTCGGCATCCAATCGCCACATCCAACATTCCATCCACACATCCACACCTTCTCCATTATCTTGTTTATATTTAATGGGGGATAACACATTTCATAAGGAGGAAAACATAATATAAAGAATCACATTTTTATATAGAAAACCTAGATTTTTGCTAGGGTAAGTTAGTAGGGTGTACTAACCTTAGATCAAGGCTTGATCTTGAAGAAACCTTGAAATAGAAGCTCTATTTGGAAGGAGGAAGCCTTTTGCTTGAAGGGGACTTGAGTTGGGAAAGAAACCCCTTTCAAAAACGTGAGTGAGTGCTTCCCTAGCTTGGAGAGTGGCTCCCACACGAGCTTGAGCCTTGAACTTGAAGCAATCCAAGCTTGAGGATGACCTAGGATGGTCCACCCCTTTGATTCATTCCTCAATGGAAATCCTAGGTTAGAAACCCCCTTCTTCTCACTCTCTATCTCTCAATTTCTCTTAAGTGATGAGAATGAGACCCTAAGGCTCAGGCAAAGCCTTATAGGAAAGGGTTTAACCCCCAAAAGATGAAAACGCCCTTAATGAAATTTCTGCAAAAACGCGAAGACCGAGCGATCGGTGGTTATGACCGATCGATCGGTTGCCTACCGAGCGATCGGTGTTATTGACCGATCGACCGGTCAAAAACTCACTCTCTGGAAAATTTCCCCATACAAAATCTTTGACCGTGCGATAGCTACCGATCGATCGGTTTTGGACCGATCGATCGCTGAATGGACCGAGCGATCGATGCTCTGTAGGTCTGGACTGTTTTGACCATATCTTTTGACTCGCTCGTCGGATTTCGACGATTCAACTTGCGTTGGGTTCGTCTTTCGAAAATGCACATTTCTGACATTTCGGAATTTCCGATTTCTCTCTTATTTATTAATTAAACTATGAGGAAGGCCAATTAGCTACGAAAACGGTATTCATTAAGTATAGAAAAATCCGGGGTGCTACACCATCGGCACCCTTCTTCCTTTTGTAAATCCATTTGCATCCAATTGGCCTTATACCATCTGGTGGATCTACTAAAGTCCAAACGTCGTTGTCATACATGGAATCTATATCAGCATTCATGGCTTTATTCCATTGAGATGCATCTACATCTAATGTAGCTTCTTGATAAGTATTAGGATTCATATCCTCATCATCAGGGGTAATTAGATAAACCTTATTATTGTAATACTGAATTCTATCTGGTGGTCTAGAAACTCTTTCAGACCTTCTCAATGGAGTAGAATTAGGAGAATCATTAATAGAAGGATTAGGTTCAGTTTGGACACTGGCTGTGTTGTCTTTCATCTCATGAAATTCAACTTTCTAAAGGAGATCCATTTCTTCCTCCAAGAAAGTGGCATGAAGCTTAACAACTATTATTTGGTCTGCATTGGAGTAAAAATAGAAACCCTTAGTTTCTTTTAGATATCTTACAAAATTCTATTTCTCTGTCCTAGATTCCAACTTAGTGGGTTCGAGTTTGCGAACATGTGCAGGACAACCCCATACCCTTAGATGTTGTAAACTAGGTTTTTGTCCAGTCCATAATTTATAGGGTGTAACCAGAATAGACTTAGATGGAACCCGGCTCAGAATATAAATGGCAGTTTGTAAAGCATATCTCCAAAGATATGAAGGAACATCAGCTTGGCTCATCATAGAGCGAACCATATCTAATAAGGTCCGGTTTCTTCTTTCAAAAACTCAATTCTATTGAGGAGAGGTAGGACTTGTCCATTGCGAGATAATCCCATTACCCCTTAAGTAATCCATAAACTCGTGGTGAGGTATTCACCACCTCGATCTGATAGAAGTGTCGTTATGGATTTATCAGTTTGATTCTCAACTTCTAATCTGAATTCTTTGAACTTTTCAAAGGTGTCAGATTTGTGTTGCATCAAATAGACATATCCATATCTGGAATAGTCATCGATAAATGTGACAAAATACCGGTTTTACCCTCGTGCAACAATGTTAAATGGACCACATACATCACTAGGTATTAGTCTTAACTTTTCTTCGGGTCTTCCTACCATTTTAGGGTAAGGCTTCTTGGTCATCTTCCCTATGAGACAAGACTCACAAGTAGGGAGTGGTTCTACCTTGAGGAATTCAAGGGGAGCATCTGTTACCAACCTCTTGATCCTATCAAGATTAATGTGACCAAGTCTCTTATGCCAAAGATAAGTAGACTCAGTGCAATGTCTCTTCATTCCAGACATTCTAGATGATGAGACATTGTCACTTTGGAAACATTCATTATTTACCAAAGCACATATTAAATAAAGACCATTAATGAGATTACCAATAATCAAGACCATTCCATCTTTCTTAATTCCACCAATTGAATTAAAATTGATAGAGAATCCATAAAATATGAGTCTAGATACTGAAATCAAATTACGATGTGCTGCAGGCACATCAAAGTAGTCTTCTAAAATTAATGCTATTCCATTAGGTAAATAAAGAGTAAACAAGCCGATTGACTTCACTGTAACATTTGCACCAGAGCCAGCTTTAAGCTTCTGCTCCTGTTTGGTCAGCTTTTTGGTTTCCTTGAACCCCTGCAAACAATTGCAAATGTGTACCGTAGATCCAGAATCCACGCACCATGAGTTAGGAGGACTGTCCCGAAAGTTAGACTCAACAGTAATAAGCACTTCAAAGCATCTCATACCTTGAATACTGCCTCCACCCGTCTTAAGAGTTGCGAGGTAAGTCCTAGAATTCCTCTTCCAATGATCTATTTTACCATAGTGGAAACACTTTCCATTGCCCTTCTTATCCTTGCCAACATCTCCTGATGAACCTTTTGTAACTTTTGCCTTACCTTTATTGTCTTTAAACTTACCTTTACCATTATTCTTCTTTCTAAACTTTTTAGATCGACTAGAGGTATCAAGTTTATCGACAGTTAAAATTTCACCATTTGTTGACTTTTTGATCAAATCTTCTACAAACACAAGTGAGTTCATCAGCTCACTTAGTAACATTTCATTCTTGTTCATACTATAATTTAACACGAATGAATTGAAGAACGAAGGGAGTGACTGCAGAACAGTATCAACCTGAGTGATGTCATCCATCTCTCCACCAAGAATTTCCAATTCATTCAATAGGCCCATCATCTTAATGATGTGCTCCCTGACTGAAGTTCCCTCAGCCTTCTTGGTGTTAACAAGGGATTTCAATTTAACTTGTCGAGCAGATCTATTTTGCTCACCAAACATCTCATGTAGGTCTTCCAAAATGTCAGAAGCCTTATCCATGTGTTCATGCTGGCTTTGCAAGATGTTAGACATCAAAGCCAGAATGTAACACTTGGTCATCTGATTGGACCTCTCCCATTACTCTAACTCAGCCTTTTGGGCCGGTGAAGCATCTGAAGGAATTTCGGGTTTAGGTGTCTTAAGACATAGGTCAAGGTTATCAACAGCAAATACTATTCTAATTTTACTTTTCCAGTCTACATAGTTAGTTCCTACTAACTTTTCATCACGAAGAATTTCAGTCAATGGGTGTAAGCCTGTCATGATCTAATCAAATGACAAAAAAGATAGTATTAGAGATCTATTGTATTCATTAATCCTATTAGCTATAGTTGCACACCATGACTATGAGATATGGCAAATGGATGTCAAAACTATTTTCCTTAATAGAATGTTAGATGAAGACATCTATATGAAGCAACCAGAGGGCTTCATTGCTCCTAACCAGGAGAACATGGTATGCAAGCTCAACAAGTCGATATATGGTTTGAAACAAGCTTCTAGAAGCTAGAACCAAAGATTTAATCTTTCGATAAAAGAATTTGGAGTCCAAAAGAATTTAGAAGAATCATGTATTTAAAAGTAGGACAGTGGGAGGGCAGTAGTATACCTAATTCTATATGTAGATGACATTCTACTCATTGGGAATATGTAGGGATGTTATCATCAGTCAAGATATAGTTTTCTCGGCATTTCTCAATGAAAGACTTGGGAGAGGCATCCTATATTCTCAGACTAAAGATTTTGAGAGATAGAAAATGCCGAATGTTGGGATGGAGCCAAACTTCCTACATAGACAAGATATTGTCTAGGTATAGTATGAGTGATTGTAAGACAACACTTATTCCTTTTAGACATGGTGTCACTTTGTCTAAAAATATGGCCCCTATATCAACTGATGAGATCGAGCAGATAAAGAGGTGTCCTTATGCTTCGACAGTAGGGAGCCTCATGTATGCCATGTTATGTACTAGACTGGATATCTGTCATGCAGTGGGAGTTGTTAGTTGGTTCCAAAGCAATCCAAGTATGAGATAATTGGACTACTGTGAAGCATATCATGAAGTACCTGAAAAGGACTAGGGATTATGTGCTTACTTTTCACTTAGAGGAAGTACCTTCTCATTAATGAGATTATTGAGAGATAAGGCAGGATGTAGTTGTTAAAAAGATCAGGTCTCAACTTAAAGTTGCTGACCCGATGACTAAAAATTTATCAGATAAAGTATTTGTAACACATTTAGATAGTATGGGATTGAAATCTTTGACACAGTGACTTTTAGGGCAAGTGGATGATTTTTAGTCATGATGCCCAGAAAAGTCATTTAGATTGTTAGACTCTTATTAATTTGATTAATAAAGACTTCTTCTTAATCTATTGTGTATTCATTATGGGTAATTGACCATGATCATGAGATGATCTATACGATATGAGATATCGATAAAGGTCCATAGGATATATTGTAGGAAAGTTATGTGATTGGATTATCATAGGCAAATATAACTTTCCGGTTCCTTATACCTTATATAGTCACAATTGTGGGTGAAGTTGGGCACTTCACTTATATGGCTGCTAGAATTCTAAGATATTGTCAATAGTTGAGATGTAGTTCTATCTCAAGCTATTGTAGTGGAGACTACACATCAGCATATGGGTGCTTAAATGTACACTGACTGATTGCATTCAATGAGAGACCTCTTGCATAAACATACTATCAGATAGTTGGTCTCTCATTCACATTGAACAGTTTCGATGATTCTTAGATCTGATGTGTTCATCTATGACTGAGCAGTGATCTGACTATTTTGATTCCACGAACGTATTTTCTAACTTAGGGAATATAATTCAGTGACAGTTGGATAGTCAGAAAGCTATTCGAGTTATGATGAATTTCAAACTAGAAATTCATGCTCATTAATTTGAGAGATTATCCAAGTTCCGGGTAAGACAGTTGATTAAGTTCAAATCCTGCGTAGGTGATTTTGAAATCAAAATAAGTTTTGAAATGTATTTTTATTAAAAGATATTATACTTATAAAAGGATTTTCTCAAAATGTTTTTCATGAGAAATTGATTCTTATGGCTTAATCATAAGTCTTGGAAACCCGGATGATGTGCAATGGACTATGAGTTAGATAGTATGTCAATCTCGAAGGCCCATTAGGGATAATGTATTTGGAAGGATAAATCGAATTTTAAATTTTATGTGGCAGGATTCGTATGGTTAATGTTCATACACTGGGATTCAATTGCAACATGGATATCTCACGTCACTTGCAATTCCGATGTAATTCTTGTTTAGGGTCAATGGGATAACATTGGGTAAGCTAGGGTAAGAATGTCCCAGAGCAATCTGTGAAGATGCTCACATAAGAAATACAAGCTCAATAATTGATTAAATGTTAATCAATTATTTAAGTGATTAAAAGTTAATCATTAATTAAATAGATTAAAAGTTAATCTATGGTTTAAATTAATTGTTAATTTAAATCTAGAGAATATTTTAATAATTATTTAATTAACCTAATTAAAGGAGAAATGGGTTTGACCCATATCCATAAACCCATTAATATGGACCTTTAATATGGGCCCAAGCCTATTGGTTTAAACCCTAGGGTGGGGCGCCCACTTTGGAAATCCTAATTGGATTAGGATTTGGTTACATGAATAATTATTGAGTAATAACTCTATCAATTAAGGAATTAAAATCCAATGCTTGGATTGCAAGTAGGATTAAGATAAGATGGATTGCTACAAGGAGTCTAGCACTCCCCAAACCTCACGCCCCCTTAATGCTCACGCCCCCCCCCCCCCCCCCCCCCCTTTGTGGTTTAGGTTTCCTAATTTGACTAGGATAACTCCCTTTGTTGGTTGTTGACTTAACCCTATTAATTAAGGAATCCTCTTTTAATAAGGACTCTTTAATTAGTAGGATTACTATAATTAAAGTAGTTATAGTTAAACTAGGATTTTATTTAAATTAATAATAAGAGTTATTATTAATTAATAAATTCTTAAAGGATAAGTTATTGTAACGACCCAAAACCCACCCTAGGAGTTAGAGTGAATCTTGGACGACTTGTCATGACCTACATGACATACTTGGCAAACCATCCTACAAAATACACTGAGCTTATACAAAGAGGACATAATAGTGGAAACATAAACTACAAAACACAGCAGAAGACTAACCAAACCTCTAAGTATATATACATATACATGACCCAAGTTTGAACAAAATGAAATTTACCAAAGAAAGTGCGGACAGGCCCACAGCTCACTCACTCAGAATCTACCACCACCTAATAGTAGACCTCTACTGGAGGTTCCTCAACGAACTCCTCTTCTACCTAGGGGCCAAGAGCACAGATATCGAATGGAATGGTAGCTCCTTCATTACCTACCGACATAAACGTACGGCTAAGCATGGAATACCCAGCGTGCACCAAATACTAACCAACAGTCATAGCAATATAGAAATATAAATAAGCAGGAAGTAGTTCATATGATTAATAGGGAAAACAACCAGTTTATAGTTCATGCTTGAATCATATCAAAGACGAAAAAACTCTTGGAATCATCTTGTACTGTACTTGACTTGAAATACTCAATTCATGCATGAAAACTCATCATGTCTATCTTGCTTTTCTATTATGCGCGTCTAATCGTGCGTGTCGTGTCATGCGTGTCTAATCATGCGTGTCATGTCGTGTTCTTGCTTGTCTTATGCTGGACTGGGTATGCCTAGCTGCCGTTCATAGGCCGTCGCAACTAGTATCCCCTATCCATGGACTGGGTATGCCTAGCTGCCGTTCATAGACCGTCGTAACTAGTATCCCCTATGCATGGACTGGGTATGCCTAGCTATTGTTCATAGACCGTTGCAGCTAGTATCCCTTATGTATGGACTGGGTATGCCTAGCTGTCGTTCATAGGCCGTCGCAACTAGTATCCCCTATGCTGGACTGGGTATGCCTAGCTACCGTTCATAGACCGTCGCAACTAGTATCCCCTATGCATGGACTGGGTATGCCTAGCTGCCGTTCATACGCCGTCGCAACTAGTATCCCCTATGCATGGACTTGTGATATCGGAGCAAAGCATATCTTAGGATATGCCCTACTCCTAAGCAAAACATATCTTAGGACATGTCTTACCCCTATTACTTGAAAAACCCGATAAACCATGTCATGCATGCCGTGCTCGTGAAATCGTGTACGCTTAAATCATGAAAATTTAATAAAACATAATAGGCTCAAAATCATTCAAGGCAACATTTATTATTAAGGCAATTAAATCTACAAGTAAGAAATTCTAGGAAGCGAATAAATCTACAAGTATGCAATTCTAGAAAGCGAATCAATCTACACTCATACGATTCTAGAAAGCGAGTAACACACTATCAAAAACCCTAGGAATTTCCATATGCTTTAAATCATGCTTTTCTTTAACTTATAATTCCTTTTTCTTCACCTTGGCATTTCATCAAACATATGGTGTGTACATTATGGTTAATACCTAAATCTTGGTTTTCTTGATGAGTTAAGCTCATAGCACACATGTGTGTTCATTATGAATACAATGCCCTTCCCATTTCGTTCATCACAACACATACACAAGGCATCCAATCATCCATACACATCCACAGACCATCCACCTTAATCCATTCATCCTATCTCATTATCTTGCTTAGAATTTAGGGAAAATCATAAAATGAAGGAAAACAAAGAGAAGAGATGAACTAGAAGGGTAGTATAGGGTACCGAACTTCAAATAGGAGAGAATCCCATGAAAATGGTCGTAGAAGTTGTTGTTCATGCTTGGAGGAGGTGCTCCTTGCTTGCCTTGCCTTGGATTTGAAGAATCCAAGGATTTGAGGATGATCCAACACGAGCTTGGGCTTGGAGATGGAGACCCACAATCTAGGAAGAAGATTCAAGCTTGTGGAAACATTGAGAAGTGAGTATTTCGAGCTCCTCCTTGGTCTCCCACGAAATCCCTTTTTGGAAACCTAGGTTTCCTTCCTTTTCTCTCAAATAGTCCCTTCTCTAGGTGTTAGGAACCTTGGTCCCCCAAAAATGGGGTATATATAAC
Source organism: Tetracentron sinense (assembly GCA_015143295.1). NCBI lineage: Eukaryota > Viridiplantae > Streptophyta > Magnoliopsida > Trochodendrales > Trochodendraceae > Tetracentron > Tetracentron sinense. The sequence continues at coordinate 11,793,861 of CM026565.1, read as the reverse complement.
GTTTGGGTTGTGAAAACCCAAAAAAAAATGTTTCTGGGTGATCAAACTCGAGCGGGCCTCAATCTCGCTTGAGCAGGTCGCTCACTGGCCTCAAAAACCCATTTTTCGTCGATCTCGCTCGAGCGAGTTCTTCTACAAAAACCTGCTTTGGTAAATCGGCCATAAGTTTTGACTCGGTTGTCCAATTTTGACAATTCAACTTACATTGGATTTTTCTTTGGAATGGGAAAAACTTTCATGTCTTATACAACTTCAAATTTTGAATTTTACTTTACCGAAAATGGCTCTAAAGATGACTGGTCTGTAAATGGGTTTTGACAGTCCAGATTTTCAACAGTACCCACTTTGGAAATTGGACTTTTGACTCAACCTTGAATCAAAATCATGGAAATTGATCAACATGAATCTTGAAGAGGGTTTAAATACCTTTCTAAAAATTCAAGAATCACTCAATTCTGATCATCGGTGATCAAACTAGAGCTTCTTAAAGTTGAGGGTGATGTTAAGACCTACCCTTTTTCACACTTAGAACATCTCAAGTGTTTCACACTCTTTTCCCTCGGGTCCAAAACCTACTCTCACCTCATTACCCATTACCCCATAGGTTTGTAAGTCACCTAGGTGATCATTGAGTACACGCCAATATGCTTGAAAGGCCATGGCCTCTTTGTGCCTCGTGCATTAGCACTATTCACCGCACTTTTCAATTACAACCCACTAAACACTTAAGAGTATTTTATATCCTTGTTTTTTTTTTACACTTAGAGTATATTCATACTTTCTTTTGAGATTCAAAACACGTACCTAAAGTCCTTACTTAACTCACCACACTCAAGCCATGAGGAAACCCTCACTCTCATTAACCAAACCCAACTTATAATAAAGGCCTTTGGCCCTTCCAATACTAGTGCTATCGAAACCATTCACTCACATGAGCAGTGCTTGCACATAAACAGTGCTTGTAGAAAATCCGGGGTGCTACATCCGCCCCCCCTTATAGGAATTTCGTCCTCGAAATTAGGACGCTATTAAATCAAACGAGGATACCTTCCCCTGCTTAACCTTGCCTACCGAACGATATGCTAATCCATTATTGATCAATTTAAGGCTAGGCCCTTACTTGTCGGCAAGGCACCTAGGTTTTCTCATAAAATGAAACATCGATCCAAACAGTTAGGAAACTTTTATAACATAAGGTAGCATAATTACATACATGTGCCAACTGACTACCCATGACAAAATACAAAATACATTCCTTTCTACAAAAAAATTTCTTCTCTCTTTCATATCCTCATGTCCCATCATTTGGTGTCTGAGCATTCTGTCCTGACGTGGCAAAGGTTTGTCCCTAGTTAGCCTGGCAAGGTGGCTGTGTGGACTGCTAGGGGCTTGATGCCTGTGTAGAGCCCTGCAGAGGTGACTGCCTAACTGTGGGCCTATTTCCCTAAGAATAAGGTGGCATCTGACGGTGGGTACAATCTTTGATCATGTAGCTCCAGCGAACACAGTGGAAACATCCACCGAAGATCCTCCTACACTCTCTGGCCACAAGCCTCCTCCCACAAAAGGTACAGATCTCATAAGAGTAGGTGGATGGTGCATATCTCGTGGCCTGAGATAGTGCGAGATGGGGTGCCTTCACGGTAACCGTGTGCGATGCTGGTGGAGCAAATGAATGAGAAGCCTGTGGTGTAGCAGGAGGACTCTGTACCTGCGCATGTCCAGAGGACTGGTACCTAATCTATGCTTCTGCAACCATTGGGTCTATGCCACCATAAAACACCGGGGGCCTCATCCTCCAAAGTGCCTCAATTCTTATGGTATGATGTGTAGGGATAGGTACAAGTATCGCCACAGGAGTGGGGGTAGAGGGCTATCTAACTCAAATCCCATCATAATCCGACATTGCATTTTCATAATAATAGGTATTTATCAAAGTCTAGAACATACATCTAGATACACACACCATAGCATACAAATATACTCTAAGCTTCCTGGAGAAGCCAAGATACGAGATTGGTTGAGTTACAACCTGTTATGGTCTAAGGCTAACTTGTTAGTCGATACTCGAGGACAATAACTTATCCTGAGTATAAGTTGAACTCAAGCCCCTAACCTATGCGAACACATCGTATATATCTAAGTACAATTATAATAATATAATTGTATAATTAGTTTTCCTAGCAACGCTAAGTTCCTCACTCAGTTAAGGTATTAACTGATTACATACTTAAGACCTTAGCCAGTTTGAAACTAATACTAATGACTAGTTCATCTATCTGAGTTGTTTAAGTGAAGTCCTCTTAATCTTGTGACATGTATGATGCTTCTAAGATCTACATGATGTATGCAGGATATGCATATGATGTTTATAATATGTGGGAGATGTTCATGCCATGTATGAAATGCGTGACATGTATGAACATGCTTGGCAAACCATCCAGCAAAATACACTGAGCATATACAAAGAGGACATAATAGTGGAAACATAAACTACAAAACACAGCGGAAGACTAACCAAACTTATAAGTATATATACATATACATGACCCAAGTTTGAACAAAATGAAATTTACCAAAGAAAGTGCAGACAGGCCCACCAAAATACATGAATATACTCTCTCAAACTCACCCACAGCTCACTCACTCAGAATCTACCACCACCTAATAGTAGCCCTCTACTGGAGGTTCCACCACAGGTTCCTCAACGAACTCCTCTTCTACCCAGGGGCCAAGAGCACAGATGTCGAATGGAAAGGTAGCTGCCTCATTACCTACCGAAAAAAACATACGGCTGAGCATGGAATACTCAGCGTGCACTAAATACTAACCAACAGTCATAGCAACATAGCAATATAGAAATATAAATAAGCAGGAAGCAGTTCATATGATTAATAGGGAAAACAACCAGTTTATAGTTCATGCTTGAATCATATCGAAGTCGGAAAAACTCTTGAAATCATCTTGTACTGTACTTGACTTGAAATACGTAGTTCATGCGTGAAAAAACATCATGTCTATCTTGCTTGTCTATTATGCGCGTCTAATCGTGTGTGTCATATCATGCATGTCTAATCATGCGTGTCATGTCGTGTTCTTGCTTGTATTATGCTGGACTGGGTATGCCTAGTTTCATTTCATAGGCCGTCGCAACTAGTATCCCCTATACATGGACTGGGTATGCCTAGCTGCCGTTCATAGACCGTCACAACTAGTATCCCCTATGCTGGACTGGGTATGCCTAGCTGCCATTCATAGACCGTCGCAACTAGTATCCCCTATGCATGGACTGGTAATGCCTAGCTGCCTTTCATAGGCCGTCGCAACTAGTATGCCCTATGCTGGACTGGGTATGCCTAGCTGTCGTTCATAGACTGTCGCAACTAGTATCCCCTATGCATGGACTGGGTATGCCTAGCTGCCGTTCATAGGCCATCGCAACTAGTATCCCCTATGCATGGACTTGTGATATCGTAGCAAAGCAGATCTTAGGATATGCCCTACTCCTAAGCAAAACATATCTTAGGATATGTCCTACCCCTATTGCTTGAAAAACCCGATAAACCATGTCATGCATTCCCTGCTTGTGAAATCGTGTACGCTTAACTCATGAAAATTTAATAAAACATAATAGGCTCAAAATCATTCAAGGCAACATTTATTATCAAGGCAATTAAATCTACAAGTATGAAATTCTAGGAAGCGAATAAATCTACAAGCATGCAATTCTAGAAAGCGAATAAATCTACACTTATACGATTCTAGAAAGCGAGTAACACACTATCAAAAACCCTAGGAGTTTCCATGTGCTTTAAATCATGCTTTTCTTAACTTGTAATTCCTTTTTCTTCACCTTGGCATTTCATCAAACATATGGTGTGTACATTATGATTAATACCTAAATCTTGCTTTTCTAGATGAGTTAAGCTCATAGCACACGTGTGTTCATTATGAATACAATGCCCTTCCCATTTCATTCATCACAACACATACACAAGTCATCCAATCACCCATACACATCCACACACCCATCCACCTTAATCCATTCATCCCATCTCATTATCTTGCTTAGAATTTAGGGAAAATCATAAAATGAAGGAAAACAAAAAGAAGAGATGAACTAGAAGGGTAGTATAGGGTACCGAACTTCAAATAGGAGAGAATCCCACGAAAATGGTCGTAGAAGTTGTTGCTCGTGCTTGGAGGAGGTGCTCCTTGCTTGCCTTGCCTTGGATTTGAAGAATCCAAGGATTTGAGGATGATCCAACACGAGCTTGGGCTTGGAGATGGAGACCCACAATCTAGGAAGAAGATTCAAGCTTGTGGAAACTTTGAGATGTGAGGATTTCGAGCTCCTCCTTGGTCTCCCATGAAATCCCTTTTTGGAAACCTAGGTTTCCTTCCTCTTCTCTCAAAAAGTCCCTTCTCTAGGTGTTAGGAACCTTGGTCCCCCGAAAATGGGGTATATATAATGTTTGGGTTGTGAAAAACCCAAAAAAAAAAAAATTCTAGCTGATCTCGCTTGAGCGGGCCTCAATCTCACTCGACTTTGGAAATTGGACTTTTAACTCAACCTTGAATCAAAATCAGGGAAAGTGATCAACATGAACCTTGAAGAGGGTTTAAATAAATTTCTAAAAATTCAAGAATCACTCGATTCTGATCATCGGTGATCATACTTGAGCTTCTTAAAGTTGAGGGTGATATTAAGGCCTACCCTTTTTAACACTTAGAACATCTCGAGTGTTTCACACTCTTTTCCCTCGGGTCCAAAACCTACTCACACCTCATGACCCATTCCCCCATAGGTTTGTAATTCACCTAGGTGTTCATTGAGTTCACACCAATATGCTTGAAAGGCCACGGCCTCTTTGTGCCTCGCGCATTAGCACTATTCACCGCATTTTTCAATTACAACCCACTAAACACTTAAGAATATTTTATATCCTTGTTTTTTTTTTGAAACTTAGAGTATATTCATACTTTCTTTTGAGATTCAAAACACGAACCTAAAATCCTCACTTAACTCACCACACTCAAGCCATGAGGAAACCCTCACTCTCATTAACCAAACCCAACTTATAATAAAGGCCTTTGGCCCTTCCAATACTAGTGCAATCGACACCATTCACTGACATGAACTGTGCTTGCACATAAATAGTGCTTGTAGAAAATCCGGGGTGCTACAGTTATACTTGGAGTAGGATATGGATTAAATCCATTCTATAAATACCCCAAGACCAAAAACGTATGGGCAAGAGAATTCAAAATTCTCCAGAATTTTTCACTCTCCCTCTCCTCTCTCTCCAAACCGTGGGCACCTAGGGTGTCTCACTTGGATTTTTGTGAGCTATATGGGTGCATCCAAGTTGGGTTTTGCTACTTTAGGGTTTTGAACCTTAAGGTTGTTGGTGATAGAAGGTCTACACCATTACTCCATCTTCTTCCTTTTGCTTCAACAATCCAAAAGGAGATTTTAAAGCTTCGGGGGATAGCAAAGAAAAAAGATCGAGCTTCTAGTATTTTTCGAAGAAATCTCTACAAAGAGTTCTGATGGTTCAAGTGGATTAAGCTTCACAGGTGAACATCATTCACCGAGGTGATATGACTAAAACTCTTAGATAAAATTTGATGTTTTCTATGGTGTTAAGATCTAGGGATCCAGTTTCCACATAAATTCTTATCCAGATCCCCCTACAGCACGTGCATCTGATGATGTCGTGCAAGGTACTCCATAATGCTAAAGTTTCAAATTGTAAATGGTTGCTATTATGTGATGTGATTGCTTATATGTATAATAGGATACCTGTACTTATGTGTTCTTGTGTGAAATCTATTGACGTGAATTTGTTAATCACACAGGCGCCTTATTAGTAAATGAATGCCTAGCTCAAGTGTTGATCGACACAGGATCCACTCATTCTTTTGTATCGCCTAGCTTTACGAAGGGTTTTCCATCCGGGTCCATTCAGTTAAAGCAGGAGTTAACCATTTCAACTCCACTAGGTAAGTCAATTGATACAGACAGAATATACAAGGATTGTATAGTTCAAGTGGGGAAGAATGAGTTGTTGGTTGACCTCATTGTTCTGGAATTTGAAGACTTGGAATTCGATGTCATTCTCCGGATGGATTGGCTATCATCTCATCGTAAACATGTGGCTTATTTTGAGAAGATTGTGAACTTCGAGCCGGAAGGAGTTAAGCCATTTCACTTTTGAGGATTGAGGGAAAGAGATATTGCTCACCTCGCAGCTCTGAGCTTTGCAAACCCAGGGGCGTCAAACTCCTCAACTATTCCGGTTGTGAGTGAGTTTTTGGATGTGTTTCCAGAAGAATTGCCTAGATTACCTCTGGATTGGGAGATCAAGTTCACGATAGTGCTTGCTTCAGGTACAACCCCGATTTCTAGAGTGCCTTACAGGATGGCCCCAATAGAGCTCAAGGAACTAAAAGAGTAAATTGAGGAATTGCAACAACTTGGTTTCATTCGACTAAGTGTGTCATCGTGGGGAGCTCCGGCACTTTTTGTGAAGAAGAAGGACGGGTCAATAAGGATGTGCATCAACTACAGATAGTTGAAGAAGGTCACTATCAAGAATCGTTATCCTTTGTCATGGATAGACGACTTGTTTGATCAACTGAGGGGAGCGAGATTTTTCTCGAAAATTGATCTCAAATCAGGGTATCATCAATTGAAGATCAAGGCCGATGATATTCCAAAGACAGCTTTTAGGACTTTGTTCGGTCACTACGAGTTTCTTGTTATGCCTTTTGGTCTAACGAATGCACCGGCAGCGTTCATGGACTTAATGAACCGGGTGTTTAGGCCGTGTCTCGACCAATGTGTCATGGTGTTTTTCGTTGACATTTTGGTGTACTCCCCGACACGGGAGGATCATGATCGAGACCTTTGTCGTACTCTTGAGATGCTTTGAGCGCATAGGTTGTACACCAACCTAAGTAAATGCGAGTTTTGGTTGGAAAAAGTGGCGTTCTTTAGCCACGTAGTGTCCGCAGAAGGCATTTCAGTGGATCCAGCCAAAATAGAAGCAGTGATGAATTGGAAAAGACCCAAAAGTGTCACCGAGATACATAGTTTCCTCGGATTAGCAGGCTACTATCGAAGGTTTGTGGAGGGATTCTCCAGTCTAGTGGCACCGCTCACATACCTTACTCGGAAGGATGCCAAATTTACCTGGAACGACAAGTGCGAGAATAGCTTCATGGAGTTGAAGAAGAGGCTCACTATGACTCTGGTCCTTACGGTGCTATCCGGGAGTGGTGGCTTTGTGGTTTATAGTGATGCCTCACACGTCGGGTTAGGGCGTGTCTTGACGTAAAACAAGAAAATTATTGCCTATAAAGGATCATAAAAAGAACCACCCTACACAACTTAGAGCTTGCCACCGTTGTGTTTACATTGAAGATATGGTGACACTATCTCTACGGGGAACAATTCGATGTGTTCACATATCACAAAAGCCTTAAGTATCTATTTTCCTAGAAGGAGTTGAACTTGAGGCAATGGCGATTAATGGAGTTCTTGAAGGATTATGAATGCTCTATTCAATACCATCCGGGCAAGGTGAATGTGGTGGCCAATGCACTTAGTAGGAAGCCTCATGGACTCTTGGCTCACATGATGGTGCAAGAGTTGAAGTTGTTGGATGATGCGTCTAGCCTTGACATCAGTTTTAGTCTCCCTACCATTGGGCCAGTGATGGCTAATGTCACCATTAGGGCTTACATCCTAGGCATGATCCAAGAGTTACAGGGAATGGATGCCGAGCTACTTGCTTACCAGGACAGGTCAGTTAATAGTGGCAACAAGGATTTCGTGGTGAGGGACGATGGGATCATCACCTTCAAGGGAAGAGTATGTGTCCCAATCGATGCGAAGTGAGAGAAATCTTGTACAAAGCTTACCAGTCCAAGTATGCTGTACACCCTGGAGGTACAAAGATATATCAGAACCTGAAGGGGCACTTTTGGCAGTGGAACATGAAGAGGGAAGTAGCGGAGTATGTATCTAAGTGCTCGGTGTGCCAGCAAGTCAAGGCCAAGCACATGAGGCTGGCAAGTATGTTACAATCCATCCCTATTCCAGAGTGGAAATAGGAGAACATCTCCATGGACTTCATTGTGGGGTTGCCACAGACATTTAGGAACTCCGATGCCATTTAGGTAGTGATTCACCATTTAACGAAGTCCGCCCATTTTTGTCTTACTAGACTACGTTCAACTGAAATCAACTAGCTATGTTGTACATCAAAGAAGTAGTTCGATTGCATAGAGTGCCGATGAGTATTGTGTCGGACAGGGATCCTCGATTTCCTTCTAGGTTCTGGAAGAGCTTCCAGAACGCTATGGGTTCCCATTTGGACTTCAGCACGGCCTTTCATCCATAGACCGATGGGCAAACCGAGCGAGTGAATCAAATCATCGAGGACATGCTCCGGGCTTGTATGTTAGACTTCAAGGGCAGTTGGGAGGATCACTTGCCTTTGGTTGAATTCGCCTACAACAATAGTGAAAAATCTCGGTAAACCTCAAATCTATGTTTGAGTTGAGAATCTACAAGTTCGAGGGGATGATTTAGGCTTCCTATAAGTCTATCTACCCTTTTTGAATGATTTAACAATTAAGTTATTAAGTTAAGAGATGATGTACTTTAAGTGCGAAAAAAGGAAAACCAAGCAAACCACAACACAAGGATTTTTATGTGGAAACCCTTCCGGGAAAAACCACGGGACCTAGTCCAACCATGAGAATCCACTAAGCCAAAGTAAACAAGAACTTACAAGACTCGAACTTGACTCCTTCGGACACGACACCATGATCCTTCAGTTCTTAGTCCTCCACGCCTCGAAAATTCACCACGTACTCTCAAGTCCCGTGATCAACCGCAGCCGCTTGTACTTCTCTTTGTGTCTCTAAAACAGTCCACGATCTTCCAATTGATCTCCATCAATGACGGCTTCGGAATCCACCAACCAAATTACTCTACCACGATCCTTCTCGGATCGATATCCTTCGCAAAGGCTCTGGAACATTCCGGCCAAGGTGTTCTATCCAGAACGGGTTGATGGTTTGATAAGAATCATCACCTAGATGGACTCCTTTAATGCACAAGTCCAAACAAGCAAAACTGGAACTTTGGGCTTGCAAACTCTAGGTTTAATGCACAAACAAAGGGGAGGAGAACACTAAGATTCCAGAGCTTTTATGAACTCTAGAAGGAGTTAAAAACTCTCTCTATACTCTCCCAAAGTTGTACTTCACGAAGTGGAAGGGTTCTACCTTTATAGGGAATCAAAAACAATGTTTAGATGTTGCTAAAAACCAAGAAGAAAGCTGCCAAAATCATCAAAATAGCAAAAAATCGAATTAGGCAAACATTCCATATCAGGGTCGACCCATGGGACACATTCGATCAACCGGATGGTTCCTTTTGGTCGACCGGATGGTCCTCAGGGTCGACCCATGCTTTTCCAACTCTCTGCCCAAATTGCTCATACAAAAAGAGCTATACCCAGGGTCGACCCAAAATGGTCAGGGTCAACCCTGAGGTGCCAACCTGAATTTTAAAACTTGTTTTTGGGTCTCACACCCTTCACAAAAGTTGTAGCTATTTTCGACGTGGTCGTTTTGACATATTATGGAGCAAAATCCTAGCTACGGTTTGTGAGATACACTCAAAACAAGCAACTTTGGTTTTTTTTTAAAAATTTCAGATTTTAAAACAAGTTTTGCATTGTTTATCTCATCACCTAGGGTCCGTATGGTTAGTCTAGGTCACTTACCACCTAAGGCATCATGTTAGGATAATTCTACGTCAAATCCCACCTATGGTAGTATGGTATCTAGGTCACTTACCATCCTATGAAGGAAATGATCAACCCAAGTCTTCAACGGTCTTCAACTTCACTTGTTCGCGAATGCTTGACGACAACGACACAAGATACACACCTAGACACCTAGACTCACTTGTTTTGACACCAGAATATTCCAATACAAAAACATGGACTTTACAATCTCTCCCTTTGGCAATTCCGTGGCAAAACCCAAAACCAAACTGAAGTATATGACTTGACACAAACTCACCCAAACACATCAAAACGGTGAATTAGGGCATTACATGACTCCGACACTTTTACATGACATGATGTGAAAAATCATCTTAAATACACTGAAGCTCTTGTTAAGAAAAGTCAGTCTGCTGCAACCTTGCACCTACACATGCTCAAAAACAAAATACCCAGTGAAGCATGTGTGGAATATGAAAATAAGTAATCACAGGTGAAGCAAGGAATGTACTGAACTAGGGAAATACTACCCTAACATTCTCCCCCTTTTTGGCACAACTGCCAAAGGAAGGCAGTAAGCCAATATTCCAAAACATATACCAATTTAACAAAAGTGAAATATCAAGGCAACCACAGTCCAACCAATCAAAAACAAATAATGAGGGGACCAAAGAGCGGGGAACAAAATAGAAATATAAAACATAAACTCCCCCTCAACAAATCAAGCACAAACTCCCCCTCAACAACTCAATCACCAACTCCCCCTCATCAACTCAACTTGATCTTCTCCCCCTAAAATCAAGGAGACCACCAAAAGACAGGACACTTATGCTAGAAAGGCCCAAGCCAAACAAATAAGAGACCACAAAAAAATATCACGTGCCACACAAACATGCATCAAAAGTATTCCAAGCAGTAGTAAATTAAAATTACAATTCCAATGAAAAACATGATTAGTTAGTCTGATTGAGGATTACCCATCTAACTAAATCTCATAGAATGCTAAAGCATAGCCAATTCACTTAGACACATTTAGTGAACAATTCAAAAGTGAAGCATTGTGTGTAGTGGATACTAGATCAAGGTTTCTTTCCCTTTCCAAGAGTATGACATTAACCACTAAGGGGACTCCCGGAGATATACATCATAGAATTCAAACCTAGTTAGATCCATATATGCTGATTTTTTGCATTTTAGTGTTCCTTTTTCCATTTTATTTGACTCAATATCATTCTTTTATTTTTGGTCAAATACCTCCAAAGATTACAAGATTTCTTTTGATGATCTTTATTTGATCATATCTTTTCATGCAATGATGGCTTTCACACTATCCGGGTAGGTAGTCCTGGCTATTAGCAGCAGGGGCTTTCACTCTAGTGACCCAGATAGGTACCTACTGTCCGCCTAGGTAGCCATTTCATACTATTTGTATCTAATAGTGACTTTCACACTATCCCAGTAGGTAGTCCTTTTCATTGCAACAAATTAAGCTCATGGAGGATACACAAAATAGGGATGACTAACTAATATGGTCATTCTAGATTGGTCATCCAAGGTCACACTATTGGGATAAGCCATACACCTACAGATTGGAAAATAGACCTCTTAATAGAATCAATCAGAGTGCATGTTAAATTTGTGAAGCATACACACACGAATAAGTCTCTAACTGCTCAAGATAAAACTGGTCTAATTTTCAGCTCAAGAGACTATGCAGGTGATATATCCTCAATCAGTAACAAACTCATGTTCAACCTTGGACAAGTATAGAAATAAAGATCACACAAGGAATACAGATCATGCAAGTCAAACAAGGGCAACATGACAAAAATATTTTTGGATTTTATGGTTTTTCAATGTTTTTAGATTTTTCAAAATAAAGAAAGCAGAAAAACATACCAAAGCAAATAAACACTAGTAAAAAGAAAAACTACTAGTATACACAGATAGCATAGCACTAGGATAAGATATAACACTAACAGCACACCCTAGGCTATGACAGGCACAGGCTAAGTGAAGCCCTTCAGGTCTTCCTTTCTCACCCAAACGGTTTTAGAAGTTTGATTGACCCTTTGGTCTCTAACCGTTTCAGTTGAGGTAGGTATGACCTTTTGCCTCTTCCTCCTATTCCTCCTTTTCCAGGATTGAGTCCTAGAATTATGGCGGGCATTATGGTTCTCCCTGTTACCTCCTCTATATCTAGCATGAGGAGTGTCATGACCATGCCACTGTCTAGAGTTGTGAGCCATCTTCATCACATCTTCACACAAACTCGTAGATTTCTCCACTAGGACCTCAACTCTCCTTTGAAGATTCCCATTAAAGTTGTTGTGGTTCTCAAAACCATGATTGGGCATTCTTCAGAGTTTAGGACATCGAGGCTTAATATGACCCTTCACTCCACATTTATGACATGTAGGAATGAATTTCTGAGTAGAGGGGTCTTTCCCTTTAGCAGGAGGGCGCCTTTTAGCCCCAGGCTCAGTGTTCGAGGTGGATGGAGTTCCTTTCACATCTCCACACCTCTGGTTTTGCTCAAGTTCAGCCAACTTGATTTCAAGACTTGTCTTTTCATCAAGAGAAACATGTAAATCAGATTCAAGTAGCTGAGTCTTGGCAAGGAGGGAAGCCTTCTCTTCCTCAAGCTGTGACACAAGAGCACTCATTCCTGAAGCCACTTGGTCTAAGTCATCTTTTTCCATTTCAATAGATTTGATCTTTTTGGACATGGAAAACTAAACCTTTTCCAGCTTTAGGCATTCCTGAAATAGTTCATCATAGACTACCCCGAGCACTCCCTCAGAATCTGAGTCATTCTGACTCTCTTCATCCTCCTCACCATCACTACATTGTTAGTAACTCACAGCATTTGGAGAAGATTCCTCAATCCCAGATAAGGATGCAGTGAAGGCCACATACCCCCTAGTCTCCGCACAAGAAGAACTATCTGATTCCTCAGATTCAGATTCACTGTCATCCCTTGCCTTGCCCTTAAATCTTTTCTTATTAGAGCACTCAGCGGCAATATGGCCGTAGCCTTGGCATTCATAGCATTGAACACCTTGGGATTTCTTTTCCACACTTTTAAAATGTTTATTGTTTTCAAAGTGCTTGGACTTGGGCTTTTCAAAAGATTTTTGTCCTTTCGAATTAAATCTCTTATTCAGTTTCAAAAATTTTCTGAATTTCTTAGCAAACAAAGCCAACTCTTCTTCTTCATCCTTAGAGTCACTATCTAAACCATCTATGGATTCCTTGACAGACTTCAAGGCAATGGATTTTGGTTTCTTAGATGGATTCAGATTTAACTCATAGGTGTGGAGAGAGCCAACCAACTCTTCAAGTTTGAGAGCATCAACATTTTTGCTCTCCTCGATGGCAGTAACCTTCGATCGAAATCTCTCAGGTAGAGATCTCAAAAAATTTCTCATAATTTTAGACTCTGGAATTCTTTCCCCTAGATTGAAACTAGAATTGACAATGTCACTCAGATTGGCATAAAAACTATCAAAAGTTTCATTATCATCCATCATCAACTTTTCAAACTTAGAGGTCAGTAATTGAAGTTTGGAGATCTTGACAGTTGTAGTCCCTTCATGGGTGATTTGAAGAATGTCCCATGCCTCCTTTGAAGTGTCACATGTAGAAATACGTCAAAATTCTTCGAGTGTGACAGCAGCGAAGATTGCATTTAGACCTTTACTGTTCCATCTACAACTTTCAAGTTTCCCATTGGTCCATTCAAAAGAAGGTTTAGGAATGGTCTGGTCATTTATGGTCTTTGTTGGATAGGTCTAACCTTATTCAATGGAGAACCATACTCTCTCATCTAATGATTTTAGAAACGCTCTCATTCGAGCTTTCCAATAGGCATAATTATTCTCATCAAATAATGGAGGACAAGAGATGGATCCTCCCTATCTTTGGAGATTCATATTCACCAAAAAATATGAGACAAGATCACACTAAAATGTTAGTGAACCTGCTTTGATACCAATTGAAAAATCTCGGTAAACCTCAAATCTATGTTTGAGTTGAGAATCTACAAGTTCGAGGGGATGGTTAAGGCTTCTTATAAGTCTATCTACCCTTTTTGAATGATTTAACAACTAAGTTATTAAGTTAAGGGATGATGTACTTTAAGTACGCAAAAAGGAAAACCAAGCAAACCACAACACAAGGATTTTTACGTGGAAACCCTTCCGGGAAAAACCATGAGACCTAGTCCAGCCATGAGAATCCACTAAGACAAAGTAAACAAGAACTTACAACACTTGAAATTGACTCCTTCGGACACGACACCACGATTCTTCAGTTCTTAGTCCTCCACGCCTCGAAAAGTCCCCATGTACTCTCAACTCCCGTGATCAACCACAGCCGCTTGTACTTCTCTTTGTGTCTCTAAAACAGTCCACGATCTTCCGATCGATCTCCGTCAATGACGGCTTCGGAATCCACCGACCAAATTACTCTACCACGATCCTTCTCGGATCGATCTCCTTCGCAAAGGCCTTAGAACACTCTGGCCAAGGTTTCTATCCAAAACGGGTTAGTGGTTTGATAAGAATCATCACCTAGATGGACTCCTTCAATGCACAAGTCCAAACAAGCAAAACTGGAACTTTGGGCTTGCAAACTCTAGGTTTAATGCATAAACAAAGGGGAGGAGAACACTAAGATTCCAGAGCTTTTATAAACTCTAGAAGGAGTTAAAAACTCTCTCTATACTCTCCCAAAGTTGTACTCCACGAAGTGGAAGGGTTCTACCTTTATAGGGAATCAAAAACAATGTTTAGATGCTGCTAAAAACCAAGAAGGAAGCTGCCAAAATCATCAAAATAGCAAAAAATCGAATTAGGCAAACATTCCATATCAGGGTCAACCCATGAGGCAGATTCAGTCAATCGAATGGTGCCTTTTGGTCGACCGGATGGTCCTCAGGGTCGACCCATGCTTTTCCAACTCTCTGCCCAAATTGCTCATACAAAAAGAGCTATACCCAGGGTTGACCCAAAATGGTCAAGGTCGACCCTGAGGTGCCAACCCAAATTTTAAAATTTGTTTTTGGGTCTCGTACCCTTCACAAAAGTTGTAGCTCTTTTTGACATGGTCGTTTTGACATATTAAGGAGCAAAATCCAAGCTACGGTTTGTGAGATACGCTCAAAACAAGCAACCTTGGTTTTTTTAAAAAATTTCAGATTTTAAAACAAGTTTTGCATTGTTTATCTCATCACCTAGGGTCCGTATGGTTAGTCTAGGTCACTTACCACCTAAGGCATCATGTTAGGATAATTCTAAGTCAAATCTCACCTATGGTAGTATGGTATCTAGGTCACTTACCGTCCTATGAAGGAAATGATCAACCCGAGTCTTCAACGGTCTTCAACTTCACTTGTTCGCGAATGCTTGACGACAACGACACAAGATACACACCTAGACACCTAGACTCACTTGTTTTGATACCGGAATATGCTAATACAAAAACATGGACTTTACAAATAGCTATCCGGCGAGCATCCAAATGGCTCCTTTCGAGGCCTTGTATGAGAGAAGTTATAGATCTCCTCTGTACTGGGATGAAGTCGGGAAAAGGAAGGTATTAGGCCCCGAGTTGATTGAGCAAACAATCGATAGGGTCAAGCTTAACCGGGAAAGGCTAAAGACCGCACAGGATTGACAAAAGAGCTATGCGGACACTCGTAGGAGAGATCTTGAATTCATGGTTGGTGACGTTGTGTTTGTCATGATTTTGCCAATTAAGGGCATCATAAGGTTCGGGAAGAGAGGCAAGCTCAGTCCGAGATATGTGGGTCCGTTCGATATCATCACCAGAGTAGGTGAGGTTGCTTACCGGGTTGCCTTGTCCGCTCACATGGCGGCGGTCCACAATGTATTCCTTGTTTCTATGCTCCAGAAATATATCCCCGACCCATCCCATGTCAATGAACTTGATCCGGTATAAATCCGGGAGGATCTCACACTAGTAGAACAACCAATGCAAATATTGGATAGGCGAGAGCAAGTCCTGCGCAACAAGACCATTCCATTGGTCCTGGTGAGATGGCAACACCATTCAGCAGAAGAGGCTACGTGGGAACGTGAGGCCGAAGTGAAAGAAAAATATCCTCAATTGTTTGTTTAGTCTCCTTAGTGTTGCTTGTCTTTTATATCTCCGTGTATCGTCCTAATTTCGAGGACAAAATTTTTATAAAGGGGGAAGGATGTAGCACCCCAGAAATTTTGACATCTATTAAAACTTTAAAGTCATTTTATTGAGTTAGAAGTTGGATTTCCAAGGTCGGACCTATTGAAAATCTGGGCTGCTGAAACCCAATTTACAGACCAGTCAGCTTTAGGGGTAATTTGGTTCATGAATAAAGAAGAATTAGAAAATTCTAAATGCTAGAATTTTTCCTCTTCGAATGACGAGTCCAACGCAATTTGAATCGTCAAAATCTGATAAACGAGTCAAAAGTTATGACTGAAATACCAAAAAGGAAAAAATCTAGAAAACTTCTGTCAGATTTACGAACGATCGTATAGACCCTACGAAAAATCGTAGGTGATCTACGATTGATCATAGAAAACTTACGATCGATCGTAGAACCCCAAAATTGAGAAACTTACTGGACATATTATGAACGATCGTACAGACCCTACGAACAATTGTAGGTGAGCTACGATCGATCGTAGAAAACCTACGATCGATCGTAAGACTTCCGGAAATGGGCAAACTCTCTGTAATGTTTACGATCGATCGTAGAAACTTACAACCGATTGTAGAGATGCTACGATTGATCATAGGAAACCTACGACTGATCATAGGTCGCGAACCCAGAAATTTTATGTGGGATTTTTAGGGTTTCTACCCTTTGCCTATAAATAGGGGGTGACTTTTGGGGGTTTGCTTTACCCTAAACCTAAAAGAGACTAAGAGAGTTTGAGAGGAAGGAGATTAGGGAGAAACAAGTAGGGCTTGGGGATTGGAGAGAGTGGAGCTCAAGCCAAGCTTGGATCTTCTTCAAGCAAGGATCATCATTCACCAAGTTGGGATTTCCAACCAAGGAGGGTTCTTCTTCAAGATTTCAAGTTAATCCTCAAGGTTAGTACACCCTTCCTAGTTAATTTAGTAATAACCTAGGTTTCTTTTAAAGAATGCTTATGAATGATTGTATATATTTCCCTTTTCATTAAATATGTGTTTTGCCTCAACAAATGATTAGGATAGATCAAATGGGTGTGAATATGGGAGATGTGAATGTTGTTGTGTGATGAAAAATGGGAAGGGAAATGTATTCATAATGAACACACACTATATGCTTGAAGAAATGTTGAACTTAAGAACCATGAATAAAAAGCTATAAGGATGTGCAAGCCTAGTGTTTGATGGAATGCTTGTATGAAATTAGAACCAAGACTATGCCATATGAATTAGGAACTTTTCCCAAACTAATTGGTGATCATGCTAATATGTTTTACATGTTCCTCAACTCTCACATGTTTATAAAGATCCTGAAATGCTATATGATGCTTAATTTCATGTCACGTGATGCCACCTATTGATTATACACGAGTGCTAAGAATCGAAATAACAAGCGAAACTCATCAAGAAAAATGCACAAGAACTCGTAAGAACTTACAAGAAATGTTCATAAGTGTGGGTGGATTGTTAAGGAGGTTGGTAGCCCCAATTAAGGTTGCTAACCTCTAGCTCATAAGAAAGGCTCATAAGGAATTGTCAAGGAGGTTGGTAGCCCCGGATAAGGGTGCTAACCTCTGGCTCATAAGAAAGGCTCATAAGGATATTGTCAAGGAGGTTGGTAGCCCCGGTTAATGGTGCTAACCTCTAGCTCAGAAGAAAGGCTCATAAGGAATTGTCAAGGTGGTTGGTAGCCCCTGTTAATGGTGCTAACCTCTGGCTCATAAGAAAGGCTCATAAGGATATTGTCAAGGAGGTTGGTAGCCCTGGTTAAGGGTGCTAACCTCTAGCTCATTAGAAATGGTCATGAGGATATTGTTAAGGAGGATGGTAGCCCCAGTTAAGGGTGCTAACGTCTGGCTCATAAGGATATTATCAAGGAGGTTGTAAACCTCTGGCTCATAAGAAATGCTCATAAGGATATTTTCAAGGAGGTTGTCAACCATTGGCTCATAAGGATATTGTCAAGGAGGTTGTCAACCTCTGGCTCATAAGAAATTCTCATAAGGATATTTTCAAGGAGGTTGTCAACCACTGGCTCATAAGGAAACCCATAAGAAAACACATAAGGAACTCATAAGGAAACTCATAGGGAAAGTTCATAAGGATGCATGTGACTCACCAATGTATTTTGTTCTTGAGAATTATGTATTGATAAATGCTTTCGTATGATGTTGTTTTCAAAGATTATGAACTGTACTCTTTCCAGCACTTGCATATGATATTATGATCGTTATTACTATTGTTAGCTAGGAGCTTGTACTCGCTGAGTATTCCATACTCAGCCGTAAATGTTATGTTGGTAGGTACATGTGCCCCTTTCGACATCTGTGCTCCAGGTCCTTGTATAGAGGAAGACTACGGCGAGGAAGAACCTTATGAGGATCCGATAGTCGAGCCTCATGTTAAGGCAAGGGACTTAGACCATTGGCCCCATGGGGGTGACTACTGAGCGAGAGAGAGTTGTATGATGTCTTTTGTATTTTGATAGGTGGATGTCCACCTTTACTATTATGTTTGTATATAAACTTGGAATACATAACATTTATAGAAAAGAAAAAGTTGGCTTGCATTTCCGCAATACTTAGCTTCCACACTCTGTGTTATATCTCTATTAGATCATATTATGCCTTGTTCATTACATGATGTTTGCCAGGTTAAGTATAGTCACACCTAAATTATCCCTTAACTCCTAGGGGGTATTTTGGAGCGAGACAGTGGGTTTAAAGCATTTGTTGTTTTTTAAAAGAAGTTTTGGTATTCTTTTTGTTTTGCAAAAGAGTTGTACCCATGTCCAACCTTACCAAAGACACATCTTTGTTGACCCAAAAGTCTCTCTAGGTTCTTTTCACCCGTAGACAAAGTGTGAGCTATTTTCATCAAATCTTTGAGTTTGGCTTGAAACTCTTCACACTTACAAGGTGATCCTTGGGATGAATTTTGAAATTCCTTTAATTTTTCATTCAAAATATCATTTTCTTTTGCAAGGTAAGTCTTTTCATTTTGTAAAACATCATAAAAAATTTTAAGCAAAATAATGTCCTTTTTGAAAGACTTGTTCATTGAGGCAATTTTTTTAAATTCTAAGTAAAGTTCATCACATGCGTCCCTAATTTCATCATATGAAAGTGATTCACAAAGATAAGAATTTACCTCATCCTCATTTGCCATGAAGCACAAGTTTGCCATTTCCTCATTGCTAGAGGCATCCGATCCACTTTCTTTGGAGTCATCCCATGTAGCTTTCGTGGTCTTTTTCCGGAACCTTTTGCTCTTCTTGCATTAAGAACACTCCGTCTTGATGTGTCCCGGCTTTTTGCATTCATAGCATATGATTGGTTCCTTTTTTCTTGTTTCACCTTTGGATACCTCCTTGGTAAATTCTTTGTTGAAGGGCTTCTTCTTGAAGTTCCTTTTGTTCTTGAGGAGTCTCTTGAATTTCCTACCCATGAAGGCTATGTCTTCATCTTCCTCACTTTCCTCTTCATCACTTTCTTCTTCTTGTTGAGATGACTTGAGAGCAAGTCCTTTCTTGTTCTTGGGCTCATCTTCTTGATGTCCCTTCATGATAATTTCATGAGTCATCAAAGACCCAAGAAGCTCATCCATTTGAACCTTTGTCAAGTCCTTAGCTTCTTGAATCGCTGTCACCTTGGGTGACCATTCCTTTGGCAATGACCTCAACACTTTTCTTACATTTTTTGCACTAGAATAAACTTTACCAACTACCTTTAGACCATTCAAGATGTTAGTGAACCTAGTAAACATTTCACTAATTGATTCATCATTTTCTATTGTAAAAAGTTCATATTTATGAACCAACATACTAATTTTTTCTTCTTTTACTTGGTTGGTTCATTCATATGTAACTTGAAGCTTATCCTAGATTTCTTTGGCTGAATCACATCCCGAGACTCTATTAAACTCGTGGGGGGCTAAGAGCACAATAAAGATTGCTAATAGCCTTAACATTAATTTGAATCAGTCTAATATCAATCTCATTCCACTCTTCTTCCACTTTAGGAATTCTAATATCATCAACTACTTTTGTGAGAAAATATGGACCCTTGACTATCACATTCCAGCATTCATAGTCAAGAGCTTGGATGTAATCATCATCCTAGTTTTCCAATAGTTATAGTTTTCTCCATTGAACAATGGAGGATGGGTGGTCAATTGGCCCTCTCCTAAGGTAGTAGAAAAGATGTTTGCCATTTAGGATCTTTAACTCAAGATGGTTAAATCTAAAAACAGAGTACTAGCCTCTGATACCAATTGTTACCCAGTTAATGCACCCTAGAGAGGGGGTGATTAGGGTCAATGACAATTAAAAAGTTTAACTGGGTGATTAATACGGAATTTAAAATTTAATCACTAATGCTACCAACAATAAATAGAGATAAATAAAGAGAGGGAGAGAAAATGATACCACACACAAGATATGTTATCGGGGTTTGACAACTTACCTACATCCCCGCCTTTAAGCTTCCCGCTTTATGGATTTTCCCACGATTTCACTAATCGCACTCTTCTTTATGGGCAGAGAGTAAACCTTTACAATCCTTTTCACAGGCTTAGGATCCAACCTCTTCAAGAGAAACCCTCTCTTGGATACAAGAAGAGCTTCTTCTCAAATGATGCAAGAATCCTCGATTCTTGACTTCAACTTTTATAGAATTTGTTGAATATTGAAATCCAAATTTGAAAGCTCCTAATTGAGCTAGATTTGAATGGAATACAAGGATAATAATCACTCAAGATTGATTGGAATTGAAAGCTCCAAGAATGAGGGATTGAGATTCTAGGTATTCAATGTAAAAGCAGAGTATTGATTGCTAGAAGATTGTGAGTAATGTATGAATGATTGAACAGTGTTGGAATCCTGTATTTAGTTCATAAATAAGCTCTATTTATAGTTGAGCAATCAATATGGCCGTTGAGAGTACATTTAGTGCAAACTAGCTGTTATACCCATTTCTTGCATACACTCGTCGATGAGTGAGTCTAGAAAAACTTGGGTCGTCGACGAGTGGGGGGACCGTAATCAAAATGAGCTTACTATTTTGCTATTCGTCGATGAGTCTCTTCTACTCGTCGACGAGTCCACTGAAATTTTTCAGGGAACTCATGTGTACTGAGACCAAATTGATGGGTATAATGCTTAAACCCATACGCCATCATACCAACATTATTTTAATCTTTTTTAGGCCCTTAGAATGATATCCAAATTATACTAAGTCTTGTAGGGTCTATCTAGGTAAACTTTGAGCAATCATTTCCAATGTCTTGAGGACTTTACAAGGTCCTAGACATTCTTAACTATGATACTAGTCTCCATTGAGTGATGATCTTCTTTCTGAATATGTGGAGCTTCACTCTAGATGGATCTTCATGAATTGTCTTGAGCTCTTGAAGCATTTTCCCTTGAAGTGACTAGTTCTTGAACTTTAACCTTAATAACCTTGAGTGATTGAATACTTCAATTCTTATAACATGAATGATGATCTTAATATACTTTTTCTTTGAAATTTCACATTCTAAATGGAAATATTAGAATCATAAAGTTCATTCCATTATTGTTGTAAGCACATAAATTCACCACCTTTCCCCTCCTCTCAACTCTAAATGCCCAAGTGAGGTCCGAGAGTAGAGGAATAACGCTAAATTCATTTTAAGAGTCGCCACCTACTTAGGGGAAGTAGGATCCCGAGGTAATCCAAGATAAGGGGCCTACGGTTCAGAATAGTCTAGGTAAGAGATCCATTTAGGTCCTGGGGAAGGGATTAGGCACCCCAGGACCCCCATCTAATGACGGTTACCTACTCACTAGGTATAAGCCAAACATTTAAATCACTTAAAATTTCCTAAAACAATTATTAATTTTGCTAATCAAACATAAACAATCATAAAGAGGTATAAGATCTTTATCCTAGGTTGCGGTCGAACCCTGACTCGGGCTGCCTACTTATCCGGTTAGTCGGAATCAGACCCTCATAGTAGTTCGGGGTGGTGACTATTTTTATTCATTTGCAAATTATGGGCCTCACCATATTCAACCTCGGAATGTTATTGAGTCAAAGTCAATTGACCATAAGTGGTCAATGGGCCTTGGCCTATTAACTTCATTTTGGTCTTGGTTTAGTCTTGAGTAGTCTTTAATCCTGCTTAAGAATTTATTGTGACTTGTAAATTTCCATGTATATATGCGCAACTCATAGGATTAGGCTGAAGTTTCTTTTCTAACAATAATAAAATAAAGTAAAGTAATACTAAAATTAAAATTACAAATTAAAAATAAAAGGATTAAGGGGTGTAAAAATGGGGTGTTCACAATTGTGTTATCATCGAAACTATTTGTAGCACCCCGGATTTTTTTTGTCATGTATCAAAGCCTTAAGGCCATTTTCTTGAGTTAAAAGTTGGAATTCCGAAGTCGGAATTATTGAAAATCTGGGTTGTCGAACTTCATTTGCAGATGAGTCAACTTTCGGGACAATTTGGTTCATAAATAAAATATAATTTGTAAAATTCTAAAATGTCAGAAATGTTCCCCTTCAAAAGACGAATCCAACGCAAGTTCAATTGTCAAAATCCGACGAACGAGTCAAAAGTTATGGCCAGAATACCAAAGTAAGGAAAAATGATTGAAAATAACAAAATCTGGGGAGTATGATCGATCGCAAGTTAGGTGTGATCGATCGCATGCAGGTGAAATTAGTCCCAAACATTCTAGATCATATGCGATAGATGAGATACCAGGTGCGACAGATCGCAAGGATCTGCGATCAATCGCAAGAGTGTGCAATTGATCACATGCAGGAGGAAATCAGACAAAAGTGTTTGGGTTCATGTGCGACAGATCGCATCAATGTGCGATCGATCGTATCGACCCGCAATCGATCCCAGTTAAGTGTGCAATCGATTGCATGCGGTAGCTGATGCTGAATTTGAGGGTTTTAAACCCTTGGCTTGTTAGGGAACTTCATTTGGGGCTTTTCTAGACCAAGAGGAGAGAAAGAGGGGAGGAAGGAGAAGAGGAAATTTGGGAAAAACCTCCAAAGAGCGTTTTGATTGGAGATGAAGGGAAGCTCAAGCTTGAAGATTTTCAAGCAAGGATTTTCCCCAAATCAACTAGAGTTTGTCAAACCCAAGAGGAGTTCTTCTTTAAGGTTGGGACTCCAAATCAAGGGTTTTCGTCATTCTATTGAAGGTCGGTACCCTATACTACCCTTCTAGTTCATCTTTTCTTTTTTTTCTTCATTTTATGGTTTTTCCCTAAATTCTAACCATGATAATGTGATGGGATGAATGGATGGAGATGGATGGTTGTGTATGGGCGATGGATGCCGTGTGTATGTTTTGTGATGAATGAAATGGGAAGGGTATTTCACCAATAATGAACACACATGTATGCTATGAGCGTTGATCCATCTAGAAAAGCAAGAAGTAGGCTTTAACCATAATGTACACACCAAATGTTTGATGAAATGTCAAGGTGAAGAGAATGATAATTGTTTCTAGAAAAGGATGTATAAATTTAAGGCATATGAGACTTCTAGGATTTATGATAGTGTGCTTATTCGCTTTCCATAATAGTATGAATATCCTTATGTGTTGAACGAATGCTATTCCATGTATTATTGAATTTCATATGTCATGTTAAATTTCAAGTGATAGCATGTACACGAAACCACGAGCACAGCATGCATGACATGGTTTATCGAGTTTTCAAGACAAGGGTTTTATTCTTGATTCACGAACACCATGACAAGGCCAAACGTAAAGGTTGGTATGAGAGGTAGGGCATATCTTAAGATATGTTTTGCCTCGCTTTTGACAAGAACAAGAACACGACATGAACAAGAACAAGCAACCAAGATGTTAGTGCACCTCCAAGCATACATGTGTACTTTATTGTATTTTCTTAAGAGGGGTTCTATACCACTGTAGCACCCCGGACTTTTCTATATTTATTAATGGTACTTTCATAGCTAATTGGCCTTTCTCATAGTCTAATTAATAAATAAGGGACAAATTAGAAATTCTGAAATGTCAAAAGGTTCCTTTTCGAAAGATGAACCCAACGCAAGTTGAATCGTCGAAATCCGACGAGCGAATCAAAAGATATGGTCAAAACAGTCGGGACCTGCAAAGCACCGATCGCTCGGTCATTAGTAGCGATCGATCGGTCCAAAACTGATCGATCGGAGGCTATCGACTGGTCAACTTTTTTTGTATGGAGAAATTTTTCAGAGAGCATGTTTTTGACCGATCGCTCGATCAAGGACACCGATCGCTCGGTAGGCAACCGATCGATCGGTCATAACCACCGATCGCTCGGTCTTCACGTTTTTGCAGAAATTTCAGTAAGGGCTATTTCATCTTTTGGAGGTTAAACCCTTCCCTATAAGGCTTTGCCCTAGCCTTAGGGCTTCATTCGCTATACTTAGAGTATTTGGGAGATAAAGAGAGAGGAGAAGGAGATTTACCATCCTAGGGTTTTGCTCTTGAGAAGAAATCAAGAGTTGGGCTACCCAAGAATTTTTCCAAAGCTTAGATCTCTCAAATCCAAGCCTCAAGCTCATGGGGGGAGTCTCTCTCAAGCAAGGATAGCATTCTCTAAGCTATTTTCAAGAGGATTTCCTTCCCACTCAAGCCCTCTTCAAGCAAGAGTCCTCCTTCTTGCAAGTTGGAGCTCCAATCAAGGTTTACAACCAAGATCAAGCCTTGATTCAAGGTTAGTACACCCTACTAACTTCCCCTAGCAATAATCTAGGTTTTCTATGGTGAAATATGATTCTTTCTATCATGTTTTCCTTTCCTATGAAATGTAACATCTCCAATAAATATAAATAAGATAAGAAAAAGATTCGAATGTGTGAATGGGATGTGGATGGTGGCGATTGGATGCCGTTGGATGTGGATGTGATGGGTGAAATGGAAAACGGTGGATGGACATTCTATAAATAATGAATATACCATGATGATTGATGGAAAATATGCGTTAAAAAGGGTGAAGAAAAACTACTAGAAATGTTACACACCGGATGTCTGATAAAATGCCTAAACCAAGAATAAATGAATTTAAATAAGGAAATGGATGTAAGCCCGATGTAACTACTCTTGTAAATGACGATTTGACCAAATGCTATGTTGATCCCCTAAATGCTTGCATGTTATACTATGAATCGAAATGTGATGCGATATTCCTCTTGTTACATGTGTTCCCATGATTGTCACTATTGTCACTTACATGAGCACACATGTTGCATGAACCGAGATTTCAAGAGCACACGCATATAATAATCAACAAGAAAACATTGCATGTCAAGGAGGTTGGTAGCTCAGGGACATTCGGGTACTAGCCTTTGGCTCACAAGAAAACTCAAAACACATATTGTCAAGGAGGTTGGTAGCCCAGGGACATTCGGGTACTAGCCTCTGGCTCACAAGAAAACTAAACAAGTAATAAAAATCATATATTGTTAAGGAGGTTGGTAGCCCAGGGACATTCGGGTACTAGCCTCTGGCTCACAAGAAAACCATATATCAAGGAGGTTGACAACCCAGGGAGATTCGGGTGCTAGCCTCTGGCTCACAAGTTACAAGATGCAAGTTTACAAGATGATGACAAGGCATTCATGCATGCACGCATACATGATTTCTACAAGGCATACCGAGATATGAAACGGGTTTTCAAGCATGAGTTTTATTGGAGTTTTTGCATTCATGCACGCACGTCAAGATGATTGCATTGTACCGTGTCTTATGCTATTTCTTTTGTGATGCTCCTATTTCTGCTTTGCATTGTACTATTGTTGTTGTGTGTTCTTATTGTTATGGTTAGCTAGTAGCTTGTACTCACTGGGTATTCCATGCTCAGCCGTACTTTTATGTCGGCAGGTGCTGAGGAAGCCCTTGACCAGGAGCCTTGGGTCGAGGAAGAGTATATAGAGGAAAGAGAGCCGTCTATCCAACTACGGGCTCAGGCGGACCGAGACCTCGGCGTGTGGCGGTACCTCGACTACTGTTGAGGGGAGAGTACGAGAGGGTTTTATGTAGTTTGACATTTTGATAGGTGGGCCTGTCCACCTTAGTCTTAGGCATGTTTGTATATTTATGATCACTTGGAATACCATTTTGAGAACTATAGAAGAAATGAAAAGTTAGTTTACGCTTCCGCATTTATGTTTAGTTTCCGCGCTCTGATTACCATTGTTTTAATACTGTAATTATCTTATTCATGACAGGATGGTTTGGCAGGTACGTATAGTCACATCTAAAGTATCCCTAAACTCCTAGGGGGTATTTTGGGGCTCGACAGAGGTGGTATCAGAGCCCTAGGCATTAGAGTCCCTAGGGTCGCTTAGTACTCGATATCATTATTGAATAAGTCATTAGGTATTAGGAAGGAGTCGTATTCCAAGTATAGACTAACAAATTAGTCTTAGTCGAAACAGGTTGAACTTTCGACCGAACTTAGAGTCCTACGCTAGGAACACGGATTGTATGTTATGATATTGTGTTGTATACCATGGGTGCATGATTTGTGCTTAGTAAACATGCTTGATGAATATGTATTGAGTAAATTGTGAACTATTCCTAAATGCGTATCCAAGGTAGACTCATGTTGTATTGTCGTTCTCAAGAGAAATTATGAGACGCAATACCCGGGGTCGTGGATACAACACACGGGGCAACGGAAATGATGCTCCATCGGGTGATGATCAACCTGACTTTGCCCAAGCTTTTGCTTCAATACCCGAAACCTTGGCTATGCTAGCGGCAAGGCAACCGGCCACTCCGCCTAATGCCACGCTTATACCGACTCCTCCTAATCGTGCACAAGCCGGAATAGAGGCTTTCCGAAGGATGAGGCCTCCAACCTTTTGTGGGAGTATTGACCCTCTTGTTGCCGAAGGATGGATTCTGCAATTAGAAAATGTATTCTCTGTATTGGCGCCTACGGAGGCGGAAAGGGTTACTTGGGCCGCCTTTATGCTTGAAGGTGAGGCCGACATTGGTGGAAGTCCGCACTTCAGACCCGAGAGTTGACCCGACAAGGTCAAGACTGGACTTGGGAGGGATTCTTGGATGTTTTCAACAAGAAGTACTTTCCAATAGGGATGAATGAAAAGATGGAAGTTGAGTTCATTACCTTGGAGAAAGGTAATATGTCGGTAGCGGCTTATGAAGCCAAGTTTTTGGAGCTATCCAGATTTGCTCCACATATGATTGCGACCGAGGCTATGAAAGCCCAGAAATTTGAGAGGGGGTTGAAGGCCTACCTCAAGGACTGAGTCTCAATGTTCAGACATGAGACATATTCAGAAGTAGTGGATAAGGCACTTTTGGCCGAGTCGAATTCCGAAGAGTTCTTCAAAAGAAGAGGAATGGAGAAAGGATAGTCGAGTAGTTCAGGAGAGAAAAGAGCAAGGACTAGCTTGTATCAGTCCGCAGGGCCGGCTCAGTCACAGAGGATATATTCGGCACCACAAGCTCCCCGCCCTTTTTCTCCACCAGCGTTTCACCCGACTTTTGCTCAAACTCTCGCCCCACAGTGACTCAAGCTACGGGATATGCTCCTCCCACCTTTTTGCACGATATATGCACCCTTTGTGGAAGGATGCATCCCGCGGGAGAATGCCGGAGGGTTACAGGAAGTTGCTTTCATTGTGGTGACCTTGGCCACATGGTTAGAGATTGTCCCCAACGTCATTTGCCAACTCAATCTTCAGGGAGCAAGCCCCCGATGAGGCAGACATCTTAGCCTAGCTCTTCCCAGGCTTCGAGGGCCTCATAGTCTACACGACCTCCTCGCCCAGCCACCCAGGGTCGAGTTTTTGCTCTATCAGAGAGAGATACACATGCATCCGGCGATGTCATGCAAGGTACGCAACAATTCTAGAGTTTAAGTTGTGAATGATTTCTATGGTTGATGAGTTGTTAATTTTACTAAGGGTTACCTATGTATGATGCTTGTTATTGTTTAAAATCTACTGATATTAGTTACTTACTCGCACAGGCACTTTATTAGTGAACTAGTGTCTCGCCCGAGTATTGATCAACACAGGATCCACTCACTCCTTTGTGTCAGCTAGTTTCACGAAGGAATTTTTTACTGAGGCTACTCCGTTAGAACGGGGGTTGACCATTGCAACTCCACTTGGCAAGTCAGTGGGTACAGACAAAGTATTTGGAGATTGTGTGGTTCAAGTGGGGGAGAATGAACTGTTAGCCGATCTTATCGTCCTGGATTTCCAAAACTTGGATTTTGATGTCATCTTAGGGATGAATTGGTTATCAAACCACTACGGGCATGTTGCATGCTTTGAAAAGATGGTGAACTTCAAGCCGGAAGGAGCTAAGCCTTTTCATTTCGGAGGATTGAGAGAAAAGGATATTGCTCGCCTCGTAGCTTTGAATATACCAAACCCAGAGGCATCAAACTCTTCGGCCATTCCGGTCATGAGTGAGTTCTTAGATGTTTTCCCGGAAGAACTTCCCAGATTGCCTCCTAACCGAGAGATCGAGTTCGCTATAGAGCTTGCTCCGGGCACCGCTCCGATTTCAAGGGCAGCGTATAGAATGGCCCCAATAGAGCTTGAAGAATTGAAGAAGCAGATTGAGGAGTTACAACACCTTGGTTTCATCAAACCAAGTGTGTCACCGTGGGGAGCTCTGGTCCTCTTTGTGAAGAAAAAAGACGGGTCGATGAGAATGTGTATAGACTACCGTCAGTTGAACAAGGTAACTATCAAGAATCGTTATCCCTTGCCGAGGATAGACGACTTGTTTGACCAACTGACGGGAGCGAGATTTTTATCCAAGATTGATCTTAGATCGGGGTATCATCAATTAAAGATCAAGTCGGAAGATGTTCCGAAGATGGCTTTCAGGACTCATTATGGGCATTACGAGTTCCTTGTCATGCCTTTTGGGCTGACGAATGCACCGGCGGCATTCATGGATTTGATGAACCGGGTGTTCCGATTATACTTAGATCGATGTGTGATTGTGTTCATCGACGAAATTTTGGTGTATTCCCAGACACGGGAAGATCACGCATGAGACCTCCGCCTTGCCTTTGAGATGTTGAGAGAGCATAGGCTATATGCCAAATTGAGAAAGTGTGAATTCTGGTTAGAGAAGGTGGCGTTCCTAGGCCACGTAGTGTCGGCCGAGGGCATTTCTGTAGACCCAGCCAAGGTTGAGGCAGTCATGAGTTGGGAGAGGCCCAAGAGCATCACAAAAATACGTAGTTTCCTCGAATTGGTAGGCTATTATCGGAGATTCGTTGAGGGATTCTCCAGTTTGACTGCACCTCTCACTCACCTGACACGGAAGAATGCCAAGTTTGTATGGAGTGACAAGTGCGAGATCAGTTTCACGGAGCTGAAGAAGAGACTTACCACAGCTCCCGTCCTTACAGTGCCGTCGGGACATGTTGGTTATGAGGTTTATTGAAGCCTCACATGTGGGACTTGGGTGTGTCCTAATGCAGCACACGAAAGTCATTGCCTATGCATCAAGGCAACTGAAGGAGCATGAAAAGAATTACCCCACTCATGACTTGGAGCTTGCTGCGGTCGTGTTTGCACTCAAGATTTGGCGCCATTACCTATACGGGGTAGAATTCTATGTGTTCACAGATTACAAGAGCCTTAAGTACCTCTTTTCCCAAAATGAGCTAAATCTAAGGCAACAGCGTTGGATGGAATTTTTAAAGGACTATGAGTGCACCATCCAATATCACCCGGGAAAAGCGAACGCAGTGGCTGACGCCTTGAGTAGGAAACCACCGGAATTATTGGTTCACATGTTAGTGCGAGAATGGAGATTATTGGAAGATTTGGCTAATCTAGACATCAGTGTGAATGATTCTGTCCGTAGCCCTGTTTTGGCAAATGTCACGGTTCGGCCGTACATCATAGATTTGATCTAAGAGTATCAAGCTACGGATGCTGACTTGTTAGCTTTCCGGGACAAGGAAGTTGCCAATGGTAGTAAGGACTTCTCTCTCACTAGTCGGGGCGCCATTACATTCATAGGAAGACTTTGTGTCCCAGCCAATGCAGACCTTCGAAGAGAGATTATAGATGAAGCTCACCGGTCCAAGTATATGGTACATCCTAGGGGTACGAAGATGTACCAGAACCTCAAGAGTCACTTTTGGTGGTGAAACATGAAGAGGGAGGCTGCGAAGTACGTGGCACGGTGTTTGGTGTGCCAACAGGTGAAAACAGAACACTTAAGACCGGCTTGACTTTTCCAGTCTCTCCCTATTCCCGAGTGGAAATGGGAACATATCTCTATGAACTTCATTGTGGGGTTGCCAAAGACGGCTAGAAACTGTGATGATATATAGGTTGTGGTCAACAGACTGACGAAGTCCGCCCATTTCTTACTGTACCAGACTACTTTCAATTCAAATCAGTTGGCCGCATTGTATATCAAAGAAATAGTCCAGTTACACGGGGTGCCAGTGAGCATTGTGTCGGATCGGGACCCGAGATTCACGTATAGGTTTTGGAAAAGTTTTCAAGGGGCAATGGGTTCCCGGTTAGACTTTAGCACGGCTTTCCATCCACAGACGGATAGGCAAACCGAGCGAGTTAATCAGATTATCGAAGACATGCTCCGTGCATGTATGCTAGACTTCAAGGGAAGCTGGGAAGATCACCTACCTTTGGTAGAATTTGCCTACAATAACAATTATCAGGCAAGCATACAGATGGTACCTTTTGAAGCTTTGTATGGGAGGAGTTGTAGATCCCCGTTGTATTGGGATGAAGTTGGGGAAAGGAAGGTGTTGGGCCCCGAATTAATTGAACAAACCGCGGATAGAGTCAAGCTTATCCGGGAGAGGTTGAAGACCGCACAAGATAGACAGAAGAGCTACGCTGACAACCGAAGGAGAGACCTTGAGTTTCGAGTTGGTGATTTTGTATTTGTTTGGGTTTCACCAACCAAGGGTGTTATGAGATTCGGAAAGAAAAGCAAACTCAGTCCGAGATATGTGGGCCCATTCAAGATCATTACTAGAGTTGGTGAGGTGGCTTACCGTGTTGCTTTGCCTGCTCATATGGCGGCGGTCCATAATGTATTCCATGTCTCTATGCTTCGAAAGTACATCCCAGACCCTTCCCATGTCATAGAGCTTGATCCAGTGGAAATCCAAGAGGATCTTACACTAGTTGAGCAACCGGTACAGATATTGGATAGGCGAGATCAAATCTTGCACAACAAGACCATTCCCTTGGTCTTGGTAAGATGGCAACACTATTCAAGGGAGGAAGCTACATAGGAACGAGAAGCCGAAGTGCGAGAAAAGTATCCTCGGTTATTTGTTTAAGGCCTTGACATTCCCTTATATTTGTTATGGTTTTCTGCATGTATGTATTGTCCGAATTTCAAGGATGAAATTTTTATAAGGGGGGAGAATGTAGCACCCCGGACTTTTCTATATTTAATGAATGGTACTTTCGTAGCTAATTGGCCTTTCTCATAGTCTAATTAATAAATAAGGGAGATAGTGGAAATTCTGAAATGTTAGAAAGGTTCCTTTTCGAAAGATGAACCCAACGCAAGTTGAATCGTCAAAATCCGTCGAGCGAGTCAAAAGATATGGTCAAAACAGTCGGGACCTGCAAAGCACCGATCGCTCGGTCATTAGTAGCGATCGATCGGTCCAAAACCGATCGATTGGAGGCTATCGACTGGTCAACTTTTTTTGTATGGGGAAATTTTCCAGAGAACATATTTTTGACCGGTCGCTCGATCAAGGACACCGATCGCTCGGTAGGTAACCAATCGATCGATCATAACCACCGATCGCTCGGTCTTCGCATTTTTGCAGAAATTTCAGTAAGAGCTATTTCATCTTTTGGGGGTTAAACCCTTCCCTATAAGGGTTTAATCCACACTCACCTAGAGTCTACCACGTAATAGTAGCCATCCACATGAGGCTCCACAGCAGGGACCTCTTCAACATACTCCTCTTCCTCCCATGGTCCGGGAGCACAGATGTCATGTAACGCCCCGAAATACCCCCTAGGAGTTTAGGGATATTTTAGGTGTCACACTGCGAACCTATCAAACCATCCTGTAATGCACAAGATAAAATACAGTACTCATAACGATAATCAGAGCGCGGAAGCTA
The DNA here is from genome assembly GCA_015143295.1 of Tetracentron sinense. Lineage (NCBI taxonomy): Eukaryota > Viridiplantae > Streptophyta > Magnoliopsida > Trochodendrales > Trochodendraceae > Tetracentron > Tetracentron sinense. The sequence goes on along the minus strand of CM026565.1, from coordinate 11,761,689 downwards.
TCATATATGCGGAAGCGTAAACAATTTTCATTTCTTCTGATGATCCAAAATAGTATTCCAAGTTAACATAAATACAAGACATGTCTAAGCCTAAGGTGGACAGGCCCACCTATCAAAATATCAAAATACACCAAACCCTCTCATACTCTCCCCTCAACAGTAGTCGAGGTATGGCCACGCATCGAGGTCTCGGTCCGCCTGAGACTGTAATGGGATAGCCGACTCTCTCTCCTCTGTATACTCTTCCTCGACCCAAGGCTCCGGGTCGAGGGCTCCCTCAGTACCTGCCGACATGAAAGTACGGCTGAGCATGGAATACTCAGCGAGTACAAGCTACTAGCAGACCATAACAATAATAAAAACACATAATAGTAATATCATACAAGCAGTAATAGAAACATCACAAAGAAACAGTATAGGGCATGACGCAATACAAGCATCCTGACGTGCGTACAGGAATGCGAAAATGCCGATAAAACTCATGCTTGAAAACCCTTGTCATGTCCCGGTATGCCTCGTAGAAATCATGTATGCGTGCATGCATGAATGCATGATCATCATCTTGTAAACCTCCATCTTGTAAACTTGTGAGCCAGAGGCTAGCACCCGAATCTCCCTGGGCTGCCAACCTCCTTGATATGCAATGCACTTGTGAGCCAGAGGTTAGTACCCGAATCCTCCCTGGGCTACCAACCTCCTTGTTATGAAATGCACTTGTGAGCCAGAGGCTAGCACCCGAATGTCCCTGGGCTACCAACCTCCTTGTTATGCAATGCACTTGTGAGCCAGAGGCTAGCACCCGAATGTCCCTGGGCTACCAACCTCCTTGACATGCAATATTTCTTGTTGTTTATTATATGCACATGCTCTTGAAATCACGATTCATGCTATCATGCGTGCTCGTGTACGTGTCCATAGTGACAATCATGATAATGGAAATAACCAAATATGACATTATAATTCAATTCATGATATGAACATAAGTAACATAAGTAGTTTGCATAACATTTGATCAATTTATCATTTATAAGGACGCATGCATAAAACCCATTTCCATGTCCTTCATTGAGATCATTTATTCATAGTTTAGGCATTTTGTCAAACACTTTCATACGTTATTCCTTAGTAGTTTATCTCCTTCTTTTTAATGCATATTTTCCATTCAATCACACAAGGGTAAGTTTGTTATTTGTACAATGCCCATCCTCCATTTTCCAATCCACATCCCACACATCATATATCACACATTCGGCATCCAATCGCCGTATCCAACCTCCATCCAAACATCCCTACTCTTTCTTTATCTTGTTTATATTTATTATAGATGCCCCATTTGCAAGGAATAAAACACACTAACAAGAATCATATTTCATAAGGAAAAACCTAGATTTATTGCTAGGGTAAGTTAGTAGGGTGTACTAACCTTAAATCAAGGCTTGATCCTTGATAGAAACCTTGAATGAAGCTCCAACTTGAAAGAAGAACACCTTTGCTTGAAGGAGACTTGAGTTGAGGAAGAAACCCCTTTCAAAATGTGAGTGAGTGCTGCCCTAGCTTGGAGAATGCACCTCCACACGAGCTTGAGTTGAAATCTTGAAGAAGACGTGCTTGGGGACGATCTAGGGTCTTCACCCCTTTGATTTCTTCTCCAAAAGCAACCTAGGTTTAGAGCTTTCTCCTCCTCTCTCTCTATCTCTCAAAATCCCTCAAATGTTGTAAGTGAGGCCTCAAAGGGTCGAGCAAACCCTTATGGGTAAGGGTTTAACACCCAAAAGACGAAAACGCCCTTACTGAAATTTCTGCAAAAACGCGAAGACCGAGCGATCGGTGGTTATGACCGATCGATCGGTTGCCTACCGATCGATCGGTGTTTATGACCGATCGACCGGCCAAAAACTCACTCTCTGGAAAATTTCCCCATACAAAATTTTTGACCGCGCGATAGCTACCGATCGATCGGTTATGGACCGATCGATCGCTGACTGGACCGAGCGATCGGTTCTCTGTATGTCTGGACTGTTTTGACCATATCTTTTGACTCGCTCGTCGGATTTCGAAGATTCAACTTGCGTTGGGTTCGTCTTTCGAAAACGCACATTTCTGACATTTCAGAATTTCCGATTTCTCCCTTATTTATTAATTAGACTACAAAAACGGCCAATTAGCTACGAAGGTGCTATTCATTAAGGATGAAAAGAGTCCGGGGTGCTACATTCTCCCCCCCTTACAAAAATTTCGTCCCCGAAATTTGGACGATACACACATGCACAAAATCAAAACAAAATTACAAGTCATATGCACAAGTCTATTCAAACAACTCGGGATACTTTGCTTTGACTTCGGCTTCACGCTCCCACGTGGCTTCTTCTCGTGCATGATGTTGCCATTGCACGAGGACTAGCGGAATAGTCTTGTTGCGAAGCACTTGATCCCTCCTATCCAAAATATGAACCGGCTTCTCAACTAAAGTGAGGTCCTCTCGGATCTCAATCGGATCAAGCTCGATGACATGAGAAGGATCCGAGATGTACTTCCGGAGCATAGAGACATGAAATACATTATGGACCGCCGCCATGTGAGCGGGCAAAGCAACACGGTAAGCCACCTCGCCAACTCGAGTAATGATCTCGAACGGACCCACATATCTCGGGCTAAGCTTGCCTCTCTTCCCGAATCGCATAACACCTTTGGTTGGTGAAATCCTTACAAACACAAAATCACCTACTCGGAATTCAAGGTCCCTCCTTCGGCTGTCGGCATAGCTTTTCTGTCTATCTTGTGCAGTCTTTAACCTCTCTCGGATAAGCTTGACCCTATCCGCGGTTTGTTCAATTAACTCGGGGCCCAAAATCTTTCTTTCTCCCACTTCATCCCAATACAACGGGGATCTACAACTCCTTCCGTACAAAGCCTCGAAAGGCGCCATTTGTATGCTTTCTTGATAACTGTTGTTGTAAGCGAATTCCACCAAAGGTAGGTGATCTTCCCAACTTCCCTTGAAATCTAGCATACATGCTCGGAGCATATCTTCAATAACCTGATTCACCCTCTCGGTTTGCCCGTCGGTCTGTGGGTGGAAAGCTGTGCTAAAGTCTAATCGGGAGCCCATTGCACCTTGAAAACTTTTCCAAAACCTGGATGTGAATCTTGGGTCTCTATCCGACACAATACTCACTGGCACCCCGTGTAATCGGACTATTTCCTTGATGTATAGCTCCGCTAACTGATTGGAGTTGAATGTAGTCCGGTACGGTAAGAAATGAGCGGACTTCGTGAGTCTATCAACAACTACCCATATAGCATCAGTCTTCCTAACCGTCTTCGGCAACCCCACGATGAAATCCATAGAGATATGTTCCCATTTCCACTCGGGAATAGGGAGGGACTGCAAAAGACCCGCTGGTCTCAAATGCTCTGCTTTCACCTGTTGGCATACCAAACACCGTGCCACATACTCCGCAACCTCCCTCTTCATGTTTCGCCACCAAAAGTGACTCTTGAGGTTCCGGTACATCTTTGTCCCCCCGGGATGCACTGTATACTTAGACCGGTGAGCTTCGTCCATAATCTCTCTCCGAAGGTCTGCATTGGCTGGGACACAAAGCCTTCCCTTGAATGTAATAGCACCTCGGCTAGTGAGAGAGAAGTCCGTACTACCCTTGGCCACTTCCCTATCCCGGAAAACCAACAAGTCAGTGTCCGTGGCTTGATACTCCTGGATCAAGTCTATAAGGTACGGCCGAACTGTAACATTTGCCAAAACCGGACTGCGGACAGAATCGTTCACACTGATGTCTAGATTTGCCAAATCGTCTAACAGTCTCCATTCCCGCACCAACATGTGAGCCAACAACCCCGATGGTTTCCTACTCAAAGCGTCTGCCACCACATTTGCTTTTCCCGGGTGATATTGGATCGTGCACTCATAGTCTTTTAAGAACTCAATCCAACGCCGTTGTCGTAAGTTTAACTCTTTTTGGGAAAAGAGATACTTGAGGCTCTTGTGGTCCGTGTACACATAGAACTCCACCCCGTACAGATAATGTCGCCAAATTTTAAGTGCAAACACGACCGCCGCAAGCTCCAAGTCGTGAGTGGGGTAGTTCTTTTCATGCTCTTTCAACTGCCTTGATGCATAAGCAATGACCTTCTTGTGTTGCATTAGGACACACCCGAGTCCAACATGCGAGGCATCACTGTACACCTCATACCCAAAAGGTCCAGATGGCACAGTAAGGACAGGGGCTGTGGTGAGGCGTTTCTTCAACTCTTGGAAACTTACTTCACATCGGTCACTCCAACTGAACCTTGCACTTTTTCTTGTCAAGTAGGTGAGAGGTGCAGCCAAACTGGAGAATCCCTCCACAAATCTCCGGTAGTAGCCTGCCAATCCGAGGAAACTACGTATCTCCGTGACGCTCTTGGGCCTCTCCCAACTCATGACTACCTCAACCTTGGCTGGATCTACAGAAATGCCCTCGGCCGACACCACGTGTCCAAGAAATGCGACCTTCTCTAACCAGAACTCGCACTTACTCAATTTGGCATATAGCCTATGCTCTCTCAACATCTCTAGAGCGAGGCGGAGGTCTCGTGCGTGATCTTCCCGTGTCTGGGAATACACCAAAATGTCATCAATGAATACAATCACGCATCGATCCAAGTAAGATCGGAACACCCGGTTCATCAAATCCATGAATGCCGCCGGTGCATTCGTCAGCCCAAAAGGCATGACAAGGAACTCGTAATGCCCATACCGAGTCCTAAAAGCCGTCTTCGGAACATCTTCCGCCTTGATCCTTAATTGATGATACCCCGATCTAAGGTCAATTTTGGAGAAAAATCTCGCTCCCTTCAGTTGGTCGAACAAGTCATCGATCCTTGGCAAGGGATAACGATTCTTGATAGTTACCTTGTTCAACTGACGGTAGTCTATACACATTCTCATCGACCCGTCTTTCTTCTTTACAAAAAGGACCGGAGCTCCCCACGGTGACACACTTGGTTGGATGAAACCAAGTTGTTGTAACTCCTCAATTTGCTTCTTCAATTCTTCAAGCTCTATCGGGGCCATTCTATATGGGGCTCTTGAAATTGGAGCGGTGCCCGGAGTAAGCTCTATAGCGAACTCAATCTCCCGATTCGGAGGTAACCCGGGAAGTTCCTCCGGAAACACGTCCAAGAAATCACTCACGACCGGAATGGCCGAGGAGTTTTGTGCTTCTAGGTTTGTTACACTCAAGGCTGCGAGGCGAGCAATGTCCCTCTCTCTTAATCCTCGGAAGTGAAAAGGCTTACCCCCTTCCGGCTTGAAATTCACCATCTTCTCAAAACACGCAACATGCCCTTGATGGTTTGACAACCAATCCATCCCTAAGATGACATCAAAATCCAAGTCTTGAAAATCTAGGACGATGAGATCGGCTAACAGTTCATTCTCCCCCACTTGAACCACACTATCCCCGAATATCTTGTCCGTATCAACTGACTTGCCGAGTGGAGTTGCAATGGTCAACTCCTGCTTTAACGGAGTAGCCTCAGTCAAAAATCCCTTTGCGAAACTAGGCGACACAAAGGAGTGAGTGGATCCTGTGTCGATCAACACTCGGGCAAGACATTCGTTCACTAACAAAGCGCCTGTGCGATTAAGTGACTACTATTAGTAGATTTCAAACAAAAAGCATCATACATAGGTAACCCTTAGTATAGAAACTCACAAAGCAAACCATAGAAATTTTACACAATTTAAATTCTAGAATTCGTGCGTACCTTGCACGACATCATCGGATGCACGTGCGTCTCTCTCGGATAAGGCAAAGACTCGGCCCTGTGTGGCTGGGCGAGGAGGCCGGGTAGACTGTGAGGCCCTCGAAGCCTGAGAAGAGCTAGGCTGAGATGTCTGCCTAACCGGGGGCCTGCTCCCTAAAGACTGAGTTGGCAATTGACGCCGGGGACAATCTCTGACCATGTGGCCTTGGTCACCACAATGGAAGCAACTTCCTGAAACTCTCCGGCATTCTCCCGCTGGATGCCTCCTCCCACAAAGAGTGCAAACATCATGTAAATAGGAGGAAGGAGCATATCCCGTAGCCTGAGTAACTGCGGGGCGAGGAGCATATGAGGTAGCCGGGCGAAAAGCCGGTGGAGCGAAAGAGCGGGGAGCCTGTGGTGCTGAATACATCCTCTGTGACTGAGCCGGGCCTGCAGACTGATACAAGCTCGTCCTTGCTCTTTTCTCCCCTGAACTACTCGACTGTCCTTTTTCCATTCCTCTCCTTTTGAAGAACTCCTCGGAGTTCGACTCGGCCAATAGTGCTTTATCAACAACTTCAGAATATGTCTCATGTCTAAACATCGAGACTCGGTCCTTGAGGTAGGCCTTCAACCCCCTCTCGAATTTCCGGCCCTTCATAGCCTCGGTCGCTATCATGTGTGGAGCAAATCGAGATAGCTCCGAAAATTTGGCTTCATAAGCCGCTACGGACATATTACCTTGCTCCAAGGTAATGAATTCGACTTCCATCTTTTCTTTCATCCCGATTGGGAAGTACTTCTTGTTGAAAACCTCCAAGAATTCCTCCCAAGTCCAACCTTGACCTTGCCGGGTCAACTCTCGGGTCCGAAGTGCAGACTTCCACCAATGATCGGCCTCGCCTTCAAGCATAAAGGCGGCCCATGTGACCCTTTCCACTTCAGTAGGTGCTAATACCGAGAATATCTTCTCAAGTTGCCAGATCCAACCCTCGGCAACAAGTGGATCAATGCTTCCACAAAAAGTTGGAGGCCTCATCCTCCGAAAAGCTTCTATCCCGGCTTGGGCTCGGTTAGGAGGAGCCGGTATGAGTGCCGCATTAGGCGGAGTGGCCGGTTGCCTTGCCGCCAACATAGCCAAGGTCTCGGCTATGGATGCGAATGCTTGGGCAAAATCGGGTTGATCATCACCCGATGGAGCATCACCTCCATTACCCCTCGTGTTGTACCCGCGACCCCGGGTATTGCGTCTCATGATTTCTCCTGAGAACGACAATACAACATGAGTCTAACTTGGATACACAATTAGTACAAATTTCGCAATTCGCTCAATACATATTCATCAAGCATACTTAATAAGCACAACACAATTAATGCACATATGGTATATAACACAATAGCATAACATACAATCCGCGTTCCTAGCGTAGGACACTAGGTTCGGTTGAAGTTCAACCCATTTTGACTAAGACTAACTTGTTAGTCTATACTTGGAATACAACTCTCTAAGGTGATTCTAATACCTTGTTCAATCATCTAAGTGACCCTAGGGACTCTAATGCCTAGAGCTCTGATACCACTCTGTAACGCCCCGAAATACCCCCTAGGAGTTTAGGGATATTTTAGGTGTCACACTGCGAACCTATCAAACCATCCTGTAATGCACAAGATAAAATACAGTACTCATAACGATAATCAGAGCGCGGAAGCTATCATATATGCGGAAGCGTAAACAATTTTCATTTCTTCTGATGATCCAAAATAGTATTCCAAGTTAACATAAATACAAGACATGTCTAAGCCTAAGGTGGACAGGCCCACCTATCAAAATATCAAAATACACCAAACTCTCTCATACTCTCCCCTCAACAGTAGTCGAGGTATGGCCACGCATCGAGGTCTCGGTCCGCCTGAGACTGTAATGGGATAGCCGACTCTCTCTCCTCTGTATACTCTTCCTCGACCCAAGGCTCCGGGTCGAGGGCTCCCTCAGTACCTGCCGACATGAAAGTACGGCTGAGCATGGAATACTCAGCGAGTACAAGCTACTAGCAGACCATAACAATAATAAAAACACATAATAGTAATATCATACAAGCAGTAATAGAAACATCACAAAGAAACAGTATAGGGCATGACGCAATACAAGCATCCTGACGTGCGTACATGAATGCGAAAATGCCGATAAAACTCATGCTTGAAAACCCTTGTCATGTCCCGGTATGCCTCGTAGAAATCATGTATGCGTGCATGCATGAATGCATGATCATCATCTTGTAAACCTCCATCTTGTAAACTTGTGAGCCAGAGGCTAGCACCCGAATCTCCCTGGGCTGCCAACCTCCTTGATATGCAATGCACTTGTGAGCCAGAGGTTAGTACCCGAATCCTCCCTGGGCTACCAACCTCCTTGTTATGAAATGCACTTGTGAGCCAGAGGCTAGCACCCGAATGTCCCTGGGCTACCAACCTCCTTGTTATGCAATGCACTTGTGAGCCAGAGGCTAGCACCCGAATGTCCCTGGGCTACCAACCTCCTTGACATGCAATATTTCTTGTTGTTTATTATATGCACATGCTCTTGAAATCACGGTTCATGCTATCATGCGTGCTCGTGTACGTGTCCATAGTGACAATCATGATAATGGAAATAACCAAATATGACATTATAATTCAATTCATGATATGAACATAAGTAACATAAGTAGTTTGCATAACATTTGATCAATTTATCATTTATAAGGACGCATGCATAAAACCCATTTCCATGTCCTTCATTGAGATCATTTATTCATAATTTAGGCATTTTGTCAAACACTTTCATACGTTATTCCTTAGTAGTTTATCTCCTTCTTTTTAATGCATATTTTCCATTCAATCACACAAGGGTAAGTTTGTTATTTGTACAATGCCCATCCTCCATTTTCCAATCCACATCCCACACATCATATATCACACATTCGGCATCCAATCGCCGTATCCAACCTCCATCCAAACATCCCTACTCTTTCTTTATCTTGTTTATATTTATTATAGATGCCCCATTTGCAAGGAATAAAACACACTAACAAGAATCATATTTCATAAGGAAAAACCTAGATTTATTGCTAGGGTAAGTTAGTAGGGTGTACTAACCTTAAATCAAGGCTTGATCCTTGATAGAAACCTTGATTGAAGCTCCAACTTGAAAGAAGAACACCTTTGCTTGAAGGAGACTTGAGTTGAGGAAGAAACCCCTTTCAAAATGTGAGTGAGTGTTGCCCTAGCTTGGAGAATGCACCTCCACACGAGCTTGAGTTGAAATCTTGAAGAAGACGTGCTTGGGGACGATCTAGGGTCTTCACCCCTTTGATTTCTTCTCCAAAAGCAACCTAGGTTTAGAGCTTTCTCCTCCTCTCTCTCTATCTCTCAAAATCCCTCAAATGTTGTAAGTGAGGCCTCAAAGGGTCGAGCAAACCCTTATGGGTAAGGGTTTAACACCCAAAAGACGAAAACGCCCTTACTGAAATTTCTGCAAAAACGCGAAGACCGAGCGATCGGTGGTTATGACCGATCGATCGGTTGCCTACCGATCGATCGGTGTTTATGACCGATCGACCGGCCAAAAACTCACTCTCTGGAAAATTTCCCCATACAAAATTTCTGACCGCGCGATAGCTACCGATCGATCGGTTATGGACCGATCGATCGCTGACTGGACCGAGCGATCGGTTCTCTGTATGTCTGGACTGTTTTGACCATATCTTTTGACTCGCTCGTCGGATTTCGACGATTCAACTTGTGTTGGGTTCGTCTTTCGAAAACGCACATTTCTGACATTTCAGAATTTCCGATTTCTCCCTTATTTATTAATTAGACTACAAAAACGGTCAATTATCTACGAAGGTGCTATTCATTAAGGATGAAAAGAGTCCGGGGTGCTACATGTCAAAAGGAGCGGGCGCTCCACTAACACCTGCTGACATCAAAAGTACGGTTGAGCATGAAATACTCAGCGGGTACCAAATACTAACCAACAATCATAGCATATAATAATGGAATATAAAGCAAGAAGCAGTTCATATCATAACAGGAAAGTAAAACAGTTTATATTCATGCTTGCATCACATCAAATCGGAAAAACTCTTGAAAATGTCGTGTACTTGACTTGACTCGAAATACTTCTTTCGTACTTGAAAAACTTGTCTTGTCATGTTCTGTCTTGTTGTCTTGTCAAGTCGTGCTTGTCTTATCATGCGTGTCATGTTGTGTCATACATGTCATGCCATGAATTTAAATGCTCATGCTTGCTTGCTTGACTGGAAAATAAACATGTTCATGCTACTTGTGAGGGAGGGTGGTTTAGAACCCCTTCTTCCTAAATGAGATACAACTTGTGAGGGAGGGGAAACCCCTCTTTAACGAAGATGCATCGAAAGTAAACATGCATGCTTGGGGTCTTGCTTGGCATGTTCTTGTTCTTGTCAAAAATCGAGGTAAAACATATCTTACAAAAAGCGAGGCAAAACATATCTTAAAATATGCCCTACCTCTATTTACCAACCTTTACATTTGGCCTTGTCATGGTGTTCATGAATCGAGAATAAAAACCCTTGTTCTTGAAAAACACTGATAAACCATGTCATGCGTGAAGTCGTGTACATGCTATAGCTTGAAATCAAACATGGCATATTGAATTTCATAGTATACTATTCATCAAGATAAACATCCATTTACCACATGCCGTTCTAGAAAGCGAGTAACACACTAACATAAAACCCTAAAATTTCCATACTTTAACTCATGCACTTCTTAATTAGCAATTCATCAAATCCATCCATCATACATATACGTTCATTATTTGGTAAAATGAGCTTCCCATTATTTTCATCACATCACTCCCACATGGCATCCATCGCCCAACATTCCTCCATTCATTCATCCCATAGCATTAACATACTTAGTGTAGCACCCCGGACTTTTTCATCTTTAATGAATGGCACTTTCGTAGCTAATTGGCCGTTTTCATAGTCTAATTAATAAATAAGGGAGAAATCAGAAATTCCGAAATGTCAGAAATGTTCGTTTTCGAAAGACGGATCCAACGCAAGTTGAATCGTCAAAATCCGACGAGCGAGTCAAAAGATATGGTCAAAACAGTCCAGACATACAGAGCACCGATCGCTCGGTCCAGTCAGAGATCAATCGGTCCATAATCGATCGATCGGTAGCTATCGCACGGTCAGAAATTTTGTATGGGGAAATTTTCCAGAGAGTGAGTTTTTGACCGGTCTATCAGTCATAAACACCGATCGCTCGGTAGGCAACCGATCGATCGGTCATAACCACCGATCGCTCGGTCTTCGCGTTTTTGCAGGAATTTCAGTAAGGGCGTTTTCGTCTTTTGGGTGTTAAACCCTTACCCATAAGGGTTTGCTCGACCCTTTGAGGCCTCACTTACAACATTGAGGGATTTTGAGAGATAGAGAGAGAAGAGGAGAAAGCTCTAACCTAGGGTTTGGTTTTGAGAAGGAAATCAAAGGGGGTTTAAGAACCATAGCTCACCCCAACTCGAGTTGCTTCAAAATCGAGGCTCAAGCTCGTGTGTGAACCATTCTCCAAGCTAGGGCAGCAACCCAAGCACGTTTTTGAAAGGGGTTTCTTCCTTAACTCGAATCTCCTTCAAGCAAAGGTGTTCTTCTTTCAAGTTGGAGCTTCAATCAAGGTTTTTACCAAAGATCAAGCCTTGATCTAAGGTTAGTACACTCTACTAACTTTCTTTAGCAATAATCTAGTTTTCCCCTTTGACATTATGATGTTGGTCTTGTATCTTCCCTTACTTGAAATGTGCTATACTTCCTAAACCTAAACAAGATAAATGTGAATGTGGGGTTGTATGTATGAATGGTGGATGTAGAGGCGATTAGATGCCGTTGGACGTGGTGAAATGTGGGTATGGGAAATGGTGGAAGGGCACTCTATGAATAATGAACATACTTGGATGTTGAGTTGGAAATTTATGCGCTAAAAAAGGGAAATAAAACTACTAAAATCTTTCACACCGGATGTTTGATAATATGCCTAAACCAAGAATAAATGAAATTGATAAAGGAAATGGATGTAAGCTTTATGTAATTATTCTTGTAAATGATGACTTGACCAAATGCCATGTTGATCACCTAAATGCTTACATGTTATACTATGAATTGAAATATGATGCGATATCCCTCTTGTTACACGTGTCCCCATGATTGTCACTATTGGCACGCCCACGAGCACACATGCATGCATGAAACTGGGTTTTTCAAGATTGTATTATACATGTTGAATCAAGAAATGGAACAAGGACATGACAAGGAGGTTGGTAGCCCAAGGAAGGGTGCTAGCCTCTGGCTCACAAGAGAAATGGAACAAGAACATGACAAGGAGGTTGGTAGCCCAAGGAAGGGTGCTAGCCTCTGGCTCACAAGAGAAATGGAACAAGAACATGACAAAGAGGTTGGTAGCCCAAGGAAGGGTGCTAGCCTCTGGCTCACAAGAGAAATGGAACAAGAACATGACAAGGAGGTTGGTAGCCTAAGGAAGGGTGCTAGCCTCTGGCTCACAAGTATACAAGTCAAGAACAAATCAAGACATGAAATATAAGACAAGACACGACACACATACATGATTTGATCGAGACACGAAAAAGGTTTCCGAGACATGAGTTTTACCGAGGTTTTTGCATTCATACACGCATGTCAAGATATGGCTATGTATCTTATGCTTTCACTATTGCTTTAAATTAATATCTTGTATTGCTCACTGTTGTTATGCTTTCGCTATTGTTATGGTTAGCTAGTAGTTTGTACTCGCTGAGTATTCCATGCTCAGCCGTACTTTTATGTCGACAGGTACTGTGGATGTCCTCGACCCCGAGCCTTGGGTCGAGGAGGAGTATGTAGAGGAGAAGGAGCCACCTATCCCATGGCAGTCTCAGGAGGATAGGGACTTGGATGTGTGGCCATACCTCGACTACTGTTGAGAGGAGAGGGTTAGAGAGTTCCTTTTTGTATTTTGATAAGTGGGCATGTCCACCTTTACTTGATTGTATTTGGTATATGTTAACTTGGAATACTATTTGGAGTTATAGAAGAAAAGAAAAAGTTGGCTTATGCTTCCGCAATTATGTTTAGTTTCCGCGCTCTGATTATCATTGTATTATATTATGTTTGGCCTCTTGCATTACAGGATGGTTTGACAGGTACACGTAGTCACCTCTAAAGTATCCCTTAACTCCTAGGGGGTATTTTGGGGCGCGACACTTAGATTTTGAGGAAAAACCATAAGATGAAGAAAAGAATGAAGAATATGAACTAGGAGGGTAGCATAGGGTACCGACCTTAAAATAGAGGAAGAAAACCCTTGTTCTTGCCGAGAAAGATGCTGCCCTAACTTGTAGAACGAGCTCCTCATGTGCTTGAGCGGCGTGCTTGAAGAAATCCAAGCTTGTGATGATCTAGGGTTCTTAAACCCTTGATTTCCCTCAAGTTGCAAATCCTAGGTTGAAAACCCTTTTTCCTCTCTTACTCCCTCTCAAAATGCAGCTAAGTGTGATGAATGAGGACCCAAGGCTCGTGCAAGCCCTTATAGGCAAGGGTGTAACGCCTAAAAGATGAAAAAGCCCTTAATGAAATTCTGTAAAAACGCGAAAGACCGAGCGATCGGTGGTCAGGACCATAGTTAGTAATTCGTCGTACGGCAATAATTCGGCACGGGAATTATTCGGGTATAGTTCGGAATAATTATTTAATAATTCGTTCAAAACTTCGGTGAAAAAAACGTAGAACGTCAAAAGTACGGTACGGGAATAATTCGAGTATAGTTCGGATCAAAACTAAAAAATTAGTTCAAAAATTCGGCTAAACATATAAAATGCATATAATATAGATTACCTTTTATCTAAACTTTTATGCAATTGAATGGATAAAGAGAAGTGACCTAAGCATATATAATAGATAAATAAACAAATCTAATTATTAAATAACTAAATTAAACTAAAACTTAATAATAAAATGTCTATAATTCATTCATATGTGTGTTCTATTTACCATTAACAAAAAAATAATTCAAACAATAATTCGGACATCCAATGAGATATAAAAAGTGTCTATATTAATCTATATCCAAATAAGAAAGATAAATAAAATCTTATTCCGCATCCATTGGTCTATCAAAAGAGTCAATGACAATTAAAAAACTAAAAAAATTAGTCTGCATCCATCTAAGTTACTACTTGCTTCTAAGAAATTATTTAACGTGAAACAAATGATTTAGGCCCAAACAACTCATCAAAAAGTATATCTTCCCGACTGGTTGAAGCTTCTTCCACATTTTCATACTCCTCCCGATCATCATCCATGTATTCAGGAAGCTCTCCAAGCTGCTCAAGATTGATTATTTTTGTATCTCGCTTCTCACGCTCACCACAATTTGCTTCCATCTTCGAATTCATTCGTATGTGAATTAAGTCCTCCAACATATTGGGTGTCAATCTATTTCCCTTCTTTGTTTGTGCTGCTTCAAATGCACTCCAATTTCTTTCACATGCTGATGAACTACATGGTTGACTCAGAATACGAATAGCAATCTTTTGAACTATTGAAATTGGTCCACCATTTTGTGACCACCACACTCCTACAATTCAATAAAAAATTTAGCACATATTTTCATGTATAAATACATAACTTGAAAAATAAATGAAACTAAATACTTACTTGGGTGAATCGTTTCCATTTGATGTCTTGCAAGAGAAGTAAATATATCTGAACTTTGAGTATTATACTCTGTTATTTGTATACCAAATGTCTTTTGTTCATCACTTGAGCTAACCATTTTTTCCACAACAAAGAGCAACCCTTTTCTAACATCCGGGTGATCATACCTAATCTTTCCACTCGACATTAATAATGGATTTAAATATGCAGCAACCGCATGAACACAATGAAGTATATTTCTATCTCGCCTCGAATCAAATAATTCCCATAACTTTATGTACCTTGCTTGATCATTCTCACATCGGTGCTTCAACGCATCTCTTGCCCTTTCCATTGCTTCATACAAGTACCCTGCAGTTGATCCTTCACCATCAACTAAACGAAGTACTCTAATAAGAGGCTCTAGTACAAAGATTACTTCTTTTCCATCACTCCAAAAATTAGATCCTTGAATTATATTTGTGATTTTTTGCGCCATTCAGATGTGTAATATTTCATGCTTCTCCACTCAAGTGATGCAACCATCTGACGTAACCCATCTTCAACTTCTAAAATAGATTGAAGCATCAAAAAATGATAAGCAAACCGTGTCTTACAAGGCCTTTTCAATTCTTTATCACTCGTCATCTTTCTCATTAAAGTCAAGACTGAACTATATTTGTACATGTAATCCACTATGTCTTTGGCATCGTCATAAATATTTCTTACCCAATCAACCTCCTTATAGATATCTTTGAGAAGCAACTGAATTCCATGTGCAGCACATCGTGTTTTATAGATGTGAGGATACCTTTCTATAACCATTTGACAGGCACTTTCATAATTAGATGCATTATCTGTGATGATCTGTACAACATTTTCTGCTCTAATCTCCTCTATGGCATAACAAAGCAAATCTCTAAGATATACACCTGTCTTTTTTTCACTTGTCTCTTCAAATGACCTTAAAAAAATGGCTCCCTTTGGAGAATACGCAATCATATTAATAAAAGATCGCCCTTTTAAATCGGTCCAACCATCAGACATTAATGTACACCCTGAACCTGTTTGAGTCCAAGATTCCTTAACTCTAGAGACATACTCATCAACTTCTGCCTTAGCATTTTGTACCAACTTTGTACGTAGAGTTGAATAAGATGGCACAGAATAGCCAACACCGTAGTTTGAAAGAGTTCTACAAAATTCAATAAATGATGGGTCTTGAATAACATTGAATGAAATGTTATTCAGAAAGAATGATTTAGCAAGCGCTTTGTCCACTGATTCTTTATCCTTTTTATGACACATTCCCGGTACTGTAGTTTGGTGTATCTCTGATATCGAATTATCTGCACCCAAAGACGAATTAACTCCACCTCCCCCAATATATGATGAAGATGATCCAATCCTACTTCTCTTATTAGAGTTTTCATTTCCGCTAATTGCTAAGAGAGCTGAAGCTTGGACATCATCCGGCACACGAGGACAAATCGCAATATCTCGTCCTTCTTGTTGAGACAAGTGAGATTTAACTCTGGCTACTCCTCCAGAATATTCTTTATTGCAAAATTTACAAATAAATCTTCCAGTTAAATCCTCCGCATACTCCCAGAATCGATCTCTTTTTCTCACCATATCTACAGACTGTTGCAATTAAAACATACATTCATCTATCCATATATCACTCAACAAACTATTAAAATTACATATAAAAATAAAATAAAATAAATAAAACTATTTTAACATGCATACACAAAAATAAGAGAAAAAACAGTATAATTCTGACCAAAAAATCTCTAAGTTCTAGTTTTTCTTTTCTCTCTATCTTTGTATTTGAGAGTCAGGCTCCTTGAGGACAAGATATTCACAATATTATTTATAAGATTTATTCTTTGGTAACTTAAGGTATCCCCAACCCTTTGGGTCAGGACTAATCCCTGGGGGTGTGACGAGAGCCCGCAACCCGCCACACTAGATAACTCTGGGAAAATATTGAGCAGGGCTGAACCCAAAAAGGGAGTGAGAAATCAAACCTAGGACCTTCCACTTTATAATTTAAAATATATATTTTTTTATTGACAATGTGAGAGAACAATAATTTTTTGATATATATATATATAGATAAAAATATTGAATCACAGTCAACATGTGTCCTTGTTAACCTTGGTTAACTTTGGTTAGGATTCATCAACCCTTAGGGTTCAATAATCTAACTTTGGTTTAAAAAAATTTTAACTTTAGTTAAAAAAATTTAACCTTAGAGTTAATATTTTTTCAAAAACAAGGTTAGATTATTGAACCTAAGGGTTAATACATTTTAACCATGGTTAATAGGGGTTTAAGCTTACTCTAAAATTACAATTTATTTTTGAAGAAACGAACTCAAATTTTAGGAAGGAAAGGCCTTTTGGATTTTATGTATATTGGGGGAGGAGGGGCGGTGATTATTACATTCTTGGAGATGAAGTTGGAACTTGGGAGAGAAAGGAAAAACAATGGTGCCTGTGCGTGCTTCCCCTTCTAGATGACTCACCCCATGAAGAAACCATCTTCACTTCCAGTTTCCCACCCAAATTTTTGATGATCATGTTGGTCGCTCAAGATCAAGAAGCAAGGGAGTGAGGCTGCGAGAGTGACCGCTCAAGATCAAATTTTTTTATGATCATACCGTGGCTGTTACTATTTACTAAATCATACTGTGTGAGAGATGAAGTTGGGACTTGGGAGAGAAAGGAAGAAACAGAGGCGTTTGCACGAGAGAGAGAGAGATACTAACCTATAAAAACGGTGGTGAATCTGGTGGTCGCTGATTCGATGATGCTCAGGCCGGCCACCGGAATGGATAAGAAGGAGCTTGTTGAGAGAGAGAGAGGAAGAGCCGGCTGAAAGTCTGAAACCGATTACCAAATACCAACTGTTTATGAGTGGAGAAGACTTACGGGAATGGATAGTTTAATAGAAAATTCTATTTTAGAATTTTATAATATTTAGTTTTTTTTACTTTATCGCGATTGATTCGCGACTGATTCGTTTTGACTCAAATAACCGCGTATACATCCGAACGATTGAATCAGACAGCCGAACAAATCGTTTAACGAATACCACGATTCATTCGCGAATAGTTCGCGATTGAGTCGCGACTTTACTAACTATGGTCAGGACCGAGCGATCGGTTGAAAACACCCTCTCTAGAAAAAAATTTCATACAAATTAGTGCACCAGTCGACAGATACCGATCGATCGGTTGTGGACCGGTTAATCGCTAATCTGGACCGAGCAATTGGTGCTCTGCAAATTTCGACACTGAGTCCATTTTCCACTCAATCCATTACTTGGACTTATCCCACTTCCATTCTAACATCATCTAGATATGACTAGGACCCTTCTAAGGCTATAGTACATTATTAATTATTTTATTTAATTATTTTATAATACAAATACAAAATTCTCAAAGGTTCCAAATTCTCATTTCATGGGAAATGGAGATTACAAGGTATCACGCCTTGACATGCATTCCAAGACATATACAAAAGTTCTGGGGCTCTACATCCTCCCCCCTTATAAAAATTTTATCTCCAAAATTTGGACGATACTTGCATTACAAAACCAAAACAAAATCACATAGTATAAACAAAAGCCTATTTAAATAATTCTGGGTACTTCGCTTTGACTTCAGCCTCACGCTCCCATGTAGCCTCTTCTCGGGCATGATGTTGTCATTGTACGAGAACCAACGGGATGGTCTTCTTGCAAAGGACTTGATCTCTCCGATCCAATATCTGAAATGACTTTTCAACCAAAGTGAGATCCTCTCAGATTTCCAACGGTTCCAAGTCTATGACATGCGAAGGGTCTTAAATATACTTCCGAAGCATAGACACATGAAACACATTGTGGACTGTGGCCATGTGAGGTGGAAGAGCTTCTCGGTAAGTAACTTCACCAACTCGCGTGATGATCTCAAAGGGCCCAACATACCGGGGACTAAGCTTGCCTCTTTTGCCAAATCTCATAATCCCCTTGTTAGGAGATACTTTTACAAAGACTTGATCTCCAACTCAGAATTCCAAGTCCCTACGGTGAGTGTCAGCATAGCTCTTTTGACAATCTTCAGTGGCTTTCAACCGATCCCGGATGATCTTAACTTTGTTCGTAGTCTGCTCGATCAACTCAAGACCCAACACTTTCCTCTCTCCTACCTCATCCCAGTAGAGAGGAGACCTGTAGCTTCACCCATACAAGGCCTCGAACGGTGCCTTTTGGATGCTCGCCCGGTAGCTATTGTTATATGTGAATTCAACCAAAGGCAAGTGCTCTTCTCAGTTGCCCTTAAATTCTAACATACATGCCCGAAGCATGTCTTCGATGATTTGATTCACCCTCTTAGTTTGCCCATCCGTCTATGAATGAAAGGCGATGCTGAAATCAAGTCGAGAACCCATAGCATCCTGAAAGCTCTTCTAGAACTTGGATGTGAATCTTGGATCCAGATTTAACACAATACTAACTAGCACCCCGTGTAACTGAACCATTTCCTTGATATACAATGCCGCTAACTGGTTCGAGTTGAACGTAGTCTGATAGGATAAGAAATGCCCAGACTTCGTTAAACGGTCTACCACAACCCATATTGCATCTGAGTTCCTTGCCATGAGTGGCAAGCCAACTATGAAGTCCATAGAAATGTGCTCCCATTTCCACTCGGGAATCAGGAGAGACTGTAATAGACTTGCCGGTAGCATGTGTTCTGCTTTCACCTGCTGGCACACCAAACACCGTGCCACATAATCTGCGACATCCCTCTTCAAGTTCTGCCACCAAAAATACCCCTTGAGGTTCTGGTACATCTTCGTACCCCCAGGATGCATTGTATACTTCAAACGGTGGGCTTCATCCATAATCTCCTACCTCAACTCTGTATTGGTAGGGACACACAGTCTTCCCCTGAATGTGATAGCACCCTGGCCAGTCAGAGAAAATTCTTCACTTCCCTTGGCTACTTCATTATCTCAGAAAGCCAGCAAGTCAGCATCTGAAGTCTGCAACACTCAGATCCAATCAATGATGTACGGCCGAACCGTAATATTTGCCATCACTGGACTGCGGATGGAAGCATTGACACTGATGTCTAGATTAGCCATATCTTCCAATAGCTTCCATTCCCGCACCAACATGTGAGCCAACAAACCCAGAGGTCTTCTACTCAAAGCTTCAGTTACTACATTTGCTTTGCTCGGGTGGTATTGGATGGTGCATTCATAGTCTTTCAAAAATTCCATCCAACGTTGTTGCCGTAAATTTAGCTCCTTTTGGGAAAAGAGGTACTTGAGACTCTTGTGATCCGTGAACAGATAGAATTCTTCCCCATAAAGGTAATGTCACCAAATCTTGAGCACAAACACAACCGCAGCAAGCTCCAAGTTGTGTGTGGGCTAATTCTTTTCATGCTCCTTTAATTACCTTGATGCATAGGCAATAACCTTCTTATGTTGCATGAGAACCCACCCAAGCCCAACGTACGAGGTATCACTATACACTTCATAATCCCCACGCCCTGATGGCACTATAAGGACGGGGGCCGTGGTGAGCCTCTTCTTCAACTCCATGAAACTGATCTCGAACTTATCGCTCCACATACTTGGCATTCTTCCTTGTTAGATAATTGAGCGGCACTGCAAGACTGGAGAAACCCTCAACAAATCTTCAGTAATAGCCTGCCAACCCAAGGAAGCTGCGGATCTCTGTGACACTCTTGGGCCTCGCCCAATTCATGAATGCCTCTAACTTTTTCGGATCTACCGAGATGCCTTCCGCAGAAACAACATGGCCTAAGAATGCCACTTCCTCCAACCAAAACTCACACTTGCTTAGTTTGGCATACAACTTGTGCTCTCTCAGCATTTCCAAAGCAAGGCGAAGGTCTCGCACGTGATCTTCCCGTGTCTGGGAATAGACCAAGATATCATCGGCAAACACTATCACGCATCGATCCAGGTATGGTCAGAACACCCGGTTCATTAGATCCATAAAGGCTGTCGGGGCGTTCGTTAGACCAAAAAGCATCATCAAGAACTCGTAATGCCTATACCGAGTTCTGGAAGCAGTTTTGGGAACATCTTTTGCCTTGATCTTCAACTGGTGGTATTCAGACCGAAGATCAATCTTAGAGAAAAATTTTGCTCCCTTTAACTGGTCGAACAAGTCATCAATCCTAGGCAATGGATACCTATTCTTTATCGTGACCTTGTTCAACTGCCTGTAATCGATGCACATCCGCATCGAGACATCCTTCTTCTTAACAAATAACACCGGGGCAACCCACGGTGAGACACTTGGTCAAATGAAACCAAGGTCTTGCATCTCCTCCAATTGAGTCTTCAACTCCTTGACTTCAATCGGGGCCATCTTGTACGGAGCCCGAGAGATGAGAGCGGTGCCTGGTGCAAGCTCGATCATGAACTCAATCTGCCTGTCTGGGGGCAACCCTGGCAACTCCTCTGGAAATACATTCAGGAATTCACTCACGACCGGAATAGTCAAGGAGTCCTTTGCCTCATGGTTCGCTAGGCTCAATGCCGCAAAGCGGGTAATATTTTTACTTCTCAACCCCCCAAAATGAAATGGCTTCCCTTCCACCGGCTTAAAGAGTACCATCTTCTCAAAGCAAGACACATGCCTATGATGCGCTGCTAACCAATCCATCCTGAGGATGACATCGAAATCCAAGTCTTGGAAATCCAGGATGATGAGGTTGGCTAGTAATTCATTCTACCCCACTTGTACCAAACTATCCATGTGTATTCTATCCACATCAACTGACTTGCCAAGCAGAGTTGCAATGGTTAACTCTCTCTCCAATCGACTAAACTCGGATGCAAAACCTTTAACAAAACTGGGTGAGACAAAAGAGTGAGTCGATCCCGTGTCGATTAACACTCGACCCAAACACTCATTGACTAATAAGGTTCCTGAAATTATAACTAGTTATGTCAATCCATGCAACAACAGCGTATGTATAGATAGATAGGTAACATGCCATGTAAGTACACAAGAAATAAAGCATAAGAAGATCATCGTGGATAATTGAATAAACTCTAAACGCGTACCTTGCACTACATCATCCGATGCAAGTGTATCACCCTCTGTCAAGGCGAATACTTGCCCCTAGTTCACCTGGCGAGGCAGAGGCGTAGACCGTGTAGGCTGGGAAGACGCCTGATATGATCCCACTAGACGAGCTGGGGGCCTAATCCCCTGAGACTGCCTAGCAAATGCCTCGTCGGGCAATCCCTGATCATGTAGCCCTGGTGACCATAGTGGAAACATCCACCCAATGCCTTCCGCAAATCTCCTACTGGAAGGACAAGCAAGATGTTAGTGCGCCTTTCAAGCATGCATATTTCCATGAAGGGTGCTTGCACCTGACTTCAAGTTGCTTCTATTGCATTTCGTTGAAGGGAGTTTACACTCCCGACTTTAAGTAGTTTGACATGTTCCGCTGAAGGGAGCTTACACTCCCGACTTCAAGTTGTTAAATGGCACTAACATCCAAAGCATGCATGACAAGCAAGCACGTTTAAATTCAAGCATGCATGTGCATATCATGTCATGATAAGCATACATGCATTTGCATTCATGTTCATGCAAGCAAGTTTTCAAAAGTACAAGACAAGAACAAAACAAGTGACAAGACCAGTTTTTCCAAGCACGAAAACATGATTTAAAATGTAAGTAACAAGGCAAGACAAGTACACGAGAATTTACCGAGGTTTCACCGATCATGATTTCAAGCATGCATGAATATCAATTGTTTGTTGTTCTATTTAACGTTATAGCTCTGCTTATTGTTATCATTATTATTATGCATTGTTCTATGACTTGTTGGTTAGTAGTAGGTACCCGTTGAGTATTCCACGCTCAGCCGTACTTTTGATGTCAGCAGGTACTAGTGGAGCAACTGTTCCTTTTGATATATTTGCTCCCGGTCCATGGGAGAAAGAGGAGTATGTCGAAGAGACACCTCAGGAAGATCCTCAGCTGGTGATGTGGACTATTGGCCTAGTTAGGTTTTGTTTAGTAGACCTCGAGCGTGGGTGAGAGGGTATACTTGTATATTTTGTGGTGGGCATGTCCACCTTGTCTTTTGGATATTGTATATAATTTGGGATACTTGTGTGTATATAGATGAGATAGATATTTTGCTTCCACTGTGTCATGGGTTTGCTTCCGTTGTGTCATGGGTTTGCTTCCGCTATGCATGCTCTAACTCTCTTTTGCAGGATGGTTTATCAAGTCATGTCAAGTCTCGTCCAAGATTCACTCTAACTCCTAGGGTGGGTTTTGGGGCGCGACAGGTTTGGTATCAGAGCTTAGGCTTTAGATCATTAGGGTCGCTTAGAAAATGATACCGCGACTTGAGCATAGAATTAGGGTCAATAAGAGAATCATATCCCAAGTATAGGCTAACTCTTAGTCTTGATCCAAATGGTTGAGCCCAACCAAGTATGTGTCTTAGAGACGCTAGAACACCAATGTATAATCTTATATATACTCTGATGATATGATGTGATGAATATGATAGTACTATACTACTATTGATTATTCTATTGTGAAAATTGAATCAATTCGATAAATCGTATTCTAAGTGTAGACTAACAAATTATTGTTTGTCAAAAGCCGGTTGAAATCTCAACCAAACTTAGGGTCTCACGGTAATAAAAACATCAACTATTTGTTAAAGCTAATTCAAGTGTATACTATACCCTATTTCAATAAAGTGAGATGTGTTAATTGTATATAACATACTATCTATATAATACATATGATTTATGTACTTGCTGGATGGTGGTTAGCCAAGGGCACCTTGCTTATAAGCGAGTGCCTAGTTAGGTGTTGGTCGGCACTGGTTGGCATCAGATTGATGAATCCATTGTCGTGTCTTAGGTTACTAAGTACGAAGGCTCGTTCGAGCAAAACCAAGTGTGGGAAAGGTATCCTCTCTTGTTCACATAGCGTTCTAATTTCGAGGACGAAATTCCTATAAGGGGGGGAGGTTGTAGCACCCCGGATTTTCTACAAGCACTGTTCTTGTGCAAGCACTTTCATGTGAGTGAATGGTGTCAATGGCACTAGTATTGGAAGGGCCAAAGGCCTTTATTATAAGTTGGGTTTGGTTAATGAGAGTGAGGGTTTCCTCATGGCTTGAGTGTGATGTGAGTCGGTATATGAATTAAGAAGTGTAAGGTGTTTTGGGAAAACATGCAAGAGTATAAAAACACTCTAAGTGTCAATTTGAGCGATTTTGTAGCGGCCGGGCCTCCCATGCATATGGGTTGTGCCCAATGGGTTACCTTAGTTTGATTTAAGAACCTAGGGTCGGGAATTATGAGAATGGAGTAGGGGTTGGATTCAAGGTGGATGGGTATGAAAATACCCTTAGTATGTATGTAGAAACCCAGAACCGAGTTCCCTAGGCTGGGAATAGTACCATGAATAGTGTGTGGGTAGTGCCCTTGTCTGGTGTGTAAAGGCTCAAGGCCTTTACTTTTTGTTCTTGGTAGCATGGTCCTTTTTGTTCTAGTTAGTGTGGTGAGTTAAGTGAGGATTTTAGGTGCATGTTTTGAATCTCAAAAGAAAGTATGAATATACTCTAAGTGTCAAAAAAAAAAAAACAAGGATATAAAATACTCTTAAGAGTTTAGTGGGTTGTAATTGAAAAGTGCGGTGAATAGTGCTAGTGCGTGAGGCACAAAGAGGCCGTGGCCTTTCAAGCATATTGGCGTGAACTCAATGATCACCTAGGTGACTTACAAACCTATGGGGTAATGGGTCATGAGGTGTGAGTATGTTTTTGGACCAAAGGAAAAAGAGTGTGAAACACTCGAGATGTTCTAAGTGTAAAAAAAGGGTAGGTCTTAACATCACCCTCAACTTTAAGAAGCTCTAGTTTGATCACCAATGATCAGAATTGGGTAATTCATGAATTTTTAGAAAGGTATTTAAACCCTCTTCAAGGTTCATGTTAATCACTTTCCCTGATTTTGAGTCAAGGTTGAGTCAAAAGTCCAATTTCCAAAGTCGGTACTATTGAAAATCTGGACTGTCGAAACCCATTTACAGACCAGTCATTTTTAGAGCCATTTTTGGTAAATTAAAATTCAAAATGTGGAGTTGTATAAAACATAAAAGTTGTTCCCCTTTGAAAGATGAATCAAATGCAAGTTGAATCGTCAAAATCTGATAAGGGAATCAAAAGTTATGGCCAAAATACCAAAGGGCATTTTTGCAGACAAACTCGCTCGAGCGAGATGGAAGCCCGCTCGAGCGAGATTGCCCAGAAATGGTGTTTTTAGTCCCGGGAGGAACCCGCTATGGAAGCCCGCTCGAGCGAGATTGCCCAGAAATGTTTTTTTAATTTTCACAACCCAAACTCTATATATACCTAATTTTCGGGGTTCTAAGGTTTCTAACAATTAAAAAGGGATTTTTTGAGGGGAAAAGAAGAAAACTTACGTTTCCAAGACAGGGTTCTCATTCTCTAGTGTGAGATTGAACATTGGGTGACCTAGATCATCGTCAAACCCTTGGATTATTCAAATGCAAGGCAAGGCAAGCAAAGAGCACCTCCTCCAAGCACGAACAACTTCTACGACTATTTTCGTGGGATTCTCTCCCATTTGAAGGTCGGTACCTTATGCTACCCTCCTAGTCATATTTTCTCTTTTTCTTACCTTCTTTCTTTGTTTCTCCCTAAATTATGAACACTCTATGAGATGGATTTCATGTATGGAGTGTGATGGTCGATGGATGCCATATGTATGTGATGTGATGAACAAATGGGAAGGGTATTTACACATAATGAACACACAAGATTTGTTGGATGAAAACAAGAATAAAGGATTTAAGGAAATAATGCACACACCAAGTGTTTGAAGAAATGCCACATTGAGGAAAATGATAACTAATTCTAGAAAATGCATGTATGAACTTTCTTTAATTCCTAGAATAGCATGATTGTAGACTTACTCGCTTCCTAGAATTGCATGCTTGTAGATTTAATTGTTTTTAATAAATTGTTTCCTTGAAGTGATATGTTTAATTGCTCCATGTGTTGAAATGTACACGCCCCACGAGCACGACATGTAGATCATGAACTAGGATTTTCAAGCTTGAACACCGGGTTTTGATTTCAGGAAATACAAGAATAAAATGACTCGATTCACGAACACCATGACAAGGCCAAACGTAAGGGTTGGTAAAAAGGTAGGGCATATCCTTGGGTATGTCCTATCTCATTTTTCACAAGGACAAGCAAGATGTTAGTGCGCCTTTCAAGCATGCATGTTTCTATGAAGGGTGCTTGCACCTGACTTCAAGTTGCTTCTATTGCATTTTGCTGAAGGGAGTTTACACTCCCGACTTCAAGTTGTTCAAGGGCACTAACATCCCAAGCATGCATGACAAGCAAGCACGTTTAAATTCAAGCAAGCATGTACATATCATGTCATGACAAGCATACATGCATTTGCATTCATGTTCATACAAGCAAGTTTTCACAAGTACAAGACAAGAACAAGACATGACAAGACAAGTGATAAGACCAGTTTTTCCAAGCACGAAAACATGATTTAAAATGTAAGTAACAAGGCAAGACAAGTACACGAGAATTTACCAAGGTTTCACCGATCATGATTTCAAGCATGCATGAATTTCAAATTGTTTCTTGTTCTGTTTAACGTTATTGCTCTGCTTATTGTTATCATTATTATTATGCATTGTTCTATGACTTGTTGGTTAGTAGTAGGTACCCGCTGAGTATTCCATGCTCAGTCGTACTTTTGATGTCGGTAGGTACTAGTGGAGCAACTGCTCCTTTTGACATATGTGCTGCCGGTCCATGGGAGGAAGAGGAGTACGTTGAAGAGACACCTCAGGAGGATCCTCAGCCTGGTGATGGGGACTATTTGCCTAGTTAGGTTTTGTTTAGTAGACCTCGAGCGTGGGTGAGAGGGTATACTTGTATATTTTATGGTGGGCATGTCCACCTTGTGTAGAGCCCCGGACCTTTTCACATTTAATGCATGACACTTTCGTTGCCATTTTGCTTCCTGACATATGTTCTTTTTCGAAGTACAAACCCAACGCAAGTTGAATCGTCAAAATCGGACGAACGAGTCAAAAGATATGGCCAAAACAGTCGGGACCTGCAGGCAATCGATCGCTCGGTCATGCACTTGAGGACGAGCTCTGGAGAGGCACCGGGCATATGCACTTGAGGACGAGCTCTGGTGAGGCACTGGGCATATGCACTTGAGGGCGAGCTCTGGAGAGGCACTAAGGACGTAGCTCGGAAGGCACTAAGGACGTAGCTCTGATAACGTGCTCTGACAACGTGCCCTGATAAGGCACAGACAACGCATAGACAACGTACTCTGATAACGTAGCTCTAGCTCTGATAACGTATATGTTGTGCATCCGTTGTGCAACAGACAACAGGTACGTCGTGCAGCAGACAACGTGTACGTTGTACAGCAAACAACGTGTACGTTGTACAGCTCACGACGGGCACGTTGTACATAAGACAACGTGTTCGGCACTATGCACAACACAACGTGACAACGTGTTCGGCACTATTCACAGCACAACGTGTTCGGCACTATTCACAGCTCAATGTGTTCGGCACTCGTGTTTTTGCAGAAATTTCAGTAAGGGTATTATGGTCTTTTGGTCGGTTCACTCTTACCTTAAGAGTTTAACCCGAGCCTTTAGGGCTCATTCTCAACACTTAGAGGATTTGGGGGATTAGAAGAGCGGAGAAAGGGTTTCCTAAGCTAGGGTTTTGCTTTTGGAGAAGAATCAAAGGGGTTTTGAGACCCTAGATCACTTCAAGTCCGGTTTTTCTCCAAGATCACGGCTCAAGCACTCGTGGAGAGCGTTCCCCAAGCTAGGGCAGCACCTCACGGTCGTTTTTGGAAGGGGTTTCTTCCTCATTTCTTCAAGGTCGGTACTTCTTACTACCCTCCTAGTTATAGTTCCTCTTTTCCCTTTATTCTTTTGATTTTCTTTCATTTACACATGTGCTATGAGATGGATGGTTGTGAATGGTGAATGGAGATGGAATGGGCGATTGGATGCCAAGGGTTGTGTTGTGATGATTAAAATGGGGAGGGCATTGTATCCATAATAAACACACCTTTATGATTTGAGTAGACTCACCTAGAAAAGCATGATTTAGGTTTAAATGAATAATGAATAATGAACACACCATGTTTGATGAAATGCCAAGGTGAATAAAATGAGCTGTAAATTAGGAAATGCATGCCTAATAAATTATGAATATTGCTAGGGCCTATGATAGTGTGTTTTCTTGCTTTCCCTAAATGATATGAATATTACATTGCTCAATCATTGATGTTATATGTGTTGTGAAATTACCCAAATGTCATATTTAAATTTAAATGCAAGTATGTACACGGTTCCCACGAGCACGGCATGCATGACATGATTTATCGAGGTTTTCAAGAACATGGTTAGAGGTGGGACATATCCTACGATATGTTTTACCTCGCTTTTCACAAGAAAACAAGAACCAACATTCCACGAGGGGTCTCCCCTCACTCACAAGTGCATATCATGAAGAAGGGCCTCCCTTCCCTCGCAAGTACATACATATCATGAAGAAGGGTCTCCCTTCCCTCGCAAGTGCATTGCATAAAGAAGGGTCTCCCTTCCCTCTCAAGGCATCTCTCAAGCACATCTCACAAGTGTATCTCACAAGTTACATGATCACAAGCAAGCACGCATGACATGCATGACATGACACGTACGACACGCTCGACAAGATCAAGTAAGACAAACACGACAAGCTTTCAAGTACGAAAAGATATTTCAAGCCAAGTCAAGTGCACGATGTTTTCTAGAGGTTTTATCGGCTTTCTACGAAATACAAGCATGATTATAAATTGCTTTACTTCCTTGTATGATATGAATTGTTTCCGTCTAACATATATGAATTGCTCCTGATTTATGTATTGCCATTTTTATGCTATGACTATTGGTTAGTATTTGGTACCCGCTGAGTATTCCATGCTCAGCCGTACTTCTTATGTCGGCAGGTTCTGAGGGAGCTGCTGCTCCATTTGATGTTTGTGCTCCTGGTCCATGGGTGGAAGAGGAGTACGTCGAGGAGCCTTTGGAGGAACCTCCCGTAGAGGGTTATCAGTAGGTGGTGTTAGATTCTGAGTGGATTGGCTGTGGGTGAGCATGAGTGATTATATCCATGTATTTTGGCGGGCATGTCCGCACTTTCTTTGTTTTGATTTCTTTGTATTAAACTTGGACCATGTGTATATACTTAGAGGTTGTTAGACTTCCGCTGTGTTTTATAGTTATGTTTCCGCTGTCATCCTCTATTGTATATGCTCTGTGGGTTTTTGCAGGTTGGTTTGTCAAGCAAGTCATGTAAGCCATGATTAGTCGTCCAAAGTTCACTCTAACTCCTAGGGTGGGTTTTGGGTCGCGACACCTTGTCTTTTGGATGTTGTATATAACTTGGGATACTTGTGTATATATAGATGAGATAGATATTTTGCTTCCGCTGTGTCATGGGTTTGCTTCCGCTATGCATGCTCTGACTCTATTTTGCAGAATGGTTTATCAAGTCATTTCAAGTCTTATCCAAGATTCACACTAACTCCTAGGGTGGGTTTTGGGCCGCGACACCAACATTCCTCCATTTATTCATCCCATAGCATTAACATACTTAGATTTTGGGGAAAATCCATAAAATGAAGAAAAGAAGGAAGAATATGAACTAGGAGGGTAGCATAGGGTACCGACCTTAAAATAGAGGAAGAAAACCCTTGTTCTTGCCAAGGAAGATGCTGCCCTAACTTGTAGAACGAGCTCCTCAAGTGCTTGAGCCGCGTGCTTGAAGAAATCCTAGCTTCTGATGATCTAGGGTTCTTAAACCCTTGATTTCCCTCAAGTTGCAAACCCTAGGTTGAAAACCCCTTTCTCCTCTCTTACTCCCTCTCAAAATGAAGCTAAGTGTGATGAAGGAGGACCCATGGCTCATGCAACCCTTATAGGCAAGGGTGTAACGCCCAGAAGATGAAAAAGTCATTAATGAAATTCTGCAAAAACACAAAAGACCGAGCGATCGGTGGTCAGGACCGAGCTATAGGGCCCAACCGAGCGATTGGTTTTTTGACTGAGCGATCGGTTGAAAACACCCTCTCTGGAAAAATTCCCCATACAAATTAGTGCACCAGTTGAAAGATACCGATTAATCGATTGTGGACCGGTCAATCGCTACTCTAGACCGAGTGATCAGTGCCCTACAAATTTCGACACTGAGTCTATTTTCCACTCAATCCATTACTTGGACTTATCCTACTTCCATTCTAACATCATGTAGGCATGACTAGGACACTTCTAAGGCTATAGTACATTATTAATTATTTTATTTAATTTGTATATCATACAAATACAAAATTCTCAAAGGTTCCACATTCTCATTCAATGGGAAATGGAGATTACAGGGTATCATGCCTTGACATGAATTCCAAGACATACAAAAGTTCCAGGGCTCTACATGAACTGCTTCCGCTTTATTTTCATTGCTATGTTGCTAGGACTATTGGTTAGTATTTGGTACCCGCTGAGTATTCCATGCTCAGCTGTACGTCTCATGTCGGCAAGTGTTAGTGGAGCGGCTGTTCCTTTTGACATTTGTGCTCCAGGTCCATGGGTGGAGGAGTACATAGAGGAGGTCCCTGCTGAGGAGCCTCATGTAGAGGGCTATTATTAGGCGGTAGATTCTAAGTGAGTGTGGGTGAGCATGAGAGATTTATACCCATATATTTTGGTGGACATGTCCGCACCTTCTTTATTTTGATTTCTCTTTTGTACAGACTTGGATCATGTATATACATAGAGGTTTGGGTTAGACTTCCGCTGTGCCATGTTAGTATATGCTTCCGCTATTTGTCATCTTTTGTATATGCTCTGAGTATTTTGCAGGATGGTTTGTCAAGCATGTCACGTAGGTCATGATAAGTCATCCAAGATTCACTCTAACTCCTAGGGTGGAGTTTGGGTCGCGACAGAAGTGGTATCAGAGCTTAGGCTTTATGTCTTTAGGGTCACCTAGAATCGGGTACCACGGCTTGAGAAGAGCATATGTCAGGAAGCAAGTTAGGAAGGAAGTAAGTCAGAAGTGAGTCGTGTTCCAAGTGTAAGACTAAACCTTAGTCTTAGTCTAAAATGGTTGGATTCAACCAAGTGTGTGTCTAGAAACGCTAGAAAAATAAGTATATTATGCATACATCGATCGCGGACGTTAGTCATGAGGCGGGGCACACGGGATCACGGACCACACACTAGAACTTCCTCTTCTTCTCGGGTGAGGATGAGCAACCGGACCTCTTTCAGGTCTTAGGCTCTATTGCTGAGACACTAACCATACTGGCGGCTAGGCAGACTATTCCATCATCAGCAGCACCTACCCTCTGCCTGTCACACCAGTATATCGCACAGCTGGGGTTGAGGGATTTAAGAGGATGAGGCCTCTAGCATCCCATGGGAGTGTGGACCCTCTTGCTGCAGAGGCTTGGATCCTCCAGTTGGAGAAGATCTTCGCAGTCCTCTCGCCCACTGAGGAAGAAAGAGTGGCATGGGCTGTTTTCATGCTAGAAGATGAGGCCTACCATTGGTGGTTGTCTGCCTTGAGGACTCAGGAATTGACCAGGCAAGGTCAACCATGAACTTGGGGCGAGTTCATGCAAACCTTTTATAAGAAGTACTTCTCGGTTGGAGCTCGGGAAAAGAAGGAGAGGGAGTTCATCAACCTCGAGCAAGGTTTGATGACTGTGGTCGCGTATGAGGCCAAGTTCTCGGAGCTCTCGAGATTCATGCCTCACATAATCGCCACCGAGGCGATGAAGGTGAGGAGGTTTGAGAAAGAGCTCAGAGACTTCATCATGGACCGAGTCTCAATCTTCAGGCACGCCACTTACGGAAAAGTGGTGGATAAAGCCTTGTTGGTTGAAACCAACTAAGAGGCTTTTGTGAGGCAGAGGGATTTGGCAAGAGACCAATCTAGTAGCATGGCACTGCCGGAGAAGAGGGCAAGGACTAGCCTTTATCAGTATGTGTGGCCAACCCCACCACTGATGTAGAGACCCGGATCTTTTTTATGCCTTTATTACAAGTATTAGGGGTATTATGGTCCTTGTGATGTTTTAATGTTTATATATTTTTATCTAATTGGTATAGTGTGATTATGGCTTAATCAAACTTGTAATCGGAGGGATGTCATATCACACCCTAAATTTAGGAAGCTCTAGTTTTGGCACTGTTTATTAGAATTGAGTGATTCTTAAACCATTAGAAAGGTATTGGAACCCTCTTTGAGGTTCATGTTTAATGTTTTTCATATTTTTAGTCTAAGCTAAGTCAAAAGTGGGTTTTCCGATGTTTTGTCTGATGGAATTACAGATCAGTCAACTTTAGGGATAATTTGGTCCATAAACGGGAGGGAATTTGGAAATTCTAAACTATCAAAAATGTTCCTTTTCGAAAGATGAATCTAACGCAAGTTGAATCGTCAGAATCCGACGAGCGAGTCAAAAGTTTTGGCCAAAACATTAAAACGGGTCAAATCTGTATAGCATCGATCGCTAGGGAACGCTCAGTCAGAATTAACGATCGATCGGTCCACAACCGATCGATCGGTAGCCATCGACTGGTTAACTTTTTTGTATGGAAAATTTTTCCAGAGAGGTTATTTTTGACTGAGAGCTCGGTGAAGAACACCGATCGCTCGGTTGAGAACCGATTGCTCGGTCATAATTACCGGTCGATCGATAGGCAACAGATTGCTCAGTCATAACCACCGATCGCTCGGTCTTTCGTGTTTTTACAGAATTTCAGTAAGGGCTTTTAGGTCTTTTGGCTCTCAAACTTTGGGCTATAAATAGGGGGTCCTATTTCAAGGTATTAGAGTACTCTACCTATCTCTAACCTAATTTGGCAAAAGGGAGAGAAAAACCTAGGTTTTGGGAGGAAGTTTGCTTGGAGAAGGAGATAGCTTGGATATCGCTAGGAAAGCTTGGAGATCGTCCTCAAAGCTTTCCCAAATCATCTTGGGAGCGATTTGGATCCAAGGGAAGGATCCCTAAGGTCGATATACTATCCAAATCAACCCTACTATGATATTTTGTCAATATTAAGATGATAGAAATGATAGAAATAGAATTAAATATGTTTTTCCCTAATTTTATATGAGTTAAGCTATCATGGATGGAAATATGGATTAATGATGGAGGATGGGAATATGAGCATGGCATACGTATGACATTCTGAATAAGCATAAGCATGGCATGGTCCGTATCCGCCAAGAACGGCATGTCCATTTTATGATTTCTTAGGCATGGTCCGTATCCGCCAAGAACGGCGTGTCACATCACTGCATGATCTGAATAAGTGCATAAGCTTAAGCATCTCACAAGCACATGGTCTCATAAGCATAAGCATCTCATAAGTATATTGTCTTCTAAGTCTAAGGTTCTCACAAGTACACGAGTCAAGGTGATGATATGATGATATAAGGTATATGAGCACACGTTATTCCGCACTCTGATTATGTAATCATGCTATTGTTATGGTTCTAACTAAGTGCAAGTATAATATTATTGTTGGTTGGATTTTATATACACCGAGTACTTTTGTACTCAGCCAGACTTTGTCTTTGCAGGTTTAGAGCAGGAGCACACGGCGGGGCCATGGATCGAAGAGACTTACGCCGAGGAAGGAGGAGAAGGTGAGCCTTCCGAGGAGGGAGCCAGGGGCTTTGATAGTTACCCCTATTAGCTTATGTTTTGTTTGGTTTAAGGATTTTGTAATAGACCTTTTTAGATGATGTTGCCCATTGGATTACTTTACAGTTGGATATTAGACTATTTGTTTATTGAGGTAGGTTATGTTGAGCATAGACTTGAGCAGGGTGACTTGGTTATACATATATATCGGAATTTTATTACTCTCATTTTTGGAGACTCGTGTAGGAAGCCTTGTATGCATGGATTTTAAGCAGGTTAAAGTAATGTGACGATTTCCAAAGTCCTATTTTAGCCTTGTAGGATTTTGGGGTCGTCACAGAGGTGGTATCAGAGCATAAGGCATTAGAGTCCTTAGGGCTAAGATATTAAGTATAGGATATAGGAAGATGTCAACCTTAGGGAAGCAACATCGAGTTCAGGACTTTAAAATTGTTTAGGATGGCGTTTTGACTAAGCATAGACTTAAGAATTTAAGTGAGTGTGTTCTAAATGGATTGTTTTCTTCTTCTCAGGATTGTAAGCATGTGAAGGGGTGGAAGAAATAATAGGAATGGAGGAGGCAGTGTGACTGATGGGGATACTCCAGATGGTACCCCCAGGCTAATGTGAGTCGGGCTATGGAAGCTATTACTGCAGCCATGGAGAGGCAGGCTGAAATTATGGCTCAGCAAACTGCATTACTTGTGGCAGGTCAAGCTAGGCAAGAGAGGCAGGTTGATGTTCACCCACCCCGTCACAACGGAGTGGAAGCTTTTAGGAGGATGAGTCCTCCAACCTTCTATGGTAATATGGATCTCTCAGTTGCCGAGTTATGGATCATGTAACTAGAGAAGATTTTCTCCGTGCTTGAGGCTACCGATGAGCAGAGGGTGAAATGGGCCTCCTTCATCATGGAAGGCGAAGCTGAACATTGGTGGAGGGCTGCATCTAGGCAGAGGAATTTGGTGCGAGCCGGACAAGAGTGGACTTGGGGAGAGTTCCTCAACATCTTCTACGAGAGATACTTCCTGGTGTTTGTGAGAGATCAGAAGGAGATTGAATTCTCTACCATGAAGCAAGGGAGGATGTCAGTGGCCAAGTATGAGGCCAAGTTTATAGAGCTTTCTAGGTTCGCTCCTCACTTGATTGCTACGGAGAGAATAAAGGCAAAGAGGTTTGAGCGAGGCTTGAAGGATTTTATTCGGGAGAAGGTTTTGATACTTCAGTTCGAAACATGTAGGGAGGTGTACCAGCGTGGCTTGATAGCTGAGAAGAATTCAGAGGAATTTTTGAAGAAGAGGGAGAAGATTCAAGCAAGTAGGTTTGGTCCTCAAGACAAGAGACCGAGGATATCAGGTCCTGTGCCAATTGCTAGGCCTACCTCATATCAGAGGCCTACTCAGGCAGTCCCTCGAGCACCTCAGGTGGCTCCGCCTACTGCTGGGACCCAGTTGTATGATGCATGCAGCCAATGCGGAAAAAGGCATAAGTAGGAGAGTGTAGGGCAATTACTAGAGGTTGTTTTCATTGTAGAGATATTTCACACCGGATCCGAGATTGCCCACTTCGCATTCAGCAGGGGCTTCAGTCGACTCAGCCACAGGGAATCAGGCCCCCAGGCAGGCAGCCCATGCAGCAAAGGCCACCACAGGGCCTTAGACCTCAACAGCTTCGCCAGCCAGCGCAGGGTCGAGTGTTTGCTACTTCGAAGCAGGATGCACGGGCGTCCGATGACGTTGTGCAGGGTATGTCTATTTGTGTTTTTAGTTAATTAAAATATTGTCTTGAGGCTATGCGTGTGATATTAAATATTATGTAACATGATGTATGATTTATGTATGTATTCATGATTTGACAAATTACCTTTGTGTATTAATTCAGGCTCATTGTTAATAAATGATTTTCTCGCTCTTGTGTTGATCGATACTGGTTCCACTCACTCCTTCGTCACACCTAGTTTTGCACGAGAGTTTCTGATGGAGCCAAGTCTATTAGATCGTGAATTGTTTATTGCTACTCCTGTTGGTAGTTCAGTCATCACCGATAAGGTCTACCGAGCTTGTGATATTCGAGTGGGTCAGAGAGAGATGCCAGCTGATCTGATTATCCTTGAGTTCCAAGACTTCGACGTCATACTAGGCATGGATTGGATTTCCAAATACCATGGGCATTGAAAAACAATTCGGTGAACCTCAAATCCGATGTTTGAGTTGAGAATCTATAAGTTCGAGGGGATGGTTAGGTTTCCCTAATAGTCTGCCTACCCTTTTGAATGAATTTAAATTAAGTTATTTAACTCAAGGGAAGATGATAATCAAGTGCGGAAATATAGAGAAACACGCAAACCACAACACAAGGATTTTTACGTGGAAACCCTTCCGGGAAAAACCACGGGACCTAGTCCAGCCATGAGAATCCACTAAGACAAAGTAAACAAGAACTTACAAGACTCGAACTTGACTCCTTCAGACTCGACACCACGATCCTTCAGTTCTTAGTCCTTCACGCCTCGAAAATTCACCACGTACTCTCAAGTCCCGTGATCAATCACAGCCACTTTTACTTCTCTTTGCGTCTCTAAAACAGTCCACAATCTTCCGATTGATCTCCGTCAATGACGGCTTCGGATTCCACCGACCAAATCACTCTACCACGATCCTTCTCGGATCGATCTCCTTTGAAAAGGCTCTGGAATACTCTGGCCAAGGTGTTCTATCCAGAACGGGTTGATGGTTTAATATAAATCAATACCTAGATGGACTTCATCAAATGACAAGTCCAAACAAGCAAAATTGTAGCTTTAGGCTTACAAACTCTAGGTTTAAAGGCATTAACAAAAGGGGAGGAGAGCACCAATTTCTATAGGTTTTATAACCTCTGGAGGAACTTAAAAACCCTCTCCACACACCCCCTAAGTTGTGCTCCACAAAGTAGAAGGGTTCTATATAAATAGGGAAGTGAAAACCAAGCTTAGAAGTTGCTAAAATAAGTTAAAAATCAAAGAAGGAAACCAAAAAATCGTTTTAGCAAAACCCACATATCAGGGTCGACCAATGGGTCGCATTCGGTTGACCAAAAATACACCTTCGGTCGACCAAAAGGTCCCTTTGGGTCGACCCTAAGAAAATCAACATTCTGTTAAAAAAACCCCATACATTATTTTGCCTATTCAGGGTCGACCCAGAACGCCTAAGGTCGACCCTAAGGCTAAAAAAGACTTTCAAACATTGTTTTTAGCTCTTAGTCTCTTCACAAAAGTTGTAGCTCTTTTTGACACGGTCGATTTGACATATTATAGAGCAAAATATGAGCAATGGTTTGTGAGATATACCTAAAACAAGAAAACTTGGTTTTTTGAAAGAATTTCAGATTTTAAAACAAGTTTTGCACTGTTTATCTACCACTTAGGGTTTAAAACTTCATTTTCAGATCTTGATCCCTTCATGAAAGTTGTAGCTATTTTTGACATGGTCGATTTGACATATTATATAGTAAAATCTAATCTACAATTTGGGAGATATGCGTAAAACAAGCAACCTTGGTTTTTTGAAAAAATTTCAGCATTGTTAACTTGTTTTGCACTACTTATCTCATCACCTAGAGTCCGTATGATTAGACTAGGACACTTTTACCACCTAAGGCATCATGTTAGGATTATTCTAGGTCAAATCCCACCTATGGTCATATGGTATCTAGGTCACTTACCATCCTATGAAGGAAATGATCATCCGAGTGGATCAAGTGATTCTTCAACGCGCTTCAACTTCACTTGTAGTGGATGCTTGACGACAATGACACAAGAACCACTCCTAGACACCTAGACTCACTTGTTTTGACACCGGAATATGCCAATACAAAAACATGGACTTTACAGGCATGTCGACTGTTTTGGGAAGGTAGTCAACTTTAGACCAATCAGTGAGCCCCCTTTTTGTTTCCAAGGGTTGAAGAAGAAAGACCTAGCTCATTTTACGGCATTGAGTCTTACTACCTCAGATGCACCAGATTCTTCAAGTATCCCGGTTGTAGAGGAATTCGTGGATGTCTTTTCCAAAGACTTACCGAGTTTGCCGCTAGATAAAGAAGTAGAGTTTGCAATTGAGTTGGCCCCGGGTACGGCACCTATCTTTAAAGCACCATATAGGATGGCTCCAGTAGAGTTAAAAAGAGCTTAAGGAGCAGATTGATGAATTGCTTGATCTTGGGTTTATCCGCCCAAGTGTATCACCTTGGGGAGCTCCTGTTTTGTTTGTAAAGAAGAAGGATGGTTCGATGAGGATGTGCATCGACTATCGGCAACTAAACAAGGTCACTATCAAGAACAAATATCCTTTACCTAGGATCGATGACTTGTTTGACCCGTTGTAAGGAGCTAAGTATTTCTCCAAGATCGATTTAAGATCAGGCTATCATCAGTTGAAGATTAAGGCGGATGATGTGCCTAAGTCTGCGTTCAGGACTAGATATGGGCATTTTGAATTCCTAGTCATGCCGTTCAGTTTGACAAATGCTCCGGCAGCATTCATGGATCTTATGAACAGAATCTTCAAGCCGACTCTGGAACGTTTTGTGATTATGTTTGTGGATGACATTCTAGAGTACTCCAGGACACAGAAGGAGCATGAGATGCATCTCTGGGTCACATTGAAGACACTTCGTGAGCATAAGCTATATGCTAAGCTTAGCAAGTGCGAGTTTTGGCTAGAAAATGTAATATTTCTAGGCCATGTGGTGTCTGGAGAGGGGATTTCTGTGGACCCTTCCAAGATAGAAGCAGTGGAAGGATAGGGAAGGCCA
Source organism: Tetracentron sinense (assembly GCA_015143295.1). Lineage (NCBI taxonomy): Eukaryota > Viridiplantae > Streptophyta > Magnoliopsida > Trochodendrales > Trochodendraceae > Tetracentron > Tetracentron sinense. The sequence continues at coordinate 11,723,606 of CM026565.1, read as the reverse complement.
AAGAGTGTAACCGAGGTACGAAGCTTCTTGGGCTTAGCTGGATATTATCGAAGATTTGTGGAAGGGTTTTCCAGTTTGGCAGCTCCGCTTACTCATCTAACTCGAAAGAACGTCAAATTCGAGTGCAGTGAGAAATGTGAGAAGAGTTTTCTTGAGTTGAAGAAGCGTCTCACCACCGCTCCGATCTTGACTGTTCCATCCGGTAATGAAGGTTTAGTGGTGTACAGTGATGCCTCACTCATTGGGTTAGGTTGTGTTCTTATGCTGTTGGACATATATGCCCTCAAAAGCCAATAAGAGACTTTTCTATGTTGATTAGACAAGCATCATATTCACACAACCAACTATAAAGGGTATTTATATTAATTACTGTCTCATATGGCTTGCACATGTGTAGTTCTACGAGATAGTGTGATGAATCTCATTCATAGAGAGTGGTGACTCTTGACTAACATGTGAGTATATGTAACAAGTACATAGTACTGAACAGGGTCACTAGTGGATACCCTATAGAATACACTGTCAGATTGTATTAGGGTTATCCATTTGACAAATTGTCCTTAGACCTGAGAGATTAACATCTTCTCAGACATCTGTCTACATGGCTTTGATGTGCCAATCGGCAATGTCCAATACACAGGACTAACTCCGGGTACGTTAGGTCATATACACAATGTTTGGAGAAGTGTGTAAACACTCAATAAGGAATCCACAACTCCTTAATTGGAGATAATGATGTCAAGGTGATACTTGTTGAACTGAACAGTTAAATCCAGTACTGGTGCTTTTCGGTAAAATGGTTTTTATCGAAGTTGATATTTTCAATATGGAAAAGTATATATAAATATATATGTCAGTTCTTTTCTAATGTTTCTTCAAAAGTGTTTTGGAGGTTCAGTTTAATGAAAAAGTAATCATGAGAAAGGGTTCTATTCATAAGCTAGGGACTAGACAGTGGAATTGTTCCAATCCCGGAAGCTTACAAGTGATATCAGAATGTGGAAGGATTTATTTGTAAATATATTGTGAGATGGTACTTACAAGCAATTCTCTAATTTCTGGAGGTTAATCACATTGTGTTAATGTAGAGCCCCAGACTTTTTCATGCTTAATACATGACACTTTCGTTGTCATTTTTCCTTTAAAGAGTTATAATTAATAAATAAAGAAGAAATTGGAAATTCTGAAATGTTAGAAATGTTCCTTTTCGAAGTACGAACCCAACGCAAGTTGAATCGTCAAAATCGGACGAACGAGTCAAAAGATATGGCCAAAACAGTCTGGACCTGTAGGCAAGGACGTAGCTCGGTTATGCGCTAAGGACGTACTCTGATAACGTATACGCTGTGCATCCGTTGTGCAACAGACAACGGTACGTCATGCAGCTCACAACTGGTACGTTGTGTAGCTCACAACGGGTACGTTGTACAGCACCACGAGCACGCTGTACATAAGACAACGGACAACGTGTTTGGTACTATTCACAACGGACAACGTGGTTGATACTATTCACAACGGACAACGTGGTTGATACTATTCACAACACCACGAGTTGACACTATTCACAACACCACGAGTTGACACTGTTCACAGCACCACGAGTTCGACACTCGTGTTTTTACAGAAATTTAGTAAGGGTGTTATGGTCTTTTGTCAGTTCACTCTTACCTTAAGAGTTTAACCCGAGCCTTTAAGGCTCATTCTCAACACTTAGAGAGTTTGAGAGAATAGGAGAAAGGGGAGAAGGCGATTCCAACCTAGGGTTTCCACTTTGGAGAGAAATCAAAGGGTTTGAAACCCTAGATCAACCTCAAGCCCGTTTTCTTCAAGATTTCGGTTCAGGCATTGTGGAGCTCGCGATCCAAGCTAGGGCAGCAACTCACAGTCATTTGGAAAGAGGGTTTCTTCCTCATTCCTTCGAGGTCGGTACTTCTTACTACCCTCCTAGTTATAGTTCCTCTTTCCCTTTCTTTTCTTTTGATTTTCCTTTCATTTACACATGTGCTATGAGATAGATGAATGGTGAATGGAGATGGAATGGGCGATTGGATGCCAATGGTTGTGTGTGATGAACAAATGGGGAATGGCATTGTTCCAATAATGAACATACATGTATGATTTGAGTAAAACCCATCTAGAAAAGCATGTTGTAGGGTAAATCCATAATGAACACACCATGTTTGATGATTTGCCAAGGTGAATAAAGTGAGCTGTGAATTAGGAAATGCATACCTAAGAAATTCTGAATATTGCTAGGGCCTATGATAGTGTGTTTCATGCTTTCCCTAAATGCTATGAATATTGAATTGCTCAATCTTTGATACTATATGTGTTGTGAAATTACCCAAATGTCATCTTTAAATTGGAATGCAAGTATGTACACGGTTCCCACGAGCACGGCATGCATGGCATGATTTATCGAGGTTTTCAAGAACATGGTTAGAGGTGGGACATATCCTAAGATATGTTTTACCTCGCTTTTCACAAGAAGACAAGAACCAACATTCCATGAGGGTTCTCCCCTCACTCACGAGTGCATATCATGAAGAAGGGTCTCCCTTCCCTCGCAAGTACATACATATCATGAAGAAGGGTCTCCCTTCCCTCTCAAGGCATCTCTCAAGGCATCTCACAAGTGCATCTCACAAGTGCATCTCACAAGTTACATGATCACAAGCAAGCATGCATGACATGACACGACATACAAGAATCAAGCAAGATAGGCAAGACAAGCTTTCAAGTACGAAAAGATATTTCAAGTCAAGTCAAGTGCACGATGTTTTCAAGAGGATTTATCGGCTTTCTACGAATTACAAGCATGATTATAAACTGCTTTACTTCCTTGTATGATATGAATTGTTTCCGTTTGACATATATGAATTGCTCCTGATCATGTATTGCCATTTCTATGCTATAATTGTTGGTTAGTATTTAGTACCCGCTGAGTATTCCATGCTCAGCCGTACTTCTTATGTCGGCAGGTTCTGAGGGAGCTGCTGCTCCATTTGATGTTTGTGCTCCTGGTCCATGGGTGGAAGAGGAGTACGTCGAGGAGCCTTTGGAAGAACCTCCCGTAGAGGGTTATCAGTAGGTGGTGATTAGATTCTGAGTGGATTAGCTGTGGGTGAGATGAGAGTCAGATTTATGTATTCTGGCGGGCATGTCCGTACTTTCTTTTGGATTCTTTTTGTATAAACTTGGATTGCTTATGTATATACATAGAGGTTTGGTAGACTTCCGCTATACCATGTTAGAGTATGTTTCTGCTGTTTTGTCCTCTATTGTATATGCTCTGTGGGTTTTGCAGGTTGGTTTGTCAAGCAAGTCATGATTAGTCGTCCAAAGTTCACTCTAACTCCTAGGGTGGGTTTTGGGTCGCGACAGAAGTGGTATCAGAGCCTAGGCTTTAGGTCTCTAGGGTCACTTAGAATCTTATACCACGGCTTGACAAGAGCATATGTCAGGAAACAAGTTAGGAAGAAAGTAAGTCGGAAGAGAGTCTTGATCCAAGTGTAAGACTAAACTTTAGTCTTAGCCAAAATGGTTGTTTCAACCAAGTACGAGCCCTAGGTACGCTAGAACACTAAAGTATAAGTATAATGTGATGAATACTCTGACGACTTGATGTGATGTATATCAGTATTATACAACTAATACAAATTGAATTATTGTGAAATAACATGGAAATAAACTGTGGTTTCAAGTTAGACTCATGTGGTGCTATTGTTCTCAGGACTTTAGTCATGAGGCGGGGCACACGGGGTCGCGGACCACACACCAGAGCTTCATCTTCTTCCAGAGATGAGGATGAGCAGCCGGACCTCTCTCAGGTCTTAGGCTCTATTGCTGAGACACTCGCCATACTGGCAGCTCGGCAAGCTATACCATCGTCGGCGGCACCTACTCCACCGCCCGCAGCTCCAGTACATCGTACCGCTGGAGTTGAGGCATTCAGGAGATTGAGGCCTCCACCATTCCATGGGAGTGTGGACCCTCTTGCTGCGGAGGCATGGATCCTCCAGATGGAGAAGATCTTTGCGGTCATCTCGCCTACAGAGGAGGAGAGAGTAGCATGGGCAGCTTTCATGCTAGAGGGTGAAGCCCACCATTGGTGGTTGTCCGCATTGAGGATACGAGATCTGATCATGCAGGGTCTACCTTGGACTTGGGAGGAGTTCAAGGATACTTTTTACAAGAAGTATTTTCCGATTGGAGCATGGGAAAAGAAAGAGAGAGAATTCATCAACCTTGAACAAGGTTTGATGTCAGTGGCACAATACGAGGCCAAGTTCTCGGAGTTGTCGAGATTTGCGCCTCATATGGTTGCTACTGAGGCAATGAAGGCGAGAAGATTTGAGCAAGGGCTCAAGGATGTGATTATGGAGAAGGTTTCCGTTTTCAAGCATGCTACTTACCCTGAGGTAGTAGACAAGGCCTTATTGGTCGAGGCCAATTCAAAGACAGTGTCCAAGAAGAGGGAGTTGGTGAGAGGCCAATCCAGTGGTCCAACACCTCTAGAGAGGCGGGCCCGGACTGGTCCTTATCAGTATACGTGGCCAGCATCACCGATGAGGCCATCTTATGCGCCTCCAGCTCCCCGGCAGTATGTGCCTCAGGCACCGAGCCTCAGGCTCTTCCGGCCCCACGGCCTGTTGCACCTCAGGCGATGAGGTATGCTCCACCTCCGGCCCCTCCGACTTATGCACACGAGGTCTGCACTTCATGCGGCCGAAGGCACCCGGTAGGGGATTGCCGAAGGGCATCGGGTGGATGTTTTCATTGTGGTCGCCAGGGCCATATGATCAGGGATTGCCCCAGTCAGCATTTACCAAGCCAGTCTCAGGGGATTAGTCCACCAGCACGCCCAGCAGGATCATATCAGGCGTCATCCCAGACTACCCGGTCTACGCCTCAGTCTCGCCAGGCGAACCAGGGGTGAGTTTTTGCCTTGACAGAGGGTGATGCACTTGCATCTGACGATGTGGTGCAAGGTACGCGTTTGGAGTTATTTTATTTATTCATGATTGTTATGTTATGTTTTATTCCTTGTGTACGTACTTGGTATGCTATATATATATATACCTACATGTATACACTGTTGATGCATGGATTAACTCCGCTAGTTAAAATTTTAGGAACCCTACAAGTCAATGAGTATTTGGCTCGAGTGTTGGTTGATACCGGGTCTACTCATTCGTTTGTTTCACCGAGTTTTTCAGAAGGCTTTTCTGTAGAGCCAAGTCAGCTAGAACCGGAGTTAGCCATTTCGACTCCTCTCGGCAAAACAGTATTGGCAGATAAAGTGTATAGAAATAGTGTGGTCCAAGTTGGAAGCCACGAGTTGGCGGTTGATCTCATCGTCCTTGGATTCCAAGACTTTGATGTTATATTGGGAATGGATTGGTTAGCAGCACATCATGGGCATGTAGCTTGCTTTAAGAAAATGGTACTCTTCAAGCCAGTAGAAGAAAAACCATTCCACTTCCGCGGGTTGAAAAGTAGATCTATTGCTCGTTTTGCGGCGTTGAGCTTAGCTAACCCCGAGGCAAAGGACTCATCGACTATTCCGGTTGTGAGTGAGTTCCTGGATGTATTTCCAGAGGAGTTGCTAGGATTGCCTCCAGACAGGGAGATTGAGTTTATGATCGAGCTTGCACCAGGCACAGCTCCTGTTTTCAGGGCTCCGTATAGAATGGCCCCTATTGAACTCAAAGAGTTAAAGACTCAGTTGGAAGAATTACAAAGCCTTAGCTTCATTCGACCAAGTGTCTCACCGTGGGGTGCCCCAGTGTTGTTTGTTAAGAAGAAAGATGGCTCGATGCGGATGTGTGTCGATTACCGGCAATTGAACAAAGTCACTATAAAGAATAGGTATCCATTGCCTAGGATTGACGACTTGTTCGATCAGTTGAAGGGAGCGATATTTTTCTCGAAGATAGATCTTCGATCGGGTTATCACTAGTTGAAGATTAAGGTGGAAGATGTTTCCAAAACTGCTTTCAGGACTCGGTATGGACACTACGAGTTCTTGGTGATGCCTTTTGGACTCACGAACGCGCCGGCAGCCTTTATGGATTTGATGAACCGGTGTTCCGGCCATATCTGGATAGGTGTGTGATTGTATTTGTTGATGACATTTTGGTCTATTCCCAGACAAGGGAAGATCACACACGCGACCTACGCCTTGCTTTGGAAATGCTAAGAGAGCACAAGCTATACGCCAAACTTAGCAAGTGTGAGTTTTGGTTGGAAGAGGTGGCATTCCTAGGCCACGTTGTTTCTGTGGAAGGCATCTCGGTTGATCCAAAGAAGATCGAAGCGGTTATGAGTTGGGCGAGGCCCAAGAGTGTTACCGAGATACACAGCTTTCTTGGGTTGGCAGGCTACTACAGGAGATTCGTAGAGGGTTTCTCTAGCCTTGCAGCACCGCTCACTTACTTGACAAGGAAGAACGCCAAGTTTGTATGGAGTGATAAGTGCGAAATCAGTTTCACGGAACTGAAAAAGAGGCTTACTACAGCCCCTGTCCTTACTGTGCCATCCGGACCTTATGGGTATGAGGTGTATAGTGATGCCTCACACGTTGGACTTGGGTGTGTACTCATGCAGCACAAGAGAGTCATTGCCTATGCATCAAGGCAGTTGAAGGAGCATGAGAAGAATTACCCCACGCATGACTTGGAACTTGCGGCGGTTGTGTTTGCACTTAAGATTTGGCGTCATTACCTTTATGGGGTGGAGTTCTATGTGTTCACTGATCACAAGAGTCTCAAGTATCTCTTTTCCCAAAAGGAGCTGAATCTAAGGCAACGGCGTTGGATGGAATTTTTGAAGGATTATGACTGTACCATTCAATACCACCCGGGTAAAGCAAATGTAGTGGCTGATGCTTTGAGTAGAAGACCTCAAGGGTTGTTAGCACACATGTTGGTTCAAGAATGGAAACTACTAGAAGATTTGGCAAATCTGGACATCAGTGTGAATAACTCTGTCCGTAGTCCTATCTTGGCAAATGTCACGGTTCGGCCATACATTATAGATTTGATCCAAGAATACCAAGCCACGGACGCTGAATTGTTGGATTATCGGGACAAGGAAGTTGCTAAGGGTAGTGAGGACTTCTCTCTCACTAGCCGAGGTGCTATCACATTCAAGGGAAGGCTGTGTGTCCCAGCCAATGCAGATCTTCGAAGAGAGATTTTGGATGAAGCACACCGTTCGAAGTACACAGTGCACCCAGGGGGTACAAAGATGTACCGGAACCTCAAGAGTCACTTTTGGTGGCGGAATATGAAGAGGGAGGTTGCGGAATATGTAGCACGGTGCTTGGTGTGTCAACAGGTAAAAGCAGAACACATGCGGCCCGCAGGTCTATTGCGGTCTCTTCCTATTCCTGAGTGGAAATGGGAGAACATATCCATGGATTTTATAGTTGCCTTGCCAAAGACGGCAAGGGGCTCAGATGCGATATGGGTAGTAGTGGATCGTTTGACAAAGTCCGCACATTTCTTACCCTATCGAACTACTTTCAACTCTAGACAGTTAGCCGCTTTGTATATCAAGGAAGTGGTGAGGTTGCACGGAGTGCCCGTTAGTATTGTGTCAGATCGGGATCCAAGATTTACATCAAGATTTTGGAAAAGTTTCCAAGAGGCTATGGGTTCCCGACTTGATTTCAGCACCGCTTTTCATCCACAGACGGATGGACAAACCGAGAGAGTGAACCAAGTCATTGAAGACATGCTTTGGGCTTGTATGTTGGATTTCAGAGGCAGTTGGGAAGAGCACTTGCCTTTGGTTGAATTTTCCTATAATAATAGCTATCAGGCAAGTATTCAAATGGCACCATTTGAGGCCTTGTATGGGCGAAGTTGTAGGTCTCCTCTCTATTGGGATGAGGTAGGAGAAAGGAAAGTACTTGGTCCGAAGTTGATTGAGCAAACTGCAAACACAGTTAAGATCATTCGGGATCGATTGAAAGCCGCTCAAGATCGCCAAAAAAGCTATGCGGACACACGCCGTAGGGACTTGGAATTTCAAGTAGGGGATCAAGTCTTTGTGAAAGTATCTCCTAGCAAAGGGATCATGAGATTTGGCAAGCGAGGCAAGCTCAGTCCTCGGTATGTTGGGCCTTTTGAGATTATCACACGAGTTGGTGAGGTTGCTTACAGGGTAGCTCTCCCACCTCATATGGCTGCAGTTCATAACGTCTTCCATGTGTCTATGCTTCGGAAGTACATTACGGATCCTTCGCATGTCATAGACTTGGAACCGTTGGAGATTCGAGAGGATCTCACCTTGATTGAAAAGCCGGTTCAGATTTTGGATAGAAGAGATTAGGTGCTTCACAACAAGACAATCCATTTGGTTCTTGTGCAATGGCAACACCATGCTCAGGAAGAAGCTACATGGGAGCGTGAAGCCGAAGTCAAAGCAAAGTACCCAGAATTGATTGAATGAGTTTTGTATGAAGTTTGTGTAGGACTTGTAATTCTGTTTTGATTTGTAATGCTAGTATCGTCTAAATTTCGAGGACGAAATTTTGTAAGGGGGGGAGGATGTAGAGCCCCAGATTTTTTCATGTTTAATACATGACACTTTCGTTGTCATTTTGCCTTTAAAGAGTTATAATTAATAAATAAAGAAGAAATTAGAAATTCTGAAATGTTAGAAATGTTCCTTTTCGAAGTACGAACCCAACGCAAGTTGAATCGTCAAAATCGGACAAACGAGTCAAAAGATATGGCCAAAACAGTCTGGACCTGTAGGCAAGGACGTAGCTCGGTTATGCGCTAAGGACGTACTCTGATAACGTATACGTTGTGCATCCGTTGTGCAACAGACAACGGGTACGTCATGCAGCTCACAACGGGTACGTTGTACAGCACCACGGGCACGCTGTACATAAGACAACGGACAACGTGTTTGGTACTATTCACAACGGACAACGTGGTTGATACTATTCACAACGGACAACGTGGTTGATACTATTCACAACACCACGAGTTGACACTGTTCACAGCACCACGAGTTGACACTGTTCACAGTACCACGAGTTGGCACTGTTCACAGCACAACGAGTTGACACTATTCACAGCACCACGAGTTCGACACTCGTGTTTTTACAGAAATTTAGTAAGGGTGTTATGGTCTTTTGTCAGTTCACTCTTACCTTAAGAGTTTAACCCGAGCCTTTAGGGCTCATTCTCAACACTTAGAGAGTTTGAGAGAATAGGAGAAAGGGGAGAAGGCGATTCCAACCTAGGGTTTCCATTTTGGAGAGAAATCAAAGGGTTTGAAACCCTAGATCAACCTCAAGCCCGTTTTCTTCAAGATTTTGGTTCAGGCATTGTGGAGCTCGCGATCCAAGCTAGGGCAGCAACTCACAGTCATTTGGAAAGAGGGTTTCTTCCTCATTCCTTCGAGGTCGGTACTTCTTACTACCCTCCTAGTTATAGTTCCTCTTTCCCTTTCTTTTCTTTTGATTTTCCTTTCATTTACACATGTGCTATGAGATAGATGAATGGTGAATGGTGAATGGTGAATGGTGAATGGTGAATGGTGAATGGTGATGGAATGGGCGATTGGATGCCAATGGTTGTGTGTGATGAACAAATGGGGAAGGGCATTGTTCCAATAATGAACATACATGTATGATTTGAGTAAAACCCATCTAGAAAAGCATGTTGTAGGGTAAATCCATAATGAACACACCATGTTTGATGAAATGCCAAGGTGAATAAAGTGAGCTGTGAATTAGGAAATGCATACCTAAGAAATTCTGAATATTGCTAGGGCCTATGATAGTGTGTTTCCTGCTTTCCCTAAATGCTATGAATATTGAATTGCTCAATCTTTGATACTATATGTGTTGTGAAATTACCCAAATGTCATCTTTAAATTGGAATGCAAGTATGTACACGGTTCCCACGAGCACGGCATGCATGGCATGATTTATCGAGGTTTTCAAGAACATGGTTAGAGGTGGGACATATCCTAAGATATGTTTTACCTCGCTTTTCACAAGAAGACAAGAACCAACATTCCACGAGGGGTCTCCCCTCACTCACGAGTGCATATCATGAAGAAGGGTCTCCCTTCCCTCTCAAGTACATACATATCATGAAGAAGGGTCTCCCTTCCCTCGCAAGTACATACATATCATGAAGAAGGGTCTCCCTTCCCTCTCAAGGCATCTCTCAAGGCATCTCACAAGTGCATCTCACAAGTGCATCTCACAAGTTACATGATCACAAGCAAGCATGCATGACATGACACGACATACAAGAATCAAGCAAGATAGGCAAGACAAGCTTTCAAGTACGAAAAGATATTTCAAGTCAAGTCAAGTGCACGATGTTTTCAAGAGGATTTATTGGCTTTCTACGAATTACAAGCATGATTATAAACTGCTTTACTTCCTTGTATGATATGAATTGTTTCCGTTTGACATATATGAATTGCTCCTGATCATGTATTGCCATTTCTATGCTATAATTGTTGGTTAGTATTTAGTACCCGCTGAGTATTCCATGCTCAGCCGTACTTCTTATGTCGACAGGTTCTGAGGGAGCTGCTGCTCCATTTGATGTTTGTGCTCCTGGTCCATGGGTGGAAGAGGAGTACGTTGAGGAGCCTTTGGAGGAACCTCCCGTAGAGGGTTATCAGTAGGTGGTGATTAGATTCTGAGTGGATTAGCTGTGGGTGAGATGAGAGTCAGATTTATGTATTCTGGCGGGCATGTCCGCACTTTCTTTTGGATTCTTTTTGTATAAACTTGGATTGCTTATGTATATACATAGAGGTTTGGTAGACTTCCGCTATACCATGTTAGAGTATGTTTCCACTGTTTTGTCCTCTATTGTATATGCTCTGTGGGTTTTGTAGGTTGGTTTGTCAAGCAAGTCATGATTAGTCGTCCAAAGTTCACTCTAACTCCTAGGGTGGGTTTTGGGTCGCGACAGTTAATGGACATTAATTGTGATTGGTGGAAGTCTAGGGACTTAGACAACATTCTATGATCCTAATGGAGTTTTAGGAAAGGTGTTTCCTAGTAACAATGCTTTAACCAAATGGTTGAGTACTTGGTCCCACAACCGGAAATAGGAGATCCCTTTAGATCCCATACACAAGGACCTTCTTAAAGTATTTAATTTAATTTATAATTATATTAATTAATTTCTTTAAGTAATCACTATATGGTATAGTGAAGCTCTAAAAGGTTGAATCACATTGGATGTGAAAAACCAAATGGGTAGGACCCATTGAGAATTATTATAAAAGAATAATTCAAGTGACCAATAGGGGTTTAGAACCCTTAGGGGCGTGTGGAGTGGGACCCACCTAGGGTGGGACACCCACTTCATGGAGGTATTAATAATAATAATTGTTATTATTATTTAATTACTATTAATAGCTAATATCCTTATTGGATAAGGTTTGTTAGTTAGAGTTAGTTACTAATTAAAGATTCCTTGTTGGACAAGGAGTCTATTAGTTTCTTGCTAATTAAGGAATCCTAATTGGATTAGGATAAGGATAAGATTAGTTGGATACTAATGGATAAGGCTAGTTTCTATTAATGATTAATCCTAATTGGATTAGGAGAAATCAAGAATTAGAAACTAATTGAGGAATCCTTATTGGATAAGGATTAGGAAACTTTGGTTGCAAGCAACCAATAAAGCCTATAAAGAGGGTTGGACGTCCAAGGCTTTGGGCATTCTTTAATTTTCCAGAATTTCCAGATTTGGAAACCTCTCCCCTCATCAAATCTCACGCCCAGCCCCTCTCTCTAGTGGTGTACGGTCACCCCTCTCCCCTTTCTTCTCTTGTGTGTTCAAATTTTTGAATAATCAAGAAGAAGAAGATCAATGATCTTGATCAGCAAGAAAGGTTCTTTATAATAAAATATTTGATCTTTTATTCAAGATTCCTAGAGCTAAAAATTTGGAAGGGTCATTAGCTTCCATTAGAGAAATCTTTAAAGGAAAAAGAAGGTTCGTGTGAATCGACAAGAGACTTGACACTTGTGAAGTTTTGCGAGTACTATTCTTATGTGGATTTGACTTAACAATTTTGAAGTCGCAAAGATGAATGTTATGCTTACCTTCATTGAATAAAATCAATTAGAATCTTAGTCAGATTTTGGGATTCGATGTATGCCCCCCAAGAACTGTGTTTCTAAAATTAAAAAGAGGCATACTTTCATATGCAACACGGGAAAGTTATTTCTTATGCTTCTGGACAGTTGAAGACCATGAGAAGAATTATCCTACCCATGATTTAGAGTTAGCAGCTTTGGTCTTTGCTCTTAAGATCTGGAGACATTACTTGTTCGGTGCGCAGTTTGAAGTTTTCACCGACCACAAAAGCCTAAAGTATTTGTTCTCGCAGAAAGAGCTGAATTTGAGGCAACGTCGCTGGGTGGAATTCCTCAAGGATTATGATTGCTCTATCCAGTACCACTCGGGGAAAGCAAATGTGGTGGCAGATGCGCTAAGTAGGCAACCTACTGGATTCTTGGCATACTTGATGGTCCAAGAATGGAAGCTACTTGAAGAAGTATCTAGCCTTGATGTAGGTTTCAGTGTGGGAGCGTCTGGAGCCTTGTTGGCTATCATTATGGTTAGGCCAACCTTATTGGACAAGATTAAAGATCTGCAATGGAATGATGGAGAACTGTACGCTGCCATGAATAAGTCGCTGAGCAGTGGGTTTGAGGATTTCTCTTAGAGAGATGGTGGAGTTTGTTTCAAGGGTAAACTTTGTGTTCCGGATAATGAAGATTTAAGAAGGGAGATTCTGGATGAAGTACACAAGTCCAAGTACACTGTCCATCCGGGAGGTACTAAGTTGTACTAGAACCTCAAGAAGTTTTTCTAGTGGAAAGGTATGAAGAAAGATGTGGCTACCTTTATGTCTAAGTGTTTGGTGTGTCAGCAAGTGAAGGCCGAACACAGGAGACAAGCAGGACTTCTCCAGTCTCTTCCTATTCCCGAGTGGAAGTGAGAAAATATCTCCATGGATTTTGTTGTTGGTTTGCCAAAGACGGTCAAGAACTTTGATGCCATTTGGGTTGTGGCTGACTGATTGACTAAATCAGCTCACTTTCTTCTATATCGGACCACTTTCAACTCCAATCAATTGGCTAACCTATATATCAAGGAGATAGTCTGTTTGCATGGAGTGCCAGTTAGTATCGTTTCTGATCGAGATCCTAGATTTACATCCAGATTCTGGAAAAGTTTTCAGCAGGTCATGGGTTCCCATTTGGATTTTAGTACCGCATTTCATCCGCAGACAGATGGGCAAACTGAGAGAGTGAACCAGATCATAGAGGACATGCTACGAGCTTGTATGTTAGACTTTCAAGGTAGTTGGGATGATCACCTACCGTTGGTTGAGTTTGCCTACAACAATAGCTTTCAAGCTAGCATTCAGATGGCACCATTTGAGGCACTTTATGGGAGGAGTTGTCGTTCACCTTTGTGTTGGGATGAAGTTGGCGAGAGGAAGCTTTTGGGTCCCGAGCTCGTTGGTCAGACTGTAGATAGAGTTCAATTGATCAGGGAGAGGTTGAAAGCAGCTCAGAGTAAGCAGAAGAGCTATGCCGATACCCGCAGGAGAGATCTTGAGTTCCAAGTCGGAGATTTTGTGTTTGTCAAGATCTCACCTACGAAGGGGGTGATGAGATTCGGCAAGCGGGGCAAGCTTAGTCCGAGATATGTGGGTCCTTTTGAGATCATCACCCGAGTCGGGGAAGTTGCTTATCGGGTCACCTTACCACCTCACAGGGCAGGTATACATAATGTCTTTCACATCTCTATGTTGAGGAAGTACATTGCAGATCCTTCACATGTGATCCATTTGGAACCGTTGGAAATTCGGAAAGATTTGACTCTAGTGGAGCAACTGGCTCGAATCTTGGACCGGAAGGAGCAAGTTTTGCATTCTAAATTCATTCCTCTTGTGCTCTTGCAATGGGAGCATCACTCTAGAGAAGAGGCTACTTGGGAGAGAGAAGCCGAAGTCCGCGAAAAGTACCCGCACTTGTTCACCTAAGGTACGTAAATTTCGGGGATGAAATTCTTTTAAGGGGGGGAGGATGTAGAGATCAGGATCTTTTTCATGGCTTTATTACAAGTATTAGGGGTATTATGGTCCTTGTGATGTTTTAATGTTTATGTATTTATATCTAATTGGTATAGTGTGATTAAGGCTTAGTCAAACTTGTAATCGGAGGGATGTCATATCACACCCTAAACTTTAGGAAGCTCTAGTTTTGGTACTATTTATTGGAATTGAGTGATTCTTGAACCATTAGAAAAGTATTGGAACCCTCTTTGAGGTTCATGTTTAATATTTTTCCTTATTTTTAGTCTAAGCTAAGTCAAAAGTGGGTTTTCCGATGTTTTGTCTGATGGAATTGCAGATCAGTCAACTTTGGGGATAATTTGGTCCATAAACGATAGGGAATTTGGAAATTCTAAACTACTAGAAATGTTCCTTTTCGAAAGACGAATCCAACACAAGTTGAATCGTCGAAATCCGACGAGCGAATCAAAAGTTATGGCCAAAACAGTAAAACGGGTGAAAATCTGTAGAGCACCGATCGCTAGGGATCGCTCGGTCAGAATTAGCGATCGATCGGTCCACAACCGATCGATCGGTAGCTATCGACTGGTTAACTTTTTGGTATGGGAAATTTTTTCAGAGCGGTTGTTTTTGACTGAGAGCTCGGTGAAGAACACCGATCGCTCGGTTGAGAACCAATCGCTCGGTCATAATCACCAGTCGATCGGTAGGCAACAGATCGCTCAGTCATAACCATCAATCGCCCTGTCTTTCGTGTTTTTACAGAATTTCAGTAAGGGCTTTTAGGTCTTTTGGCTCTCAAACTTTGGGGCTATAAATAGGGGGTCCTATTTCGAGGTAATAGAGTACTCTACCTATCTTTAACCTAATTTGGCAAAAGGGAGAGAAAAACCTAGGGTTTTGGGAGGAAGTTTGCTTGGAGAAGGAGATAGCTTGGATATCGCTAGGAAAGCTTGGAGATCATCCTCAAAGCTTCCCCAAATCATCTCGGGAGCAATTTGGATCCAAGGGAAGGATCCCAAGGTCGATATACTATCCAAATCAACCCTACTATGATATTTTGTCAATATTAAGATGATAGAAATGATAGAAATAGAATTAAATATGTTTTTCCCTAATTTTATATGAGTTAAGCTATCATGGATGGAAATATGGATTAATGATGGAGGATGGGAATATGTATGGAGGATGGGAAATACTATGGAAGATGGGATTAATATGTGGATGTGTCGCGCCCCAAAATACCCCCTAGGAGTTAAGGGATACTTTAGGTGTGACTATACGTACCTGCCAAACCATCCTATAATGAATAAGGTGAATATAATACTAACACAATGATAATCAGAGCGCGGATGCTAAACATAGGTTGCGGAAGCGTAAAGTAATTTTTCTTTTCTTTATAAGTTTGTATCCCAAGTGAAAATATACATAAAACATATCCAAGCATAAGGTGGACAGACCCACCTATCAAAATATCAAAATACACAAACCCTCTCGTACTCTCCCCTCAACAGTAGTCGAGGTACAGCCACACGTCGAGGTCTCGATCCGCCTAAGACTGTAGTGGAATAGACGGCTCTCTCTCCTCTATGTACTCTTCCTCGACCCAAGGCTCCAAGTTGAGGGCTCCCTCAGTACCCACCGACATGAAAGTATGGCTGAGCATGGAATACTCAGTGAGTACATGCTACTAGCTAACCATGACAATAATAAAACACAACAACAGTAATACAATACAGAGCAGTAAGAGGAACATCACAAAGAAACAATGTCAAACATGGTACAATACAGTCATCTTGACGTGCGTGCATGAATGCGAAAACTCTGATAAAACTCATGCTTGGAAATCCATTTCATTTCTCGGTATGGCTTGAGGAAATCATGTATGCGTGCATGCATGAATGCCGTGTCATCATCTTCTAAACTTACATCTTGTAACTTGTAAGCCAGAGGCTAGCACCTGAATCTCCCTGGGCTGCCAACCTCCTTGATATATGGTTTTCTTGTGAGCCAGAGGCTAGTACCCGAATGTCCCTGGGCTACCAACCTCCTTGACAATACGTGAATTTTAGTTACTTGTTTAGTTTTCTTGTGAGCCAGAGGCTAGTATCCGAATGTCCCTGGGCTACCAACCTCCTTGACATACAATGTTTTCTTTTTGATTATTATATGCACACGTGCTCTTAAAATCTCGGTTCATGCAAATATGCGTGCTCGTGTACGTGACAGTGGTGACAATCATGGGAATACGGATAACAAGAGAGATATGGCATCACAATTCAATTCATAATATAAGAATAGGTAACTTGAGTAATCTACATGGCATTTGATCAATTCATCATTCATAAGAGCACATGCATAGGGCCTACTTCCATTTATTCATTTCAGCCATTTATTTATAGTTTAGGCATTTTGTCCAACACAAAACCTACAATGTTCCTTAATAGTTCATCTTCTTCTTTTTAGTGCATGTTTTCCATCCAACCATCAAGGTAAGTTCATTATTGGTAAAATGCCCATCCTCCATGTTCCACTCCATACACCACACATATCATACATCATACATTCGGCATCCCTTCGCCTCAATCAACACCCCATACACATCCATACCCTTTTCTTATCTTATTTATATTTATTGGAGATGTTAAATTTCATAGGAAAGGAAAACATAATAGCATGAATCACATTTCACATTGAAGATAACTAGATTATTGCTAGGGGAAATTAATAGGGTGTACCAACCTTGAATCAAGGCTTGATCTTGGTAGAAACCTTGATTGAAGCTCCAACTTGAAAGAAGAAACCTTTACTTGAAAAAAGCTTGGTGTGGGGAAGAAAACCCTTGCAAAAACACCGTAGGATTGCTGCCCTAGTTTGGAGAAACGAGCTCCACGAGTACTTGAGCCTTGAACTTGAAGAAAACGAACTTGAGATGATCTAGGGTCTTCACCCCTTTGATTTCTTCTCAAAAGCACAACCCGAGGTTAGGAATCTCCTTCTCCTCTCTCTCTATCTCTCAAAATCTTCTAAGTATAGTGAATGAAGCCCTAAGGCTCAGGCAAAGCCTTATAGGAAAGGGTTTAACCCCCAAAAGATGAAATAGCCCTTACTGAAATGTCTGCAAAAACGCGAAGACCGAGCGATCGGTGGTTATGACCGATCGATCGGTTGCCTACCGAGCGATCGGTGTTCTTGACCGAGCGACTGGTCAAAGACATGCTCTCTGGAAAAATTTCTCATACAAAAAAGTTAACCAGTCGATGGCCATCGATCGATCGGTTTTGGACCGATCGATCGCTACTCAAGACCGAGCAATCGGTTGCTCTACAATTCTTCTGCTGAGTTCACTTTTCACCCATTCTTACTACTTGAACCTTTTCCTCTTCTATTCTAATCTCTCCTAAACTTGCCTAAACTTGCCTAGGTCACTTTCGAGACTTATAGACATTTTTAAATAATTAATTTAATTAATAATAGCATTCTTAGCAAAAAAAATCCTCAAAGCTTCAAATTCTCATTTCATGAATTCTTTTGAGATTACATATGTATCATGCCTTAACACACATCCCAAGGCATATACAAAAGTTCCGGGGTTCTACATCCTCCCCCCTTATTAGAAATTTCATCCTCAAAATTTGGACGATGCGTGCATTACAATTCAAAACAAAGTTACAAGTCATATACAAAATTCATCCAAACAACCCGGGGTACTTCGCTTTGACTTCGGCCTCACGTTCCCATGTAGCCTCTTCTCGAGCGAGATGTTGCCATTGCACAAGAACTAGTGGTATAGTCTTGTTGCAAAGCACTTGATCTCTTCGATCCAATACATGAACCAGCTTCTCAACTAAAGTGAGATCCTCTCGAATCTCAACTGGACCAAGTTCGATGATATGAGAGGGATCCGGAATGTACTTCCGAAGCATGGAGATGTGAAACACGTTGTGGACCACCGCCACATGAGCGGGCAAAGCAACATGGTAAGCCACCTCACTGACTCTTGTAGTGATCTCGAACGGACCAACATATCTCGGACTGAGCTTGCCTCTCTTTCCGAATCTCATAACACCCTTGGTCGGTGAAACCCGAACAAATACTAAATCCCCAACTCGAAACTCAAGGTCCCACCTACGGGTGTCGGCATAGCTTTTCTGTCGATCTTATGCGGTCTTCAACCTCTCCCGGATAAGCTTGACCTTATCCGCGGTTTGTTCAATTAATTCGGGGCCTAACACCTTCCTTTCCCCAATTTCATCCCAATACAACGGGGATCTACAACTTCTTCCGTACAAAGCCTCAAAAGGCGTCATTTGTATACTTGCCTGATAATTGTTATTATAGGCGAATTCCACCAAAGGTAGGGGATCTTCCCAACTTCCTTTAAAATCTAGCATACAAGCTCGGATCATGTCTTCTATCACCTGATTCACCCTCTCAGTTTGCCCGTCGGTCTGTGGGTGGAAAGTCGTGCTAAAGTCCAGTCGGGAACCCATGGCATCCTGAAAGCTCTTCCAGAACCTGGAAGTAAATCTAGGGTCTCTATCCGACACAATGCTCACTGGCACCCCGTGTAATCGAACTACTTCCTTGATGTATAGCGCCGCTAACTGATTTGAGTTGAATGTAGTCCGGTACGGTAAGAAATGGGCGGATTTCGTGAGTCTGTCAACTACTACCCATATAGCATCGGTCATTCTAACCATCTTTGGTAACCCCACACTGAATTCCATAGAGATATGTTCTCATTTTCACTCGGGAATAGGGAGAGACTACAACAGTCTAGCCGGTCTCAAGTGCTCTACTTTCACTTGTTGGCACACCAAACACTGTGCCACGTACTCCGTAACCTCCCTCTTCATGTTTCGCCACCAAAAGTGACTCTTGAGGTTCCGGTACATCTTCGTACCCCCGGGATGCACTATATACTTGGACCGATGAGCTTCATCCATAATCTCCCTCCGAAGGTCTGCATTAACTGGGACACAAAGTCTTCCCTTGAACGTAATAGCACCTCGGCTAGTGAGAGAGAAGTCCGTACTACCCTTGGAAACTTCCTTGTCCCGGAAAGCCAACAAGTTAGCATCCGTGACTTGATACTCTTGGATCAAATCTATAATGTACAGCCGTACCGTGACATTTGCCAAAATAGGGCTGCGAACGGAATTATTCACATTGATGTCCAGATTTTCCAAATCTTCCAACAATCTCCATTCTCACACTAACATGTGAGCCAACAACCCCGATGGTTTCCTACTCAAAGCGTCGGCCAATACGTTTGCTTTTCCCGGGTAATATTGGATGGTGCACTCGTAGTCCTTTAAATATTTCATCCAATGCCGTTGTCGCAAGTTTAGCTCTTTTTGGGAAAAGAGGTACTTGAGGCTCTTGTGGTCTGTGAACACATAGAATTTTACCCCGTACAAATAATGTCGCCAAATTTTAAGTGCAAACACGACTGCAGCAAGCTCCAAGTCGTGCGTGGGGTAATTCTTCTCATGCTCCTTCAATTGCCTTGACGCATAGGCAATGACTTTCTTGTGCGCATTATGACACACCCAAGTCCCACATGCGATGCGTCACTATAAACCTCATAACCAACATGTCCCAACGGCACAGTAAGGATAGGGGCTGTAGTAAGCAACTTCTTCAGTTCCGTGAAACTGATTTCGCACTTATCGCTCCATACAAACTTGGCATTCTTCCGTGTCAGGTAAGCGAGAGGTGCAGCCAAACTGGAGAATCCCTCCACGAATCTCCGATAATTGTTTGCCAATCTGAGGAAACTACGTATCTCAGTGACGCTCTTGGGCCTCTCCCAACTCATAACTGCCTCATTGTTGCCTGGGTTTACAGAAATGTCCTCGGCCGACACTACGTGGCCTAGGAATGCCACCTTCTCTAACCAGAATTCACACTTGCTCAATTTGACATATAGCCTATGCTCTCTCAACATCTCCAAAGTAAAGCGGAGGTCTCGTACATGATCTTCCCGCGTCTGGGAATACACCAAAATGTCGTCGATGAACACAATCATGCATCGATCCAAGTATGATCGGAACACCCGGTTCATCAAATCCATGAACGCCGCTGGTGCATTCGTCAGCCCAAAAAGCATGACAAGGAACTCGTAATGCCCATACCGAGTCTTGAAAGCCGTCTTCAGAACATCTTCCGACTTGATCTTTAACTGATGATACCCCGATCTAAGATCAATCTTGAAGAAAAATCTCGCTCCCTTCAGTTGGTCGAACAAGTCGTCTATCCTTGGGAAGGGATAACGATTCTTGATAGTTACCTTGTTCAACTGACGGTAGTCTATACACATTCTCATCGACCCGTCTTTCTTCTTCACAAAGAGAACCGAAGCTCCCCACGGCGAGACACTTGGTTAGATGAAACCAAGTTGTTGTAACTCCTCAATCTGTTTCTTAAATTCTTCAAGCTCTATAGGGGATATTCTATATGGTGCCCTTGAAATCGGAGCGGTACCCAAGCAAGCTCTATAGCGAACTCAATCTCTCTGTCAAGAGGCATCCCGGGAAATTCCTCTAGAAACACATCCAAGCACTCACTCACGACCGGAATAGCCGAGGAGTTTTGTGCTTCTGGGTTCGCTAAGTTCAAAGCTGCCAAGCAAGCAATATCCCTTTCTCTCAATCCTCGGAAATGAAAAGGCTTAACCCCTTCCGGCTTAAAATTCACCATCTTTTCATAACACGCAACATGACCGTGGTGGTTTGCCAACCAATCCATCCCTAGGATGACATCAAAATCCAAGTCTTGGAAATCTAGGATGATGAGATCGGCTAACAGTTCATTCTCCCCCACTTGCACCACACCATCTCTAAATATTTTGTCGGTATCCACTGACTTGCCGAGTGGAGTTGCAATGGTCAACTCCCGCTCTAACGGAGTAGCCTCAATCAAAAAGCCCTTTGCAAAACTGGGTGAGATGAGGGAGTGAGTGGATCCTGTGTCGATTAATACTCTGGCGAGACACTCATTCACTAATAAAGCGTCTGTGCGATTAATTAACTAATATCAGCAGATTTCAAACAATAACATGCATCACACTTAGGTAACCCCTAGTATAAATAATCACATAACAAACCATAGAAATTTTACACCACTTAAACTCTAAAATTCTTGCGTACCTTGCACAACATCATCGGATGCACGTGTGTCTCTCTCTGATAGGGTGAAGACTCAGCCCTGTGTGGCTGGGCAAGGAGCCCGTGTAAACTGTGAGGCCCTCGAAGCCTGAGAAGAGCTAGGCTGAGATGTCTGCCTAATCGGGGGTCTGCTCCCTGAAGACTGGGCTGGCAAATGACGTCTGGGACAATCTCTAACCATGTTGCCATGGTCACCACAATGGAAGCAACTTCCTGTAACCCCTAGCATTCTCCCACTAGATGTCTCCTTCCACAAAGGGTGCATATATCGTGCAAATAGGTGGGAGGAGCATATCCCGTAGCCTGCGTTACTGCGGGGCAAGAAGTCTGGGCAAAAGCCGGGCGAAAAGCCTGTGGAGTAAATGGGCGAGGAGCGTGTGGTGCCGAATGTATCCTGTGTGACTGAACCGGCCCTGCGGACTGATACAAGCTAGTCCTTGCTCTTTTCTCTCCTGAACTACTCGACTGTCCTTTCTTCATTCCTCTTCTTTTGAAGAACTCCTCGGAGTTCGACTCGGCCAAAAGTGCCTTGTCCACAACTTCTGAATATGTCTCATGTCTAAACGTTGAGACTCGGTCCTTGAGGTAGGCCTTCAACCCCCTCTCAAAGTTTCGGGCTTTCATAGCCTCAGTCGCTATCATATGTGGAGCAAATCTGGATAGCTCCGAAAACTTGGTTTCATAAGCCGCTACCGACATATTACCTTACTCCAAGGTAATAAACTCAACTTCCATCTTTTTTTCATCCCTATTGGGAAGTACTTCTTGTTGAAAACATCCAAGAATTCTCCCCAAGTCCAATCTTGACCTTGCCGGGTCAACTCTCGGGTCCGAAGTGCGGACTTCCACCAATGATTGGCCTCACATTCAAGCATAAAGGCGGCCCATGTGACCCTTTCCACTTTAGTAGGTGTTAATACCGAGAATATCTTCTCGAGTTGCCGAATCCAACCTTCGGCAACAAGTGGATCAATGCTCCCACAAAAAGTTGGAGGCCTCATCCTCTGAAAAGCCTCTATTCTGGCTTAAGCTCGATTAGGAGGGGCCGGTATAAGTGCCGCATTAGGCGGAGTAGCCGGTTACCTTGCCGCTAACATAGCCAAAGTCTCGGCTATTGAAGCAAAGGCTTGGGCAAAATCGGATTGATCATCACCCGATGGAGCATCATTTACGTAGTCCCGTGTATTATATCCGCGACCCCGGGTATTGCGTCTCATGATTTCTCCTGAGAACGATAATACAACATGAGTCTAACTTGGACACGCATTTAGTAACAATTTCGCAATTCACTCAATAAAAATATTCATTAGGCATATTTACTAAACACAATTAATGCACACATGGTATTCAACACAACATCGTGACATACAATCCGTGTTCCTAGCATAGGACTCTAAGTTTGGTTGAACTTCAACCAGCTTTGACCAAGACTAACTTGTTAGTCTATACTTGGAATACAACTCTTTCATAATACTCTACGGATTCGAGTACTAAGTGACCCTAGGGACTCTAATGCCTAGAGCTCTGATACCACCTCTGTCGCACCCCAAAATACCCCCT
Source organism: Tetracentron sinense (assembly GCA_015143295.1). NCBI lineage: Eukaryota > Viridiplantae > Streptophyta > Magnoliopsida > Trochodendrales > Trochodendraceae > Tetracentron > Tetracentron sinense. The sequence continues at coordinate 11,700,777 of CM026565.1, read as the reverse complement.
AGCAGATAAGGGATACTTTAGGCATGACTATACGTACCTGCCAAACCATCCTGTAATGAATAAGGTAAATATAATACTAACACAATGATAATCAGAGCGCGGAAGCTAAACATAGGTTGCGGAAGCGTAAACTAATTTTTCTTTTCTTTATAAGTTTGTATCCCAAGTGAAAATATACATAAAACATATCCAAGCCTAAGGTGGACAGGCCCACCTATCAAAATATCAAAATACACAAACCCTCTCGTACTCTCCCCTCAACAGTAGTCGAGGTACGGCCACACGTCGAGGTCTCGGTCCGCCTGAGACTGTAGTGGAATAGACGGCTCTCTCTCCTCTATGTACTCTTCCTCTCCCCCAAGGCTCCGGGTCGAGAGCTCCCTCAGTACCTACCGACATGAAAGTACGGTTGAGCATGGAATACTCAGCAAGTACCAGCTACTAGCTAACCATGACAATAACAAAACCCAACAACAGTAATACAATATAGAGCAGTAAGAGCAGCATCACAAAGAAATAATGTTAAACATAGTACAATACAATCATTTTGACGTGCGTGCTTGAATGCGAAAACTCCGATAAAACTCATACTTGGAAATCTGTTTCATTTCTCGGAATGGCTTGAGGAAATCATGTATGCGTGCATGCATGAATGCCTTGTCATCATCTTCTAAACTTGCATCTTGTAACTTGTGAGCCAGAGGCTAGCACCCGAATCTCCCTGGGCTGTCAACCTCCTTGATATATGGTTTTCTTGTGAGCCAGAGGCTAGTACCCGAATGTCCCTGGGTTACCGACCTCCTTGACAATACATGAATTTTTGTTACTTGTTTAGTTTTCTTATGAGCCAGAGGCTAGTACCCGAATGTCCCTTGGCTACCAACCTCCTTGACATGTAGTAATTTCAGTTTTCTTGTGAGCCAGAGGCTAGTACCCGATTGTCCCTGGGCTACCAACCTCCTTAACATGCACTGTTTTCTTGTTGATTATTATATGCACGTGCTCTTGAAATCTCGGTTCATGCAAACATGCGTGCTCGTGTACGTGACAGTGGTGACAATCATGGGAATGCGGATAACAAGAGAGATATGGCATTACAATTCAATTCATAGTATAAGCATAGGTAACTTGAGTAATCTACATGGCATTTGTTCAATTCATCATTCATAAGAGCACATGCATAGGGCCTACTTCCATTTATTCATTTCAGTCATTTATTCATAGTGTAGGCATTTTGTCCAACACAAAACCTACAATGTTCCTTAATAGTTCATCTTCTTCTTTTTAGTGCATGCTTTCCATCCAACCATCAAGGTAAGTTCATTATTGGTAAAACGCCCATCCTCCATGTTCTATTCCACACACCACACATATCATACATCATACATTCGACATCCTATCGCCTCAATCAACACCCCATACACATCCATACCCTTTTCTTATCTTATTTATATTTATTGGAGATGTTACATTTCATAGGGAAGGAAAACATAATAGCAAGAACCACATTTCACATTGAAGATAACTAGATTATTGCTAGGGGAAGTTAGTAGGGTGTACTAACCTTGAATCAAAGCTTGATCTTGGTAGAAACCTTGATTGAAGCTCCAACTTGAAAGAAGAAACCTTTGCTTGAAGGAAGCTTGGTGTGGGGAAGAAACCCTTGCAAAAACACCGTAGGATTGCTGCCCTAGTTTGGAGAAACGAGCTCCACGAGTACTTGAGCCTTGAACTTGAAGAAAACGAACTTGAGATGATCTAGGGTCTTCACCCCTTTGATTTCTTCTCAAAAGCACAACCCTAGGTTAGGAATCTCCTTCTCCTCTCTCTATATCTCTCAAAATCTTCTAAGTATAGTGAATGAAGCCCTAAGGCTTGGGCAAAGCCTTATAGGAAAGGGTTTAACCCCCAAAAGATGAAATAGCCCTTACTGAAATGTCTGTAAAAACACGAAGACCGAGCGATCTGTGGTTATGACCGATCGATCGGTTGCCTACTGAGCAATCAGTGTTTTTGACCGAGCGACCGGTCAAAGACATGCTCTCTGTAAAAATTCCCCATACAATATAGTTAACCAGTCGATGGCCATCGATCGATCAGTTTTGGACCGATCGATCCCTACTCAAGACCGAGCGATCGGTTGCTCTGCAATTCTTCTGCTGAGTTCACTTTTCACCCATTCTTACTACTTGAATATTTTCCTCTTCTATTCTAATCTCTCCTAAACTTGCCTAGGACACTTTCGAGACTTATAGACATTTTTAAATAATTAATTTAATTAATAACAGCATTCTTAGCAAAAAAATTCCTCAAAGCTTCAAATTCTCATTTCATGAATTCTTTTGAGATTACATATGTATCATGCCTTGACACACATCCCAAGGCAGATACAAAAGTTCCGGGGTTCTAAGGATGTGGATTGTAATTAGGTTGTATGGATGGATTATGGTTTGATGAAGTGTTTGAAATGTGGAAAGGGCAATGGATTCAAAATCTACGTACCCAAGGTGTTTGTGCAAATGCTTGAGAGGATAAATACTAATATACTATTATGGAATTATAGGAAATTGATTTTGAATTGTGCTAAGAACTATGATAAGATATGTATATGTGATTGTTTGTTAAGTATGTCTAATTACTTGAATGAAAATTGATAGACGGGAAGGTATGAACTTAGAGGAAAATCTCTCAAACTGGGAATTCTCTAACTATTTGGTATGGTAGTATAGTGGAGTTTCCATGGTGGGAGATTGGAATCTAAGCAATTACCGACTGGAATGTTAATTTCGACACTTAAGCACAGATGCACGTGTATGTTAAGATAAGAGTCTCACAAGTCACACATGTGGACCACAAGTATGAGCATGGCATACGTATGACATTCTGAATAAGCATAAGCATGACATAGTCCGTATCCGCCAAGAACGGCATGTCCATTTTATGATTTCATAGGCATGGTCCGTATTCGCCAAGAACGGCATGTCACATCACTGTATGATCTGAATAAATGCATAAGCTTAAGCATCTCACAAGCACGTGGTCTCATAAGCATAAGCATCTCATAAGTATATTGTCTTCTAAGTCTAAAGTTCTCACAAGTACACGAGTCAAGGTGATGATAAGATGATATGATGTATATGAGCACACGTTCTTCCGCACTCTGATTATGTAATCATGCTATTGTTATGGTTCTAACTAAGTACAGGTAAAATATTATTGTTGGTTGGATTTTATATACACCGAGTACTTTTGTACTCAGCTAGACTTTGTCTTGGCAGGTTTAGAGCAGGAGCACACGGCGGAGCCGTGGATCGAAGAGACTTACACCGAGGAAGGAGGAGAAGGTAAGCCTTTCAAGGAGGGAGCCAGGGGCTTTGATAGTTACCCCTATTAGCTTATGTTTTGTTCGGTTTAAGGGTTTTGTAATAGACCTTTTTAGACGATGTTGCCCATTGGATTACTTTATAGTTGGATATTAGACTATTTGTTTATTGAGGTCGGTTATGTTGAGCATAGACTTGACCAAGGTGACTTGGTTATACATACGGAATTTTATTACTCTCATTTTTGGAGACTCATGTAGTAAGCCTTGTATGCATGGATTTTGAGCAGGTTAAAGTAATGTGACGATTTCCAAAGTCCTATTTTAGCCTTGTAGGATTTTGGGGTCGTCACAACTAAGGCCATCTCATGCGCCTCCAACTCCACGGCAGTATGCACCTCAAGCACCACGGCCTCAGGCTCTTCCAGCCCCATGGCCCATTGCACCTCAGGCAACGAGGTATGCTCTACCTCCGGCCCCTCCGACCTATACATATGAGGTCTGCAAGTCTTGCGGGCAAAGGTACCCGGTAGGAGATTTGCAGAAGGCATTAGGTCGATGTTTCCACTTTGGTCGCCAAGGCCACATGATCAGGGATTGCCTGATGAGGCATTTGCCAGGCCAGTCACATGGGATTAGGCCCCCAGTCCGCCCATTAAGATCATACCAGGCGTCCTCCCAGCCTGCACGATCTGCTCCTCCGGCTCGCCAGGTGAATCAGGGGCGAGTATTTGCCTTTATAGAGGGTGATGCACTTGCATCTGATGATGTGGTGCAAGGTACGTAGTTGTAGTTTTATTTAATTATCCATGATTGTTTGTTATGTATTATTCAATTGGGTACGTATATGGCAAGTTATATAGATTTATACCTATATATATATGCTATGGATGCATGGATTGACTTAGATAGCTATAATTTCAGGAACCTTATTAGTCAATGAATGTTTGGCCCGAGTGTGGATCAACATGGGATCCACTCACTCATTTGTCTCACCCAGTCTTACAAAAGGTTTTGCGTCTGAGTCTAGTCTGTTGGAGAGAGAGTTAACCATTGTGACTCTGCTTGGCAAGGCAGTCGATACGAATAGAATACACAAGGATAGTGTGGTACAAGGGGGCAGAATGAAGTACTAGCCAACCTCATCATCCTGGATTTTCAAGACTTGGACTTCGACGTCATCTTAGGGATGGATTGGTTAGCAGCGCATCATTGGTATGTGGCTTGCTTTGAGAAGATGGTACTCTTTAAGCCGGTGGAAGGGAAGCCATTTCATTTTCGGGGTTTGAGAAGTAAAGATATCGCCCTCTTTACGGCGTTAAGTCTAGCGAACCCCGAGGTAAAGGACTCTTCGACTATTCTGGTCGTGAGTGAATTCTTGGATGTATTTCCAGAGGAGTTGCTAGGTTTGCCCCCAGACAGGGAGATTGAGTTTATGATCGAGCTTGCACCAGGCATACTCCCATCTCTCGGGCTCCTTATATGATGGCCCCGATTGAACTCAAGGAGTTAAACACCCAATTGAAGGAGATGCAAGACCTTGGTTTCATTCGACCAAGTGTGTCACCGTGGGCTGCCCCAGTGCTATTTGTTAAGAAGAAGGATGGCTCGATACGAATGTCTATCGATTACAGGCAGTTGAATAAGGTCACAATAAAGAATAGGTACCCATTGCCTAGGATTGATGACTTGTTCGATCAGTTAAAGGGAGCAAAATTTTTCCATAAGATTGATCTTCGGTTCGGTTACCACCAGTTGAAGATTAAGGTAGAAGATGTTCCCAAAACTGCTTTCAGGGCTCGGTATAGGCATTACGAGTTCTTAATGATGCCTTTCGGTCTTATGAACGTGCCGGCAGCCTTTATGGATCTGATGAACTAGGTGTTCTGACCATACTTGGATCAATGCGTGGTAGTGTTTGTCGATGACATCCTGATATATTCCCAGACATAGGAAGATCACACACGAGACCTTTGCCTTGCTTTGGAAATGCTAAGAGAGCACAAGCTGTCTGCCAAACTAAGCAAGTGTGAGTTTTGATTAGAGGAAGTGGCATTCCTAGGTCACGTTATTTCTACGGAAGGCATCTCTGTGGATCCGAAGAAGATAGAGGCAGTCATGAGTTGGGCAAGGCCCAAGAGTGTCACAGCGATTCGCAGTTTCCTTAGGTTGGCAGACTATTACTGGAGATTCGTAGAGAGGTTCTCCAGCCTTGCAGTGTCACTCACTTATCTGACCAGGAAGAATGCCAAGTTTATATGGAGCGATAAGTGCGAGATCAGCTTCACGGAGCTGAAGAAGAAGCTTACCACGGCCCTCGTCCTTACAGTGCCATCAGGGCGTGGTGGTTATGAGGTGTACAGTGATGCCTCGCATATTGGGCTTGGGTGTGTTCTCATGCAGCATGGGAAGGTCATTGCCTATGGATCAAGGAAATGAAAGGAGCATAAAAAGAATTACCCCATACATGACCTAGAGCATGCCGCAGTAGTGGTTGCATTCAAGATTTGGTGCCATCACATTTATAGGGAGGACCTCAAGTACCTCTTTTCCCAAAAGGAGATGAATTTGAGGTAGTGGCATTGGATGGAGTTTTTGAAAGACTATAACTGCTCCATTCACTATCACCCGGGCAAAGCGAACGTGGTGGCTGACGCTTTGAGTAGAAGACCTCCAGGGTTGTTACCTTACATGATGTTTCACGAATGGAAGCTATTGGAAGATTTGGAAAATCTGGACATCAGTGTCAATGATTCTGTCCGCAGTCCTGTCTTAGCAAATATCACGGTTCGGCTATACATCATAGATCAGATCCAAGAGTTGCAGACCTCGGATGCTGACTTGTTGGCCTTTCTGGACAAGGAAGTTGTCAAGGGTAGTGAAGACTTTTCTCTGACTAGCCGAGGTTTTATCACATTTAGGGGAAGACTATGTGTCCCTACCGATGCAGAGTTGAGGTGGGAGATTATGGATGAAGCCCACCATTCCAAGTATACAGTGCATCCTGGGGGTACGAAGATGTACCGGAACCTCAAGGGGCATTTTTGATGACAGAACATGAAGAGAGATGTTGCAGAGTATGTATCACGGTGTTTGGTGTGCCAGCAGGTGAAAGCAGAACACATGCGAATGGCGGGTGTATTACAGTCTCTCCCTATTCTCAAGTGGAAATGGGAGCACATCTCAATGGACTTCATTGTTGACTTGCCACGTACGGCAAGGAACTCTGATGCATTATGGGTTGTAGTAGACTGTTTGACGAAGTCTACGCATTTCTTACCCTATCGGACTACATTCAACTCGAGTCAGTTAGCGGCATTGTATATCAAGGAAGTGGTTAAGTTGCACGGGGTGGGATCCAAGATTCACATCTAGGTTCTGGAAGAGTTTTTAGAGCACCATGAGTTCCCGACTCGATTTTAGCACCACCTTTCATCCATAGATAGATGGGAAAATTAAGAGAGTAAACCAAATCATCGAGGACATGCTTGGTGCATGTATGTTAGACTTTAAGGGCAGCTGGGAAGAGCATTTTCCTTTGATTGAATTCGCCTATAACAATAGTTACTAGACGAGCATCCAGATGGTACCATTTGAGGCCTTGTATGGGCGAAGTTGCAGGTCTCCTCTCTACTGGGATAAAGTGGGAGAGAAAAAAGTGTTGGGTCCTGAGTTGATCGAGCAAACTGTGAACAAAGTTAAGATCATCGGAGATCGGTTGAAAGCTGCTCAAGATCATCAAAAGAGCTATGCTGACACTCATCGCAAGGACTTTGAATTCCAAGATGGGGATCAAGTCTTTGTGAAGGTATCTCCTAGCAAGGGGATTATGAGATTTGGTAGGCGAGGCAAGCTTAGTCGTCGGTACATTGGGCCATTTGAAATTATCACTAGAGTTAGTGAAGTTACGTACCAGGTAACTCTTCCAGCTCATATGGTCGTGGCCCACAACATTTTCCACGTGTCTATGCTTCGAAAGTACATTTCAGACCCTTCGCATGTCATAGACTTGGAACCGTTGGAAATCTGAGAGGATCTCACCTGGGTTGAAAAGCCGGTTCAAATATTGGATCAGAGAGATCAAGTGCTTTGCAACAAGACTATCCCGTTGTTTCTCGTGCAGTGGCAACATCATGATCCAGAAGAAGCCACATGGAAACGTGAGGCCCAAGTCAAAGCGAAGTACCCAGAGTTGTTTGAATAGGCTTTTGTTTGCGCCATGTAATTTTGTTTTGGTTTTGTAATGCAAGTATCATCCTAATTTTGAGGATGAAATTTTTATAAGGGGGGAGGATGTAGCACCACAGATTTTTTTGTCAGATATCAAAGCCTTAAGGCAATTTTCTTGAGTTAAAAGTTGGAATTCTGAAGTCGGAATTATTGAAAATCTGGGTTGCCAAACTTCATTTGCAGATCAGTCAACTTTAAGGATAACTTGGTCCATAAATAAAATAGAATTTTAAAATTCTAGAATGCTAAAATGTTCCCCTTCAAAAGATGAATCCAACACAAGTTGAATTGTCAAAATCCGATGAATGAGTCAAAAGTTATGGCTGGAATAGGAAAAATAAGAGAAAATAACAAAATCTGGGGAGTGTGATCGATTGCAAGTTAGGTGCAATCGATCGCATGCAGGTGAAATTGGTCCCAAATATTTTGGACCATATTCGATAGATGGGATGCCAGGTGCAATAGATCGTAGGGGTCTGCGATCGATCGCAAAAGTGTGTGATCGATCGCATGTAGGGAGAAATCAAACAAAAGTGTTCAGGTTCATGTGCGACAGATCGCATCAATGTGCGATCGATCACACTGACCCGCGATCGATCGCAGTTAAGTGTGTGATCGATCACATGGGTAGCTGATGCCGAATTTGAGGGTTTTAAACCCTTGGCTTGTTAGGGAACTTCATTTGCGGCTCTTCTAAACCTAGAGGAGAGAAAGAGGGGAGAAAGGAGAAGAGGAAATTTGGGTAAAACCTCCAAAGATGGTTTTGATTGGAGATCAAGGGAAGCTCAACCTTGAAGACTTTCAAGCAAGGATCTTCCCCAAATCAACTAGAGTTCCTCAAACCCAATAGGATTTCTTCTTCAAGGTTGGGACTCCAAATCAAGGGTTTTCGTCATTCTATTGAAGGTCGGTACCCTATACTACCCTTCTAGTTCATCTTTTCTTCTTTTTCTTCATTTTAAGGTTTTTTCTTAAATTCTAAGCATGATAATGAGATAGGATGAATGGATGGAGATGGATGGTTGTGTATGGGCGATGGATGCCGTGTGTATGTTCTGTGATGAATGAAATGGGAAGGGTATTTCATAAATAATGAACACACATGTATGCTATGAGCGTTGATCCATCTAGAAAACCAAGAAGTAGGTTTTAACCATAATGTACACTTTAAATGTTTGATGAAATGTCAAGGTGAAGAGAATGATAATTGTTTCTAGAAAAGCATGTATGAATTTAAGGCATATGAGACTTCTAGGATTTATGATAGTGTGACTATTCGCTTTCCATAACGGCATGAATATCCTTCTGTGTTGAAACGAATGCTATTCCATGTATTATTCAATTCCATATGTCATATTAAATTCCAAGTAATAGCATGTACACGAAACCACGAGCACGGCATGCATGACATGGTTTACCGAGTTTTCAAGACAAAGGTTTTATTCTCGATTCACGAACACCATGACAAGGCCAAACGTATGGGTTGGTATGAGAGGTAGGGCATATCTTAAGATATGTTTTGCCTCACTTTTGACAAGAACAAGAACACGACATGAACAAGAACAAGCAAGCAAGATGCTAGCGCACCTCCAAGCATGCATGTGTACTTTATTGTATTTTCTTAAGAAGGGTTCTACACCACCCTCCCTCACAAGTTGTTCAAGGGCACTAACATCCCAAGTGCATGAGTATGTTTAAATTCCAAGCAAGCAAGCATGAGCATTTACATTTCATGACAGGACACGTATGACACGACAAGATAAGCAAGACATGACACACAATAAGACAAACAAGACATGACACGACAAGACAAACAAGACAGAATATGACAAGACAAGTTTTCAAGCATGAAAAGAGTATTTTCAAGTCAAGTCAAGCACACGATGATTTCAAGAGTTTTTCCCATTTGTGATGTGATGCAAGCATGCAATATAAATTGTTTTGCTTTCTTGTTATGATATGAACTGCTTCCGCTTTATTTTCATTGCTATATTGCTAGGGCTGTTGGTTAGTATTTGTTACCCACTGACTATTCCATGCTCAGCCAGACGTCTCATGTCGACAGGTGTTAGTGTAGTGGCTGCTCCTTTTGACATTTTTGCTCCTGGTCCATGGGTGGAGCCAGAGTACATCGAGGAGGTCCTTGCTGAGGAGCCTCACGTAGAGGGCTTTTATTAGGTGGTAGATTCTAAGTGTGTGGGTGAGCATGAGAGATTTATACTCATGTATTTTCGCGGGCATGTCCGAACCTTCTTTCTTTTGATTTCTCTTTTGTACAGACTTGGATCATGTATATACATAGAGGTTTTGGTTAGACTTCCGCTGTGCCATGTTAGTTTGTGCTTCCGCTATTTGTCCTCTTTTGTATATGCTCTGAGTGTTTTGTAGGATGGTTTGTCAAGCATGACACGTAGGTCAGGATAAGTCATCCAAGATTCACTCTAACTCTTAGGGTGGGTTTTGGGTCGCGATAGAAGTGGTATCAAAGCTTAGGCTTTAGGTCTTGAGGGTCACTTAGAATCTGGTACCATGGCTTGACAAGAGCATATGTCAAAAAGCAAGTTAGGAAGGAAGTTGGAAGCGAGTCGTGTTCCAAGTGTAAGACTAAACCTTAGTCTTAGTTTAAAATGGTTGGATTCAACCAAGTGCGTGTTTAGAAATGCTAGAACACTAAGTCTATTGTGCATACACCGAGGGTTATGATGCGATGTATATTAGTATTATACAAATAATACAACTTGAATTATTGTGAAGTGGAACTGTAATGAATTGTGGTTCCAAGTTAGACTCATGTGGTGCTATTGTTCTCATCACTTTAGTCATGAGGCGGGGCACACGAGATCGTGGACCACACACTAGAGCTTCCTCTTCTTCTCGGGATGAGGATGAGCAGCCGGACCTCTCTCAGGTCTTAGGCTCTATTGTTGAGACACTAGCCATACTGGTGGCTAGGCAAACTATTCCATCATCGGCAACACCTACTCCTCCACCTGTAGCACCAGTACGTCGCACAGTTGGGGTTGAGGCATTTAAGAGGATGAGGCCTCCAGCATTCCATGGGATTGTGGACCCTCTTGCTGCAGAGGCTTGGATACTCTAGTTAGAGAAGATCTTTGCGATCCTCTCACTTACTGAAGAAGAAAGAGTGGCATGGGCTGTTTTCATGCTAGAGGGTGAGGCCCATCTTTGGTGGCTGTCCGCCTTGAGGACTCGGGAATTGACCAAGCAAGGTCAACAATGGACTTGGGGTGAGTTCATGGATACCTTTTCCAAGAAGTACTTCCTGGTTGGAGCTCGGGAAAAGAAGGAGAGGGAGTTCATCAACCTCGAGCAGGGTTCGATGACTGTGGTCGCGTATGAGACCAAGTTCTTGGAGCTCTTGAGATTCGCACCTTGCATGATCGCCACTAAGGAGATGAAGGTGAAGAGGTTTCAGCAAGGGCTCAGAGACTTCATCATGGACCGAGTCTCGGTCTTCAGGCATGCCACTTACGCCGAAGTGGTGGATAAAACCTTATTGGTTGAGACCAACTCAGAGGCTTTTGTGAGGAAGAGGGATTTGGCAATAGGCCAATCTAGTAGCATGGCACTGCCGGAGAAGAGGGCAACGACTAGCCGTTATCAGTATGCGTGGCCAGCACCACCATAGAGGCCATCTCATGCGCCTCTAGCTCCACGATAGTATGCACCTCAGGCACCACGACCTCAGGCTTTTTTGGCCCCACGGCCCATTGCACCTTAGGCAGTGAGGTATGCTCTGCCTTCGGCCCCTCCGACCTATACATATGAGGTTTACACATCTTACGGCCGAAGGCACCCAGGAGGACATTACCGGAAGGCATCGGGTGGATGTTTCCACTGTGGTCGCCAGAGCCACATGATCAAGGATTGCCCGATAAGGCATTTGCTAGGCCAATCACAGGGGATTAGGACTCCAGTCCACCCAGTAGGATCATACTAGGCGTCCTCCCAGCCTGCATGGTCTGCACCTCCGCCTCGTCAAGTGAATCAGGGGCAAGTATTTGCCTTCACAGAGGGTGATGGACTTGCATCTGATGATATGGTGCAAGGTACGCAGTTGTAGTTTTGTTTAATTATCCATGATTGTTTGTTATGTACGATTCAATTGGGTACGTATATGGCATGTTATATAGATATATACCTATATATATATATACGCTGTTGATGCATGGATTGACTTAGATAGCTATAATTTTAGGAACCTTATTAGTCAAAGAATATTTGGCTCGAGTGTTGATCGGCACGGGATCCACTCACTCTTTTGTCTCACCTAGTTTTGTGAAGGGTTTTGCATCTGAGTTTAGTTCGTTGGAGAGAGAGTTAACCATTATGACTCTGCTTAGCAAGTCAGTCGATACAGATGAAATACACAAGGATAGTGTGGTACAAGTGGGGTAGAATGAATTACTAGCCGACCTCATCATCTTGGATTTCCAAGACTTGGACTTTGACATCATCTTAGGGATGGATTGGTTAGCAGTGCATCATAGGCATGTGGCTTTTTTTGAGAAGATGGTACTCTTTAAGCCAGTGGAAGGGAAGCCGTTTCATTTTTGGGGTTTGAGAAGTAAAGATATCGCTCGCTTTGCGGCGTTGAGTCTAGCAAATCCCGAGGCAAAGGACTCTTTGACTATTCGGGTCGTGAGTGAATTCCTGGATGTATTTCCAGAGGAGTTGCTAGGGTTGCCCCCAGACAGGAGATTGAGTTTATGATCGAGGTTGCACCAGACACAACTCCCTTCTCTCGGGCTCCGGACAGGATGGCCCCGATTGAACTCAAGGAGTTAAACACCCAATTGGAGGAGTTGCAAGACCTTGGTTTCATTCGACCAAGTGTCTCATTGTGAGTGCCCCGATGCTATTTGTCAAGAAGAAGGATGGCTCTATGCGGATGTGCATCGATTACAGTGAATAAGGTCACAATAAAGAATAGGTACCCATTGCCTAGGATTGATGACTTGTTCGATCAATTTAAGGGAGCAAAATTTTTCTCTAAGATTGATCTTCAGTCCAGTTACCACCAGTTGAAGATCAAGGTGGAAGATGTTCCCAAAACTGCTTTCAGGACTTGGTATGGGCATTACGAGTTCTTAGTGATGCCTTTCGTTCTCACGAACGCTCCGACAGCCTTTATGAATCTGATGAACCGGGTGTTCCAACCATACCTAGATCGATGTGTGATAGTGTTTATCGATGACATCCTGATATATTCCAAGACACGGAAAGATCACACGTGAGACCTTCGCCTAGCTTTGGAAATGCTGAGAGAGCATAAGCAGTATGCCAAACTAAGTAAGTGTGAGTTTTGGTTAGAGGAAGTGGCATTCCTAGGTCACATTGTTTCTGCGGAAGGCATCTCGGTAGATCCGAAGAAAATAGAGGCAGTCATGAGTTGGGCAAGGCCTAAGATTGTCACAGAGATCCATAGTTTCCTTAGGTTGACAGACTATTACTGGAGATTCTTAGAGAGGTTCTCCCGCCTTGCAGTGCCGCTCACTGATCTGACCAGGAAGAATGCCAAGTTTATATGGAGTGATAAGTGCGAGATCAACTTCACAGAGCTGAGGAAGAGGCTTACCACGGCCCCCGTCCTAACAGTGCCATCAGGGCGTGGTGGTTATGAGGTGTACAGTGATGCCTCGCATGTTGGGCTTGGGTGTGTTCTCTTGCAGCACACGAAGGTCATTGCCTATGCATCAAGGAAATTAAAGGAGCATGAAAAGAATTACCCCACGCATGACCTAGAGCTTGCCGTAGTAGTGGTTGCACTCAAGATTTAGCACCATTAGCTTTATGGGGAGGAGATCTATGTGTTCACAGACCACAAGAGCCTCAACTACCTCTTTTCCCAAAATGAGCTAAATCTGAGGCAGCGACGTTGGATGGAGTTTCTAAAAGACTATAACTGCTCCATTTAGTATCACCCGTGCAAAGCGAATATGGTGGCTAGCGCTTTGAGCAGAAGACCTCTGGGGTTGTTGCATCACATGATGTTTCAGGAATGGAAGCTATTGGAAGATTTGGAAAATCTGGACATCAGTGTCAATGATTCTATCTGCAGTCCTATCTTGGAAAATATCACTGTTCGACCGTACATCGTAGATCAGATCCAAGAGTTGCAGACCTCGGATGCTGACTTGTTGGCCTTCCGGGACAAGGAAGTTGCTAAGGGCAGTAAAGACTTTTCTCTGACTAGTCGAGGTGCTATCACATTCTGGGGAAGACTATGTGTCCCTGCCGATGCAGAGTTAAGGGAGGAGATTATGATGAAGCCCACTATTCCAAGTGTATAGTGCATCCTCGGGGTACGAAGATGTACCGGAACCTCAAGGAGCACTTTTGATGGTGGAACATGAAGAGAGATGTTGCAGAGTATGTATCACGGTGCTTGGTGTGCCAGCAGGTGAAAGCAAAACACATGCGACCGGCGGGTCTATTACAGTCTCTCCCTATTCCCGAGTGGAAATAGGAGCACATCTCCATGGACTTTATTGTTGGCTTGCCATGTATGGCAAGGAACTCCGATGTATTATAGGTTGTAGTAGACCGTTTGACGAAGTCTGTGCATTTCTTACCCTATCAGACTATGTTCAACTCGATTCAGTTAGCGGCATTGTATATCAAGGAAGTGGTTCGATTGCACGGGGTGCCAGTCAGTATTGTGTCAGACCAGGATCCAAGATTCACATCCAGGTTCTGGAAAATTTGTTAGAGGGCCATGGGTTCCCGACTCGATTTTAGCACCGCCTTTCATCCACAGACAGATGGGCAAATCGAGAGAGTAAACCAAATCATCAAGGACATGCTTCGTGCATGTATGTTAGACTTTAAGGGCAACTGGGAAGAGCACTTGCCTTTGGTTGAATTCGCTTATAATAATAGCTACCAGACAAGTATCCAGATGGCACCATTTGAGGCTTTGTATGGGCGAAGTTGCTTGTCTCCTCTCTACTGCGATGAAGTTAGAGAGAGAAAAGTGCTGGGTCCTGAGTTGATTGAGCAAACTATGAACAAAGTTAAGATCATCCGAGATCGGTTGAAAGCTGCTCAAGATCATTAAAAGAGCTATGTTGACACTCGCTATAGGGACTTGGAATTCCATGTTGCAGATCAAGTCTTTGTGAAGGTATCTCCTAGCAAGGGGATTATGACATTTAGTAGGTGAGGCAAGCTTAGTCATTGGTACGTTGGGCCATTTGAAATTATCACTAGAGTTGGTGAAGTTGTATACCAGGTAACTCTTACAGATCATATGGCAGTGGTCCACAATGTTTTCCATGTGTCTATGCTTCAAAAGTACATTTCAGACCCTTCGCATGTCACAGACTTGGAACCGTTGGAAATCCGAGAGAATATCACCTTGATTGAAAAGCCAGTTTAGATATTGGATCGGAGAGATCAAGTGCTTTGCAACAAGACTATCCCATTGGTTCTTGTACAATGGCAACATCATGCTCAAGAAAAGGCCACATGGGAGTGTGAGGCCCAAGTCAAAGCGAAGTACCGAGAGTTGTTTGAATAGGCTTTTGATTGCGCCATGTAATTTTTTTTGGTTTTGTAATGCAAGTATCGTCCCAATTTTGATGATGAAATTTTTATAAGGGGGGAGGATGTAGCACCCCGGATTTTTTTTGTCATGTATCAAAGCCTTAAGGCCATTTTCTTGAGTTAAAAGTTGGAATTCTAAAGTCGGAATTATTGAAAATCTGGGTTGCCAAACTTCATTGGCGGATCAGTCAAATTTAGGGAAAATTTGGTCCATAATTAAAATAGAATTTGGAAATTCTAAAATGACAGAAATGTTCCCCTTCGAAAGACGAATACCAAAGTAAGGAAAAATGAGAGAAAATAACAAAATCTAGGGAGTGTGATCGATCGCAAGTTAGGTGCGATCGATCGCATACAGCTGAAATTGGTCCTAAACATTTTGGACCATATGCGATAGATGGGATGCCAGGTGCGAGAGATCGCAGGGATCTGTGATCGATCGTATATAGGGGGAAATCTGACAACAGTGTTCGGGTTCATGTGAGATAGATCGCATCAATGTGCAATTGAATGCACCGACCCGCGATTGATCGCAGTTAAGTGTGCGATCGATCGCACGCGGTAGCTGATGCCAAATTTGGGGGTTTTAAACCCTTGGCTTGTTAGGGAACTTCATTTTAGGCTTTTCTAAACCTAGAGGAGAGAAAGAAGGGTGAAAGGAGAAGAGGAAATTTGGGAAAAACCTCCAAAAGAGGGTTTGATTAGAGATTAAGGGAAGCTCAAGCTTGAAAATTTTCAAGCAAGGATCTTCCCCAAATCAACTAGAGTTCCTCAAACCTAAGAGGAGTTCTTCTTCAAGGTTGGGACTCCAAATCAAGTGTTTTCGTCATTCTATTGAAGGTTGGTACCCTATACTACCTGATATTCGCTTAAAAGTGTTTGTTTTTTTACGATTATCCTTTGAGAATTATTGAACTCTCCTACGTAAAACTTTTATTTTTACAAACTTTTCTACGTAAGAGTTTTCTCCATTGCATAAAACATAATTTTCTAGTCAAAATGGTATATTTGAATAGTTTAAACACATTTCTGAACGTCTAGATACTGTGCCATTTCGATGAACTCTCATTACGTGTTTTACTTGTCTCAGGAACCCTAACTAGACGATTCTCAAGGACCGGAGGCCGTAGTTAAGCATCAAAACCCATTACCGAAGACTAAAGAGCCAACAGGCTATACCAAGTAGATGCAGGCTAAGTGTGGGCTAAGCCAAGAGATCACAATTACATAATGAGGCCTAGGGAGCTAAAGAGTTGATTTCCAAGAAAAAGGACTTGAGTAATAAAGATCACTATACAAGACAAAGGAGAAAAGCTTGCTTAGTTGGTAAAATTTATGGGAGACAGTGTTAGAGACCAGGGTTCAAAACCCTTTGCCATCATTTTCTCTTCTTTTTCTCTTTTATTTCTCAAAAACCCTAATCTCTCTCTCCTCATCCTATTCATCCAACCTTAATCATCTTAGCTGTCCATCCTTACTTTTCAAAGCCCTAGTTAGTTCAAAAAACCCTAATCCCATCTCTTTCTAGCCTAAATCCTAGCCACCAATTTCACTAACCCTAAAACCCTAATATCTAAGAGATTAGTGGCCACACCTCACTTTCCTACTTTCCCACCTTCTATTCTAGCCATTCTTCTTTAGTTAGAAACATTGTCTAATTCAAAAACTTTCCAAATTTGTAAACCCTTGATTAATTCCAAAACCATCCATCCTTCTCTCCCTATATAACTCACATAGGTGGCCACAAGGAGGGAATCAAAACATTCTTTCATTCTACAGCCCCCTTCTTTTCTCACCCCTCTATCTCTCTCTAACCAAGTTCTTAGACCTAAGACCTCTTCTCTAGTAGTGGCCGTACACTTCTTTTCTCACCCCACTACCTCTCTCTCACCTACATTTCACCACTTTCATCTCAACCCACTTCCTCTTTCACCCCTCTCTATCATCTAACCTCTTCTCTCTCACCTATAGATCTTTTGTTCTCTCTCTATCTCTCGGTATATCTTCATCTTTGGTGACTCTTGCAAAGGAAGGAGAAAAAGAAAGAAAGTGAAGAAGAAAGCTCTCCATCTCACCATTTTTACAGCTTTACTTTCGAATGTTCTTGCAATTTCTTTGTCTTCAAGTGTTGTAAGTACTTTTTAATTTAATGAATCATTCTAAATAAATGTTAGTTTTTTTTCTCATGTTTAATTATGTTTTATGCTTGTTTCATGGATAGTGGTAGACCTTAATAATTTCTCAAACAAAAGTGTTTTTAAAAAAATCTCATTATTCCATCATTCTCACCACTCCACCATTTTAATCTTTTCTTTATTTTATTATTTTTATTTTCTTTGTTGCACTAACTAACTAACCCCGAGTGAGGATTCGACATCCGACACAAGCCCTATACCATTCTCATATGTATGCAGGATTCGGATTAAATTAAAGTATTAAAATAGGGTGATTCGTTTCAACGACCGAAAAAACCCTGTTTCAAATGGCGCCGTTGCCGCTCGGGTGAAGGAAGTGCATAAAGAAAGAAGAAAAATTTTCAGAAAAAAAAAAAGAAAAAAAAGCAAGGGCTTAGCAACCCTTGAGCCAAAAAAAACATCAAAAAAAAAAAAAAGAGGGTTAGGTTTAGATTTACGTTATGTTTTTTTTAGGTGATTAGTATTTTGGGAATTATTACTTTTGGAGACTTTTCAAATAAGAATTTTGTTAATTTTAGGCATTCTCCCATATCTTTTAGAGATTTAGCATATTTTTTTGGAAATTTCTAATTTTCAAAAAATTTCTAAATCTTTATAGTGGAAAAAGTCTATCTTTAACACAATTCCATTTTGGGAAGTTTGCCCTGATTTCACCAATTTAAATTGGAAGGTTTTCAAAACTTGAGGGAAAATTTAGAAATAGTAGTTCCCTACTTTAGGAAACTACTAAGTTTGAATTAAAACCCAAATTTGGAAATTAATTAATCTGCCTAATTAACTGAATGTTGTGTGCAACCCCTTAAAGGCAGCCACCTTCCAAAAATAATTCTCAATCACGTGACCTATATTTTATTGTGTACTAACTTTTGCGCAGGGAAGGAGTGTGAGTAGGGAGTACTAGCTCGGAGTGGACCCAAGCCCATTACCCCTACCTACCTCACGGAGGCAACCCCGTGGCATAGCCCACAGGTAGGTACGTGTTCTATACCTTGCTTGAAAGCGATCCCGGGTGTTGATTGAGCATCTAGGTGGTGATTGTTTATTTGCTTTTGTACAACTTTTTTGAACTGCATGGATGGCCGAAAAATACATTAATTAAAGGGCAAACCCAGCTCTACTTGAAACTGGTGGGATTTCATCACCCACCTCATCACTCCAGCTGTGTGAACCCAAAAGCAATTTAATGAAATGAACCAAGATTTAGAGCCAAATTTAGCTCGGTGTTCATAGGACCATCACAAAATCAGTGAATCCTTCATTTTTGAGTCGAATAAGACCACGATCGCGGGTCCCTATTTCCTAATATACCCACAGGTCCCTACTACTTTAGTATACTGAGCTCTTAAGTGGCCTCTTCAAAATCTTGTTGGTTAACTGTGCTTGTTGACTTAGGAACACAATCTAGCCCAAGTTATTCTTTTGGGAATACACTTATCAAACTACTTGACTGATCCGGCTAGTCTGGGACGTACTTAAGCTTGCTATTGTGCGACACGTCTGTCTAGGCTACGGATTCTCTTGTAGTTAACTCGTGTTAGTACTGGAAGGTTAACTTGCAAGTCAGTCCGACGGATTAAATAAGATAAAATCAGTGGTCCCGCCCACTGTCATAATCTACTTGCCCACACAGATAAAAAGATAAAGCCCAGAAAACTGTTGATTGTTTAGCTTTGGCTTAGGGTTATCTTTGTGTTCTGTGCGCATCATATAGATTCACTCAGGTTAGTGTCTCCTTTGGTAATTTTTTGCCAGCTCTAGGGCGTATTTTTCAAGTATATGCCCTGTTGGGTCCGATCCAACAAGCGATTGATTCGATCTGAGAGTCATTCAATTCTCCTAGAATCATTTACAGAGTCTTCCCCTCCCTCCTCCCTTCAAATTCCCATGGCAGCAGAAAGGCCCCTCATTGAGACCTATGCACCCATTTCTGCTAACCCTCCTAATTGTATTGTACTTCCACCAACGGACGCGGCTCAATTCGAAATCAGACCGCATACAATACAAATGCTACCTACCTTCCATGGTCTTGTTAGAGAAGATCCATACACTCATTTATGGCAATTCCTAAATATCTGCACATTATTTAAAAATCAGTACCTCAATGAAGAAAATGTCAGATTAAGGGTCTTCCCATTCTCTCTGAAAGATAAAGCCTCTGCTTGGCTTTACTCTCTTCCTACTGACTCGATTACAACTTGGGCCGAGTTAGTTGCTAAATTCATGTCCAAATTCTATCCGATGTCTAGGACAAATGAAATGAAACAATTCATTCAAGACTTCCGACAGAAGTCTGATGAAAAATTCTATGAAGCATGGGATAGATTTCAGGATTTTCAAACCAAATGTCCCCATCATAACTTTGACAAGGGTAGCCTTGTTAACTTTTTTTATAAAGGACTTACTGATGAGTCCCGGAACATGCTGGAATCTATGTGTCAAGGAAAATTCATGCACAAGACTCCTACAGAAGCCTACTTATTCCTCATGGAATTAGGAGAAAACTCCCAGCATTGGAAGACTAATTCTGAATTTGGTCGAACTACTCTACCCTCCAGGACTTCCACGGGACATGAGGTTAAAAGTGATCCAGAATTGAAATCCCTGCTCCTGGAACTCACAAAATCTGTTTCAGCCTTAGCCGTATCGATTCAGAAACCAATACCTTCCAATACTGTCATGCATGTGGGTCAGGATAACCTAATCATGCATTGTGATTTCTGTCTGCAGAATACTCATTCCACTTCTACATGTCCTTTAAATGAAGGATGTGCCCCACAAATCCAAGAAGAGGTCTGTAACTTCAGTACCTTTAAACCTCCCACTCCAAATTCCTATAGCCAGACTTACCATCCGGATACTAGGAATCATCCAAATTTTTCTTGGAAGCAACAGTCTGCCCCACAGCAGCAACCGCAATAGGGCACTTATCCTCCAGGGTTTCACCAACCCAATAGGCCATATAATAGGCAGTACTCGCAACAGCAGTACCACCAGTATCAACAACCTCACTAGAATTCTTATTCTGGACAGCAGAGAGCCCCTCCACATCTGCTAAATCAGCAGTTAGTCCCAGTTGCTCCCCAGTCCTATAATTACTCTGCCCCTCTGAGCTCCAATAGAGAGTTGGTGCAACAGCTTCCCTTAGCTGCACCACAACATCTTACTCTTAAACCTGGTCTAGAAGACCTTCTCTCTCAGTTTATAACACGGCAAGAACAATCTTACCAGCGTCTAGAGCACCGGCTAGGTCAATTAGAAGCCGAGAGAGAGAAGGGCAAATTCCCTAGCCAACCTATTGCCAATCCAAAGGGAAATGCCAAGGAGGTAGTTTATGAAGTCGGTTCGCAATCCACGAACCACAACTTTCAGGGTGAGGTACAAGCTGGTTACCACACTCCGCTCAGGCAAAAATGTTGACATGGGAGTACAACCATGTCCAGTGCCATCAAAGGCACCAACTGCTCACTTAGAGGAACCCAGCTCCAAAGCTGCTGCCTCTACCTCTGCACCCAAATCTGATATTCCTATGCAGAAACCTCAGGCTAAGGACAAGCCAATTTATCAGTTGAAGCCGCCTTTCCCAGAAAGGCTTGTTCAAAATAAAAGGGATCAACAATTCTCAGAGATCATAGAAGTCTTCAAAGACTTACAGATCAACATCCCGTTCCTTACTGCTATCAAGCAGATTCCAACTTATGCTAAGTTCCTCAAGGATTTATGCACTGTCAAGCGGCGTACTCATGTACCCAAGGATGCCTTTTTGGCCAAGAAGGCCACTTCGTTCATTCAACGCAATAGCATTATAAAATTCAAGGATCCTGGAAGCCCTACCATTCCGTGTGGAATAGGGAATGATTTCACCTGCACCGCCTTATTCGACTTAGGAGCCAGTGTGAATCTCCTACCCTACTCAGTCTATCAGCAGTTAGGCTTAAAGGACATGAAGCCTACTAGGGTCACATTAAAACTTGCGGACCAATCTATAAAGATCCCTAGAGGTATCATTGAGGATGTCCTAGTAAAAGTTACAGACTTTTACTATCCGGTCGATTTCATCATTCTCGACACAGAACCATGTCCGGATAATAGGATACCTGTCATTTTGGCCAGACCTTTCTTAGCTACTGCTGATGCACACATAGGGTGTAGGGATGGGAACATGTCGATCACTTTTGGCAACCTCAAAGCCGAGGTCAACATCTTTCGCTTAATGCACCAACCTACCGATGTCGACATGGTTGAGGAAATGTGTGCTGTTGAGAGTCTAACTTAGGACTCTCCCGAAGACATACTTCGTTAGTGTCTCAAACACTTTGGGGCTAATTTTCAATCTGAAATAGCCATTTCTGAAGTCAATGATCTCTTAGAGTCTACTCCTTTGATTTCTACTCCTGCTCCACTCAATGAGTTTGAGCCTTTGATAACCTTGGATAGAGAACCACTTTCCATCCTCTCTGTATCCACTGAGATCGAATCCACTGATGCCTCAGTGCCTAAGCTTGAACTGAAACCTCTTCCTTTAGAGCTCACATGTGCTTACCTTGGACCAGAGGAAACTTATCCCGTCATCATCGCATCTGCTCTCTCTGAATTCCAAAGAGAGAAACTTCTAAAATTGTTGAAAAAGCACAAGACCGCCATTGGTTGGACGATCGATGACATTCGTGGGATAAACCCTTCTGTTTGCCAACACCATATCTATCTGGAAGATAATTCCAGGACTTCTAGGGAGCCTCAAAGGAGGCTAAATCCTATTCTAAAGGAAGTTGTGCGGGATGAAATCCTTAAACTGCTGGATGCAGGAATCATTTATCCCATCTCGGACAGCAAATGGGTCAGTCCTATTCATGTTGTGCCCAAGAAAGCAAGATTCACAGTGGTGGAAAATGAGAAGCAGGAAATGGTCACCCAACGACTAAAGAAAGGTTGGAGAGTTTGTATTGATTACAGAAAACTCAACACCAACACTAGGAAAGACCATTTTCCGCTGCCCTTTATTGATCAGATGTTGGAAAGATTGGCTGGTCACTCCATCTACTGCTTCTTAGATGGATACTCAGGGTACAATCAAATACCCATCGCCCCTGAGGACCAAGAGAAAATCACTTTCACCTGTCCTTTCGGCACATTTGCCTATCGTCGCATGCCCTTTGGCCTCTGCAATGCACCTGCGACTTTTCAAAGGTGCATGACTAGCATTTTTAGTGACATGGTAGAGAGATTTCTTGAAGTCTTCATGGACGACTTCTCTGTTTTTGGATCATCTTTTGATGAGTGTCTCCATCACCTCAGTCTGGTTTTAGAGCGGTGTCAAGACAAACGCCTTGTCCTAAATTGGGAGAAATGCCACTTCATGGTGAAAAAAGGCATAGTTTTGGGCCATGTGATATCCGATCAAGGGATCGAGGTTGATAAGGCAAAGATAGATGTTATCTCTACTCTACCAATCCCTAAGCCTGTTCGTGACATTCGATCTTTCCTCGGACATGCTGGTTTTTATCGGAGATTTATCAAGGTTTTTTCTCAAATCACTCGTCCCTTGTGTAGTCTCTTGGCTAAGGATAGCCCTTTTGATTTCAACACCAAGTGTATGACTGCATTTGAGCACCTCAAATCTAAGCTCACCTCTGCTCCTATCATTCGTCCTCCTAATTGGACCCTTCCGTTCGAAGTGATGTGTGATGCTTCCGATTATGCCTTAGGTGCAGTTCTAGGGCAGAGAGTCAACAAGCTGCCACATCTCATATACTATGCCAGCAAGACTTTAAATTCAGCACAACTGAATTATTCCACCACTAAGAAAGAGTTCTTGGCTGTAGTATTTGCCTTGGATAAATTCAGATCTTATTTACTTGACACAAAGGTCATAGTCTACTCAGATCATGCAACACTGCACTATCTTCTTTCCAAGAAGGATACCAAACCCAGGCTGATTCGTTGGATTCTTTTATTACAAGAATTTGATCTAGAAATTCGGGACAAGAAAGGAACTGAGAATGTGGTCGCTGACCATTTATCTCGACTGATTGTAGAGTCCATCTCTGAACCTCTACCTATCCTTGAGACCTTTCCTGACGAACAACTGTTCATGGTCTCGGATTCTCCGAGGTATGCTGACATTGTCAACTATCTCGTGACTGAAGCCAATCCTTCCCACTGGTCTAAACAAGATAAACATCAATTCTTGGCTAGGGTGAAGAACTACTCATGGGATGACCCTTATCTCTATAAGTATTGTCCAGACCAGCTCCTTCGTCTGTGTGTCCCTGAGTCTGAGCAATCGAATATTCTCTCCTCTTGTCATGATCAGCCCTGTCGTGGTCATTTCAGTACTAAAAAGACTGCAGAGAAAGTTCTACAGTGTAGCACCCCGGACTTTTCCAACTTTAATGAATAGCATTTTCGTTACCAATTGGCCTTTCTCATAGTATAATTAATAAATAAAGGAGAAATTGGAAATTCCAAAACAATAGAAATGTCTGTTTTCGAAAGACGAATCCAACGCAAGTTGAATCGTCAAAATCGGACGAACGAGTCAAAAGATATGGTCAAAATAGTGGAACCTGTAGAGCACCGATCGATCGGTCCTCATCAGCGATCGATCGGTCCAAAACCAATCGATCGGTGGCTATCGACTGGTCAGAAATTTTATATGGGGAAATTTTCCAGAGAGTATGTTTTTGACCGGTCGATCGATCAATAACACCGATCGCTCGGTCGGCAACCGATCGATCGGTCATAAGCACCGATCGCTCGGTCTATCGAGTTTTTGCAGAATTTTTAGTAAGGACGTTTTCGTCTTTTGGGTGTTAACCCTTACCCATAAGGGCTTGCCCGAGCCTTTAGGGCTTCATTCACCTCACTTAGAAGGTTTTGAGAGAGAAGAAGAGAAGAGAAGGGGAGTTTACATCTAGGGTTTTCCACTTGAGAGAATCAAGGGTTTTAGAACCCTAGAACCGTTCTAAAGGCTTGGATTCTCCAAATCCAACCTCAAGCTCGTGTGGAGTACCTCTTCCAAGCTAGGGCAGCGTTTCTACATCATCCTCAAGGATTTTTCTTTCCCTTTTCAAGGTTAGTAGACTCTTCCTAGTTACTTTGTTAATAACCTAGGATTTTCCTAAGTAAATATGTGTTGGATCTTCTCCATTGCTCCCTTGTGTTGGTATATGCTAAATCCCTAAAACATAAACAAGATAATACAAACAAAGGGTGGAATGTATGAATGGATGAGGAGTGGAGGCGATTGGATGCCATGTTGTGATGTATTGAATGATGGAAAAATGGTGGAAGGGCATATTACGCATAATGAACACACTCCAAGTGTTTGATGAAATGTTCGAATGAGAAAATATGAAATAACTAAAGGTAAAAAGGTTGAATACCACATGTTTGATAGAATGCATGAATAAACTAAGATTTGAAAGCATGAGTCACATAAATGTTCCCCATTTGGGAAGTTGTATACATGTGTTTATTTCGCTTCTTAAATTCTCATGTGAGTTGGGAATTGTTAAAATGCTATATGTCATCATGATTTCACGATTGCTATGCACGAGCACATATGTAGATGGAGGATATTATCAAGGAGGTTGGTAGCCCCGATTAAGGGTGCTAACCTCTGGCTCATAAGAAAAGAAATGGTATTGTCAAGGAGGTTGGTAGCCCCGGTTAAGGGTGCTAACCTCTGGCTCATAAGAAAAGAAATGGTATTGTCAAGGAGGTTAGTAGCCCAGGATTTTGCGAGTGCTGACCTCTGGCTCATAAGAAAGGTATTGTACTGTCAAGGGGGTTGGTAGCCCAGGGATTATACGGGTGCTAGCCCCTGGCTCATAAGAAATATATTGTACTGTCAAGGGGGTTGGTAGCCGGATTATACGGATGCTAGCCCCTGGCTCATAAGAAATATATTGTACTGTCAAGGAGGTTGGTAGCTCAGGGATATGCGGGTGCTAACCTCTGGCTCATAAGAAATATTGAAAGGATAACCCAAAGAGGTTTCGTATGATTCATAGACGTGTTTTGGTTTCATAACAATTATACTTGATAAAATGTTTATGTATGATGTCGTTAGAAATTGATTATGAATTGTACTCCTTCTATTACTTGTATATGATGTTGTTCGTTATTACCATTGTTGGTTAGGAGTTTGTACTCGCTGAGTATTCCATGCTCAGCCGTACTTTCATGTCGGCAGGTACACGAGCTCCTCATGACATATGTAATCCGGGTCCTTGGATAGAGGAGGACTACGGCGAGGAGGAACCTTATGAGGATCTGGTAGTCGAGCCTCAGGCTGAGGCTAGAGACTTAGACCACTGGCCCCACGGGGTTGACTATTGAGTGAGATAGAGTCGTATTTTGTCTTTTGTATTTGATAGGTGGGCCTGTCCACCTTAGACTTAGACATGTTTTGTATATAACTATGTCCACTTGGAATACTATAGTTTGGATCATTACAAAGAAAGGAAAATTTTGTTTGCGCTTCCGCATTTATATTTAGCTTCTGCGCTCTGATTATCATTTTTTGTACTGTATTCTCTTGTTAATTACAGGAGGGTTTGGTAGGTACGAAGTATCACACCTAAAGTATCCCTTAACTCCTAGGGGGTATTTTGGGGCGTGACATACAGTGTGGATTCTACTGGCCATCTCTCTTTCGAGATGCACATGTCTACTCCAAGGCCTGCCCAAATTGTCAACATCTAGGCAGAATTTCTCAGAGAAACATGATGCCCCTCACACCTATTCAGGTTGATGAGATTTTTAATAGTTAGGGCATCGACTTAATGGGACCATTTCCGATCTCACATGGTTTCCAGTATATTCTCCTTGCGGTCGATTATGTCTCTAAATGGATAGAGGCAATTCCCACAAAAACCAATGACCATAGAGTTGTGGTTAGATTTCTTAAAGAGAACATCTTCGCTCGATTCGGAGCCCCCAAAGCTATCATCAGTGATGGGAGAAAACATTTCTGCAATAGGGCCTTTGAGCATCTTCTAAAAAAGTATGGGGTCACCCACAAGGTCGCCCTTGCTTATCATCCTCAGACTAGTGGTCAGGTAGAAGTCTCCAACCGTCAGATAAAGCAAATCTTAAAGAAAACAGTCAATACTACTCGTAAAGACTGGTCCACTCACCTTACTGACTCTCTTTGGGCCTACCGTACTGCTTTCAAGACCCCTCTCAATATGTCTCCGTATCGATTGGTTTTTGGGAAACCATGCCACCTCCCTGTAGAGTTAGAGCACCGTGCCCTCTGGGCCATTAAAAAGCTAAATTTTGACTTAGACTCTGCAAGCGAGGAGAGGAAATTGCAACTCAATGAGTTGGATGAATTACGAAATGATGCTTATAGTTTGTCGAAGCAATACAAAGAACAAATGAAAAGGATTCACGACAAGAGCATTCTTAGAAAAGAGTTCAACCCAGGACAAAAAGTACTTCTATATAATTCTAGACTCCATATCTTTCCTGGGAAATTAAAATCTAGATGGTCCGGTCCATTCATTGTTACTGAGGTCAAGCCCTATAGGGCTATCACTATCAAGGATCCAAAGGATAATTCCACTTTCCAAGTTAATGGTCAGCGTTTGAAACATTTCAATGAACTCGATGTTTCATTCATCCAAGCTGATGAGATTGATCTAATCGATCCTGTCTATGAAGACTGATGACTCACTCAGTCTCCGTGTTTCCAACTTGTTTGGGGGTGCTTTTATGTACCCACTTTGTGTCTGGCTAAAGACGTTAAACTTAGCGCTGTCGGAAAGGCAATTCCGAGATTCATGAGTTGCATGATTATTTTGGCACTATTTTTCAGGTTGGACGGATCTCATTACTTTTGCAGATACCTACCAGTGTACATTTTTGCCAAGCTGGTAATACCCTTCCTCAACTTTTGCATCTTATAGTCCACAGTCATATCTTTTTGTCTTGGTCATGAGCACCGAGGATGGTGCTATCTTTTGTTTGGGGGTGGTATTTCCAAAACTCATGTTTTTCCTTTGGAAAAAAAAACAAAAAAAAAACAAAACAAAAAACAAAAAAAAATGTTTTCTTTTGCTAACTCTTTGGAGCTTTAGAGACTCTGAAAGCTTCCGGCCTGTCCCGTAGGCCGCCTAGGAGGTAGAACTCTGGGTTTTACGGGTAGGATATATAGGTTTATTTTCTTTTTATTAAAATAAAAATAAAAATAAAAAAATAAAAAAATAAAGAGTTTTCTAGTACTTTCAAAAATGTTTTCAAGTAACTTTACAATGATGAGACCAAAACTAACCGTTAGTCTACTTATTGAAAGGGATGTCATCTTTTGAAATACAAGTTCAGTACTACTTTGGATTGAGATGCTTAGAAAATTCAGATTCGGCACAAATTGCACAAAATCAACATCAGAGTCATCCTAAGTTCAGATTCTCTAGAGATCATAGAAGAATATTTGTGGAGACCTAACCCAGTGAGTTTTGAGCATTTCATCATTTCAGAGGGTTATACAAAGATTCCGAGTCACAAGTTGACCCACAATTTCTTCCAGCCCACACATATTCCTTTGCGAGATCTCATTAATTCTTGATTTGATCATTAAACTCAGAACAACATCAAACATTGGGTCATTACAAAAGAACTTTCTTTGTATCCATTCAAGGCATTAGACATGATAGTGCAACCCTAGAAAATGATATAGGCCATGTTTGTAACCTGTCAGACTTTTTAGCTTACCTAACTTTTACATCTGTAGAAAACCCTTTTGAGCCTTTAATGAAAACCTTTCCTTGTCAACCCATTAATTGAAAACCCAATCCAGATAAGAAATATGACTCGCGACCCTATTTCTGAGAAGGATAAGAGAGTAAATGGTATGGGTACACCATGAAAGATAGAAATCGAGAAAGAACAGAAAAACCAAGTGGGTTCAAACTGAAAGAAAATATGGAAAGCTGAAAAACAATATTGAGCAATCTCAAAAAGATCAAAAAATAAAAGAAGGAAAAGAAAAAGGAACTGGTGTTACGCCCTCAGGAAAAATTGTAAAGAATATTAAGATATCCTCTCAGAACTTTGAATCCTGTGTCTCCTTCTTTTCCTAAACCATTCCCAAGCCTCAATACAACCTATTAAAGTCCTACTTGATTCTAGGTTAGCACAATCATAAAATGTGGAGAATGGAGATAGAGAAACTATAGAGTTTGATCTAACGTTCCCGAGTGACATGATATTCCTATCATGAGATCTTCTGATTTTATAATGTCTTCCCTTTTAGACAATATATGTGAGAAATTTGCCTGTTTCTATCCACATATCTCCTCACATATAACTTGAGAGAAAATAAATAAAACCATTTCCGAGTGATTCACTTCTGAGTGGTATACAAGTGAGAATTGAGGTCAAGACATAAAATCTTAGAGGTGATTTGAAAATCTTTGTTGTTGGATAATGATGATGTTGAGCACACACACACGCTGAATCTAACTTTTCTTGTGCTGAGTGTCCATCTGTATTCTTGTTGAAACTTACTGACTGAGTTCTAACTTGTAAATATTTTGTTACATCCTTGAAATAATTTGACAAACGGAGTTTTCTCTGAGTAATGAGAAATAGTGTGTAGCATATGCCAAACCCATTCAAGCTCCATTTTTTCGCACTAATTGCCAAGGACTAGCAATATGCTGGTTGGGGGTTGTGATATTCGCTTAAAAGTGTTTTTTTTTTTACAATTATCCTTTGAGAATTATTGAACTCTCCTACGTAAAACTTTTATTTTTACAAACTTTTCAATGTAAGAGTTTTCTCCATTGCATAAAACATAATTTTCTAGTTAAAATGGTATATTTGCATAATTTAAACACATTTCTGAACGTCTAGATACTGTGCCATTTCGATAAACTCTCATTACGTGTTTTACTTGTCTCAGGAACCCTAACTGGACGATTCTCAAAGACCGGAGGCCGTAGTTAAGCATCAAAGCCCATTACCGAAGACTAAAGAGCCAACAGACTATACCAAGTAGATGCAGGCTAAGTGTGGGCTAAGCCAAGAGATCACAATTACATAATGAGGCCTAGGGAGCTGAAGAGTTGATTTCCAAGAAAAAGGACTTGAGTAATAAAGATCACTATACAAGACAAAGGAGAAAAGCTTGCTTAGTTGGTAAAATTTATGGGAGACAGTGTTAGAGATCAGGGTTCAAAACCCTTTGCCATCATTTTCTCTTTTTTTTCTCTTTTATTTCTCAAAAACCCTAATCTCTCTCTCCTCATCCTATTCATCCAACCTTAATCATCTTAGCCGTCCATCCTTACTTTTCAAAGCCCTAGTTAGTTCAAAAAACCCTAATCCCATCTCTTTCTAGCCTAAATCCTAGCCATCAATTTCACTAACCCTAAAACCCTAATATCTAAGAGATTAGTGGCCACACCTCACTTTCCTACTTTCCCACCTTCTATTCTAGCCATTCTTCTTTAGTTAGAAACATTGTCTAATTCAAAAACTTTCCATTTTTTAAACCCTTGAGTAATTCCAAAACCATCCATCCTTCTCTCCCTATATAACTCACATAGGTGGCCACAAGGAGGGAATCAAAACATTCTTTCATTCTACAGCCCCCTTCTTTTCTCACCCCTCTATCTCTCTCTAACCAAGTTCTTAGACCTAAGACCTCTTCTCTAGTAGTGGCCGTACACTTCTTTTCTCACCCCACTACCTCTCTCTCACCTACATTTCACCACTTTCATCTCAACCCACTTCCTCTTTCACCCCACTCTCTATCATCTAACCTCTTCTCTCTCACCTACAGATCTTTTGTTCTCTCTCTATCTCTCGGTATATCTTCATCTTTGGTGACTCTTGCAAAGGAAGGAGAAAAAGAAAGAAAGTGAAGAAGAAAGCTCTCCATCTCACCATTTTTATAGCTTTACTTTCGAATGTTCTTGCAATTTCTTTGTCTTCAAGTGTTGTAAGTACTTTTTAATTTAATGAATCATTCTAAATAAATGTTAGTTTTTTTTCTCATGTTTAATTATGTTTTATGCTTGTTTCATGGATAGTGGTAGACCTTAATAATTTCTCAAACAAAAGTGTTTTTAAAAAAATCTCATTATTCCATCATTCTCACCACTCCACCATTTTAATCTTTTTTTTATTTTATTATTTTTATTTTCTTTGTTGCACTAACTAACTAACCCCGAGTGAGGATTCGACATCCGACACAAGCCCTATACCATTCTCATATGTATGCACGATTCGGATTAAATTAAAGTATTGAAATAGGGTGATTCGTTTCAACGACCGAAAAACCCTGTTTCACTACCCTTCTAGTTCATCTTTTCTACTTTTTCTTCATTTTATGGTTTTCCCTAAATTCTAATCATGATAATTAGATGGGATGAATGGATGGAGATGGATGGTTGTATATGGGCGATGGATGCTGTGTGCATGTTTTGTGATGAATGAAATGGGAAGGGTATTTCACCAATATGAGCGTTGGTCCATCTAGAAAAGCAAGTAGTAGGCTTTAACCATAATGTACACACCAAATGTTCGATGAAATGTCAAGGTGAAGAGAATGATAATTGTTTTTAGAAAAGCATGTATGAATTTAAGGCATATGAGACTTCTAGGATTTATAATAGTGTGATTATTCACTTTCCATAACGGCATGAATATCCTTATGTTTTGAAACGAATGCTATTCCATATACTATTGAATTCCATATGTCAAATTCCAAGTAATAGCATGTACACAAAACCACGAGTACAGCATGCATGACTCGATTCACGAATACCATGACAAGGCCAAACGTAAGGGTTGGTATGAGAGGTAGGGCAAAACTTAAGATAAGTTTTGCCTCGCTTTTGACAAGAACAAGAACATGACATGAACAAGAACAACCAAGCAAGATGTTAGTGCGCCTCCAAGCATGCATGTATACCTTATTGTATTTTCTTAAGACGGAGTTCTATACCACCCTCCCTCACAAGCCGTATCTCATTTTCTTAAGAGGGGGTTCTATACCACCCTCAAAAGTTGTTCAAAGGCACTAACATCCCAAGTGCATAAGCATGTTTAAATTGCAAGCAAGCAAGTAAGCATGAGCATTTGCATTTCATGACATGACACGCATGAGATGACAAGACAAGCAAGACATGACCCGACAAGACAAGCAAGACAGAACATGACAAGATAAGTTTTCAAGCACGAAAAGAGTATTTTCAAGTCAAGTCAAGCACACGAAGATTTCAAGAGTTTTTCCCAAATGTGATGTGATGCAAGCATGCAATATAAACTGTTTTGCTTTCCTGTTATGGTATGAACTGCTTCCAATTTATTTTCATTGCTATGTTGCTAGGACTGTTGGTTAGTATTTGGTACCCACTGAGTATTCCATGCTCAGTCATACGTCTCATGTAGGTAGGTGTTAGTGGAGTGGCTGCTCCTTTTGACATTTGTGCTCCTGGTCCAGAGGAGTACATCGAAGAGGTCTCTACTGAGGAGTCTCACGTAGAGGGCTATTATTAGGTGGTAGATTTTAAATGAGTGTGGGTGAGCATGAGAGATTTATACCCATGTATTTTGGCGGGTTTTAGACTTCCCCTGTGCCATGTTAGTTTATGCTTCCGCTATTTGTCCTCTTTTGTACATGCTCCGAGTGTTTTGTAGGATGGTTTGTCAAGCATGTCACATAGGTCATGATAAGTCGTCTAAGATTCACTCTAACTCCTAGGGTGGGTTTTGGGTCACGACACTATTAGGGTACTTAGAGTTGTAATCTTGAGGCTAACAAGTCATACTTTCCAACTTGTCAAAGTTCTGCTTTCGCACATGAACTGGACAATCTTATACCCTGACATGCTTTAAACTAGGCTTTCAACTATTCCATAGCTCAAATGGAGTTTTGGAAACAGACTTAGAAGGTACCCTATTCAATAGATAAATAGCAGTCTCTAATGCATATCCCCAAAAAGAAATTGGTAAATCAGTATTATTCATCATTGAACGAACCATATCCAATAGGGTTTTATTTCTTCTTTCTAAAACAAATTAAGTTGAGGTGTTCCTGGGGGAGTCCATTGGGATAAAATTCCATTATCTCTAAGATAATCCATGAACTTATTTGAGAGTTACTCTCCTCCTCGGTCGGATCTGAGAGTTTTAGTACTTTTACCTGATTGCTTTTCTACTTCATTTCGGAATTTTTTGAACTTTTCAAAAGATTCCAACTTATGTTTCATTAGATA
This sequence comes from Tetracentron sinense, assembly GCA_015143295.1. Taxonomy (NCBI): domain Eukaryota; kingdom Viridiplantae; phylum Streptophyta; class Magnoliopsida; order Trochodendrales; family Trochodendraceae; genus Tetracentron; species Tetracentron sinense. The sequence goes on along the minus strand of CM026565.1, from coordinate 11,668,228 downwards.
TATGAAACCAAATCTGGAAAAATCATCTGTGAATGTTATGAAGTAGATAAAGCAACCTCTAGCTGAATGATTCATGGGTCCACATACATCAATGTGAATTAATTTCAATATACTAGTGGCTCTCTTAGGTTTGCCTGTAAATGACCTTTTGGTTATTTTACCTTACAAACAAGGTTCACAAGTTGGATAAGGTTCAACATGTAAATGGTTTAAAGGACCATCCTTTACCAATCTCTTGATCCTATCCAAATTGATATGGCCTAATTTGAGATGCCATAAGTATGTTGGATTCACAGAATCTCTACCTCTTTTCTGAGGCTTCACCCTTATAGACTTTTTATTGTCAATGTTATTAATAGAATTGCATATAGGTACAAGATAATAAAGACCATTTGTAGAACCCCGGATCTTCCATGTAAATTTATGGGTTTTAGATTAATGAAAAATAGAGGTTTTGGTGTTTTATGTGTATGTTGTGTTGGTTGCTCACGCTACGAGTACTAACATCCTCTAAAGGCCATTAATGTGAAAACAATAAGTGAATAGTGTTCTGAGGGCAAATGGTCTTGAATATATTTTGGGGTTTAAAAGAAATGAAAATAGTAAGGACCCAAAATAGGGTGTTGTGGGATGCTAAGGCCAAGGTGGAAAGAGTGGAAACCCTCTAGGTTGTCTAAGTCGAGAGTGGAAGCACTCTAAGGTGGAAGAAAATGAAGAAAATAGGCAAATAGGGAAAATCGGGCAAAACCAGTCTACCGAATTCTCTACCAGTCGACCAATAGCCTATCGGTCGACCGCTCCTCATTACCGGTCAACTGATCCCCCGAAATTTCTGTCAATTGGCCTGTTTTTGCCAAATCATTAAGGGTAAATGGGTCTTTTGACCTCCCCTTTTCTATATAAGCCCAAATTCATGGCTTGAGGGTTTCATAAACCCTCAAGCATACATTTTGGAGATTTTAGAGAAGGAAGAGAGGGAAGAAGCTAGGGTTTGCTCAAAGGAGTGTTTGGGTGATCAAAGGAGAGCTTGGATCTTCTTCTTCAAGGTTGGATTTCCTTCACCAAGCTTGGATCTCTTTTCTCAAGTCCCCACAAGTTATTCTCCAATCTCAAAGGTTAGTACACCCTTCCTAGTTAGCTTAGTAATAACATAGGTTTCCTTGAAAAGTGATTATGCTTTGATCTTGTGCATTCTATTCTTTAAAATAAACTAACGTTCCCTAAAAATATAGAAGATGAACTAAATATTGAAGGATGGATGGTATGAATGGGTGGTTGAGGCAATTGGATGCCATGCGGTTATGATAGATGTTGTGTGATGGAAAAGTTGGAAGGGTAATGAATGCACAATACACATACTCTTGATGTTTGATGAAATGTATGACAAGGAAAAATAGAAATTCAACAAATATATAAATGATGCATCCAAAGTGCTTGATGACATGCATGAATAAGAAATTAATGAATGTAATGAAAATTATAGAAGTATAGCTTGTGGAGCTTTCATAAATGTGAAATCGAGAAATTACTCTATGTGATTTATTAACTCCTCAATTGACTATAGAAGCTTGAAATGTGATGTGCTATTCCTTGAATTTCTCATGTCATCATGATTACCACAATTGTTATGCATGAGCACGCATGCATGCATGAACCGAGTATTTCTAAGTATAAGTACATATACAAGAAACAACAAGAACAAGACATATGATTCACGAAACGAATGATCAAGCTGGACATCGGGCCAGTCAAGGGTAGGGTATATCCTCGGATATGTCATACCTGGCTCACAAGAAAACAAGACAAGTTGATAATGCCGGACAGAGGGCCGGTCAAGGATGTTGGTGCACCTTTTCTTTTTCGCTGAAGGATACTTAATTATCTAGCTCACAAGTTGCTTTCTATGTTTCGCTGAAGGATACTTACGTATCTGGCTCACAAGTTGCTACAAGGACACTAACATCTGGCTCACAAGTTAAACATGACAAGGCAAGTCAAGACAAGCATGAAAAGACAAGTGTGATTTCAAACAAGAATAAAACAAGAAATGTATGATTCTCACGAGACAAGAACAAAACAAGAATGGGTTTTAAACACAACAAGCAAGTTTTGAAAACCACGAAAAGCTATTTTCAAGGACAAGTCATGAATCTTAAAATACTGATTTTATTCAGAGTTTTCGCATTTGTTCCATGCATGCCATGATCATTGTATTGCTTTAAATTTGAATTGTATTTATTTGTCACTATTGTATTTCATTATTACTATTGTTAGCTAGTAGCTTGTACTCGTTGAGTATTCCATACTCAGTGGTACATTTCATGTCGGCAGGTCTGGTGGATACCTTTAACCCAGAGCCATGGGTTAAAGAGGAATACGTGGAAGAAAGGGAGCCGCCTATCCCGTTGTAGCCACAGGAGAATAGAGATGTAGATGTGTGGCCATATCTAGACTATTGTGAGTAGGGTCTTATGGAGAGAGAGAGAGACTTGATCTTTGTTTTGTATTTTGGTGGTGGGCATGTCCATCTTTACTAAATGTGTTTTGTATATGAACTTGGAATACAGACCATGTATAGAAAAAAAAATGAAAAAGTTGGTTTTTGCTTCCGCACTCTATTTTGTATCGCTATTGTATTATGTTTTGCCTTGTTCATTACAAGATGGTTTGTCAGGTTAAGTACAGTCACACCTAAAGTACCCCTTAACTCCTAGGGGGTATTTTGGGGCGCAACACCACTAGACAATGTGCCCGAAATAATAAATTTATTATTGTACTTGATAATTACACTAGTATCAAAATCCACTAAATAACCAATAGATATTAAATTAGAAACAGAAATCAAATTTCTGAGCATGTCTGGCACATATAAACAGTCTTTCAAAACTAAAATCCTAACTAAAGAAAATTTTAAAACATAAGTCCTAATGGCAATCGCAGCAACACTTGCTTCCGTTCCCATCCTTATATTGACTTTCCCATCACAGAGCTTTCTGCTCTCCTGAAATCCCTGTAACATATTACAAATATGTGAGGTAGATCCAGTATCTACACACCAAGAGTTAGAGGAACCAACAATGAAGTTGGATTCAATGATGAAAGTTTCGAACATACCTTCCAAAGGTTTGTCCTTGAGGGATGCTAAGTAAAATCGGCATTGATTCTTCCAGTGACCTAGTTTCTTGCAAGAGAAGTAGACATTCTGATTCTTATCCTTGTCCTTCTACCCAGAAGATGCTTTCTTGTTGTTTCCTTTCTTACCTTTGAGGAACTTGGAGAAATTGGACTTCTTCCTTTTCTTGCCTTTGCCCTTAGGCTTGGCCTCGAAGGTCCAACTCCCTCTGCCACATATGCAAAGAGCTTAATACGCTTCATCAGGTCTTCAGCTCCTTAGAACATGTTTAGAAGCTCTGGCAAAGCAGTCTCCAACTTTTTCATGTTGAAAGTCAACACAAACACAGTAAAGGATTCCAAGAGAGAGTTTAGGATCGCATCTATTTGACTCTGTTGATCAAGATCTGCACCAGGAGTCAAGAGTTCATTAATGAACCCCATCATCTTGATGACATGCTCCCAGACTAGGCTACCATCAGACATCTTGGTTCCCATTAGTCCTTTCATAGCCAACTACCTAGCAGTCCTATTCAGTTCCCCAAACATCTCCCTGAGATTTGTCATTATGTCCTTAGCAATACTAAAACCCTCATGCTGTTGAAGGACATTTGACATAGATGCAAGAATATAGCATTTGGCTAAACTATTTGAGTCATGCCACTTTAAGGCTTTCTCAACCTGCTCTGGTGTTGCGCCCCAAAATACCCCTTAGTATTCCAAGTTTATATACATAATGAACAAGGTAACATAATATTATAAAGACAATAATCAGAGTGCAGAAGCTAAATCATAAGTACGGAAGCATGAACCAAAATTTTCTTTTTCTTTCCATAACCCATCTTAGTATTCCAAGTTTATATACACAACATATTGTCGCGACCCAAAACCCACCCTAGGAGTTAGAGTGAATCTTGGATGACTTATTATGACTTACATGACTTGCTTGACAAACCATCCTATAAAACCTACAAAGCATACACAATAGAGGACATAATAGCGGAAACATAACTAACATGGCACAGCGGAAGACTAACCAAACCTCTAAGTACATATATACTTGATCCAAGTTTTGAACAAAATGAAATCACAAAAGAAAGTGCGGACATGCCCACCAAAATACATAAATATAATCTCTCAATCTCACCCACAATCACCTAGAATCTACCACCTAGTAGTAACCCTCTATAGAAGGTTCCTCCACAGATTCCTCAACATACTCCTCCTCCACCCATGGGCCAGGAGGACAGATGTCAAAAGGAGCCGCCGCTTCACTATCACCTGCCGACATGAGAAGTACAGCTGAGTATGGAATACTCAACGGTACCAAATATTAACCAACAGTCATAGCATAATAATAACAGAGTAAAGCAGGAAGCAGTTCATATAATTAACAAGAAAAGTAAACAGTTTATAGTTCATGCTTATATCATATCGAAGTCGGAAATCTCTTGAAAACGTCATGTGCTTGACTTGACTTAAAATACTCTTTTCGTGTTTAAAACTTTTCTTGTCCTGTCCTGTCTTGCTTGATCTTGTTGAGTTATGCTTGTCTTGTATTGCGTGTCTTGTCGTGTCATGCATGTCATGCCATGGGTGTAGAACCCCGGAACCGAGTTCACTATGCTATGAATTGTGTTAGTGAATAGTGCCCTTATACCGGATCAAGCTCGATGACATGGAATGGGTCTGGGATATATTTTCGGAGCATGAAAATGTGGAACACATTGTGGATCGCTACCATATGAGCGGGTAAAGCAACATGGTAAGCTACCTCACCGACTCTAGCGATAATCTCCAACGAACTCACATATCTCGGGCAGAGCTTTCCTCTTTTCCCAAATTTCATAATGCCCTTAGTTGGCAAAACCTTTACGAATACCATGTCGCCAACCCGGAATTCAAGAGCTCTCCTACAAGTCTCAGCATAGCTCTTTTGTCGATCATGTGCGGCCTTTAATCTTTCCCGGATAAGTTTGACCCTATCTGCAATCTGCTCAATCAATTATGGGCCCAATACCTTCCTTTCTCCAACTTCATCCCAATACAAAGGGGATCTACAACATCTCCCATATAATGCCTCAAAAGGCGCCATCTGTGTAGCAGCCTGAAACTTTTGTTCATATATAGAACTTGTGCCAAGGCTTTAAGCCTTTATAAGCCTCCACTTTCTATGAAATAAGGATTTTAAATCCTTGTAATCTTAATTAAATATTAAGATAAGGTATTATAGTATTTAAAAGGTTTTAGGAATGTTCATGGATGTCTAAATAAAAGTGGGAGAAGTTATCAATGTTAAAAAGGGAAATGTCTTAACATTTTCCCTCAACTTGAAGAAGCTATAATGTTGTCACCACTTATCCAAATCGAGTGACTCTTGATTTTTTGGAACCCTCTTCTAGGTTCATGTTGATTACTTTTTTGATTTGATTCAGGGTTAAGTCAAACGTCCGATTTCCGAAATCGGATCTACAGCAAAAATGGGTTGATGAAACCCATTGGCATATCAATCGTCTTTAGAGCCAATTTTTGTAAATTAAAACTCAAAATTAGGATTCTTATAAAGCATAAAAATTGTTCCTCTTTGAAATACGAATCCAACGCAAGTTGAATCATCAAAATCCAATAAGGGAGTCAAAAGTTATGGCTGAAATACCGAAGCGCGTTTTTTTACAGAGCACCGATCGCTAGAGCGATCAATCGGTCCAAAACCGATTGATCGGTATCTATCGACTGGTCCAAAAATTTGTATGGGGAAAAATTCCAGAGAGGTGGTTTTTGATCGAGAGCTCGGTTAAAACACGAATCGCTCGGTCATAAGCACCGATTGCTCGGTCCTTCGCATTTCGCAAAAATTTCATTAAGGGTTTTTTGTTCTTTCGGCTACTGCATCCTAACTTTTAAGGGTTGGCTTGAGCCAAGGGTGTTCATAAACACCCTTAGCAATATTTTGAGAGAGAGGGAGAGAGAACCAAGGGTTCCTAAAGGGTTCTTCCCTTTTGAGAGAGAATCAAGGGTTGAGAACCCAAGATCATCCATTTGGCTTGGATTCTTCAAATCCAACCTCAAGCAATGCGTGGAGTTTCTTCTCCAAGCTCGGCAACATTTCCTACGGCATTTTTAAAGGTTTTCTTCCCCATCAAGCAAAGAATCCTCTATTCTCAAAGGGTTCCTTCTTCCTCAAGCTTGAAGTCCTAAATCAAAGGGGTTTTTCTTCATGATCAAGCCTTGAGCTCAAGGTTTGTACACCCTACTAACTACTTTAGTAATAAACTAGGTTTATTTAAAAGCATGATTGTGGATTGATTGAGTTAATTCATTTTCTTGAATTGTTTTATTAAACCCCTCAATTAAACAAGGCAAAGAAGAAATTGGGTATGTGTGAATGCATGGTTGAGGCGATGGATGCCGTATGGTGGGGGGAATGTTTTGTGATGAAAAATAGAGGATGGGCATTGTACACATAATGAACACACGTGTATTGTTGATGAAATGCATGAACTAAGAATGCAAATAAATGGTTAGAAATAAGTTGTATACCCAGTGTTTGATAAAATTTCTAAATGGGAATTAAAGGAATTAACTAAAGACTATGCAAGCATGATTCATATAGTTTTCCTAATTAGTGAATTTGATCAAATGCTCTACGTGTTTTCAAGAATGCTATAATGAAGTAAATAAATTATTGAATAAGGTCTATAAGCCTTGAAGGAGTCCTAGTCATGTTTAGAAGAGGTCAAAAGGGAAGTAGGAAAAGTCTAAGTAGTAGGAATGCGTGAAAATGGACTCAGTATCGAGTTTGTTGAGCAATGGATCGCTCGGTCCATATCGATCGATCGGTCCACAACTGATCGATCGGAAGCTATCGACCGGTGCACTTTTTTATATGCGAAAAAATTCCAGAGAGCTTTTTTTTGACCGATTGCCGAGTCAAATCACCGGTCGCTCGGTAGGCAACCGATCGCTCGATATTAGTCACCGATCGATCGGTCTATCGCGTTTTGCAGAATTTCATTAAGGGTCTTTTCATCTTTGGGGCTTTACACCCTTACCTCTTAAGACTTGCCCAAGCCTTTAGGGTCTCATTCACCGTACTTAGAGTATTTGAGAGAAAAGGAGAGAGGAGAAATGGATTTCTAACCTAGGGTTTCCACTTGAGAAGAAATCAAGGGTTTTGAGAAGCCACAATCATCCTCAAGGCTTGGATTCTTCAATCCAAGGTTCAAGCTCGTGAGGATCATGTTCTCCAAGCTAGGGCAGCATCTCCACGCACGTGTTGGAGGGTTTTCCTCGCTTCTTCAAGGTTGGTACCATATGATACCCTCCTAATCCACATTCTTCTTTCATTTCTTCCTTTTTATGATCCTTCTATACTATCTAAACATATAAATGCTATGGGATGAATGAATAGAGGATGATGGGCGATGGATGCCGTGTGGTTGTATTGTGATGAATGAAATGGGGAAGGGTATTGTATCAATAATGAATACACATGTATGTTGTGAACATAAACCCACCTAGAAAAGCATGGTGTAGGCTTTAACGAATAGTGTACACACCACATGTTTGATGAAAGGCCAAAGTGAAGAAAATGAGTTGTAAATCAAGAAATGCATGTTTAAAAGTGCATGAATTTGCTAGGGTTTATGATAGTGTGATTAATTGCTTTCCTTAAATGGCATGAATGTTTACTTGTTTAAAGTCATGATATTCTATGTATTTTTGAAATCTCAAATGTCATATTTAGTTCCAAATGAAAGCATGTACACGATCCCACAAGCATGGCATGCATACCATTGTTTACCGATATTTTCAAGAACAAGGTTTAGAGGTGGGACATATCTTACGATATGTTTTACCTCGCTTTTGACAATGACAAGAACAAGCATTGCATAGGAGGGAGTTCACACTTCCCTCCCTTCCAAGAGGGGTCTCCCCTCACTCACAAGTACATGTCATTGAAAGAAGGGTCTCCCTTCCCTCCCAAGTGCATCTCACAAGCGCATCTCATAAGTTACAAGATCAAGCAAGACAGACATGACAAGGTTTTCAAGTACGAAAGGGTATTTGAGTCAAGTCAAGTGCACGATGATTTCAAGAGTTTTATCAGCTTTTATGTGATGCAAGCATGAATATAAACTGTTTTACTTTCCTGTTATTATATAAATTGCTTCCTACTTATATATATTCCATTATTGTTATGCTGTGGCTGTTGGTTAGCATTTGGTACACGCTGAGTATTTCATGCTCAGCCGTACGTTTATGTCGGCAGGTACCGAGGGAGCAGCTGCTCCATTTGACATCTGTTCTCCTTGCCCTTGGGTAAAAGAGGAGTATGTTGAGGAACCTACAGAGGAACCTCATGTAGACGAGTACTACTAGGTGGTAGATTATGAGTGAGCTATGGGTGAGCTTGAGAAAGTATATTCATGTATTTTGGCAGGCATGTCCGCACTTTCTTTTGTGATGTCATTTTGTACAACTTGGATCATCTATATATAACTAGAGGTTTGGTTAGTCTTCCGCTGTGCCATGTAGTTATGTTTCCGCTCTTATTGTCCTCTATTGTATATGCTTCAGGTCTTTTGCAGGTTGGTTTGTCAAGCAAGTCATGTAAGTCATGATAAGTCGTCCAAGATTCACTTTAACTCCTAGGGTGGGTTTTGGGTCGCGACATAAGCATAACCCGTACATCACGATGTGACAACAAGTCCATGTGAGTTCAGGAAACCCCACGACTAGTAGGAACATATATGGATATCAACATATTTTTAAACAACTTTGGGATGTTTGAGGCACGCTTCTAGGTATAGATGCGCATTATTTGCAGCATGTCCTAGACCCAGTGCTCAGTCCCAAATGATTGGACGAGCTCAATGATGTCTCATGCATGTTTCTAGATACAGATGTGCGTTAATTCTACAGCTCGTTCTGGACTCAATGCTCGGTCCAAAGTTCTAGATACAGATGTGCGCTCATTCTGCAGCACGTTCTAGACCCAATGCTCAGTCTAAAAGGATAAAAAAATTATAACTCCAAGGATAATCATGCATGACATGCACTTTCATGCATACCATAAGCCTCATAAATAGCATACACTTCATACATACCATGCGCATCATGCATCTCATAAGCATCATCCATAGCATACACGTCATACATCACATAAGCATCATGCATCGTATACACATCATACATTTTCATACATGGCATACATTTCATACATGGCATGAACATCACACGTATAACATAAACATCAAATGCACATCTCATACGCATCATATAGATTGTAGAAGCATCATACATGCCACCAAAATTAAGAGGATTTTACTTAAATAACACAAAAAAAAAACTACGCATTAGTGCTAATCTTAAGCCAGTTAATGCCTTAAGTATATAACCGGTTAATATCTTAACCGAGTGTAAAGACTTAATGTCGTACGCTAGGAAACATTAATGGTATGCTTACATTATCTTATTGTATACCTTGATGTATTATTATGTATGTATAAACGTGAAATGATTGTTAAAATTAGGGATGAGATAAGTTGGGTTCCAAATTAGGCTCATGCTTTGCTATTGTCCTCAAGATTCGATCATGAGACGTGGCAATCGGGGTCACGGTTACCCTACTAGGGGAAATGGAGGTGACGCTCCAGTAGAGGATGAGCAACCTGACCTTACACAAGTATTAGGGTCGATAGCTGAGACCTTAGCTATGTTCATAGCTAGGCAGCCCTCTACCCCCACTCCTACTATGACACTTGTACCTACTCCTGCACATCATACCATGGGAATTGAGGCATTTTGGAGGATAAGGCCCCCGGTATTTTATGGTGGTATTGATCCATTGGTTGTTGAAGCATGGATCAGACAGCTGGAGAAGCTATGTTCAGTATTGTTGCCTACTGAGGCAGAGAAAGTCACTTGGGCTGCCTTCATGATGGAGGGTGAGGCCGATCACTTGAGGAGATCTGCCATCAGAACAAGGGACTTGACACGAGCGGATCAAGAATGGACTTGGGAAGAATTTCTTGATGTTTTCTACAAGAAATACTTCCTAGTAAGAGTAAGAGAAAAGAAAGAATTAGAGTTCCTTACCTTGGAGCAGGGGAACATAACAGTGGTAGAGTACGAAGCCAAGTTCTCCGAATTGTCGAGGTTCGCCCCATATCTAATAACCACAAAGGCAATGAAGGCCAGGAAATTTGAGAGGGGATAGCAGGCCCACATCAAGGATAGGGTCTCCATGTTTAGGCATGAGACCTACACCAAAGCTGTGGATAAGGCCAAGTTGGCAAAAATGAATGTTGAGGAATTCTACAAGAGGAGAGAACTATTGAGAGGCCAGTCTAGTGGCTGAACAAAGCTGGAGAGGAGGGCCAGAATGACTCCATACCAGTCCTCTGGACCTACGCAGGTGCAGAGCCATTCTCTTGCACCCCAGGCTCCTCGCCCTATTACTATGCAAGTTACTCGACAGGTGTAACCAGCATCTTCTACATCTAAGTTCGAGTTCTACAGTTATTGTAAGAGGAAGCACTTGGTTGGGGATTTTTGAGCTCTTACGGGAGCATGTTACCATTGCAGTGACACAGGACACCAAATTAGAGATTGTCCAAGCCATTGGCCACGCGCTCAAACCCAGGAGACTACACTCCCAAATCGATTGCCTACACAACAGAAGTCCTTTCAAGCTTCGAGGCCCCCATAGCCCATACAGCCTCCACTTCAAGCTAATGAGGGTCAAGTTTTTGTTATCTCAGGGCAAGGTGCTTAGTCACCTAATGATGTTGCATGAATGCCGAGAGATAGAAATTTGGGTTGGTAAAGGATGACGTAATGTTGTTGTGACGCCCCGAACCCGCGTATAGGGAATCAAGTTCCGAGACGCGCGTCCGTTCGTCAAATCATGCAAGCAGAAGACTTTACCCGTGAAAATACGATAAATTTAAACATTTATCAGATGCTTCCAAAAAGCAAATAACACCTGTCATCACAATAGTCATCATACAAACCATATACCTGTATTATTTACATCAAGTTTGTTTTATAAAAGTAGGCGCCTCTATCACGCCAGGTACAACTTGTACAAGCTTTCAAAATGTTCAAATAGACTTTTCAGTTACTAGTCAGCAGCTCCAAGATCTGCTGACACAAAAAGTAAGTGAGCTATGAAACCCAATAAAACCACAATCCTTCTAAACTATTTTCCACATAATAACACGCATCAATAATGATATAATAAACAGTTCAATTTGCATGTTACAGTAAAATAGAACAGTATATAATAAACTGTGACCCAAGGTCACTTAGGGTTACGTCACCCTAACCGAGGTTCCCGACCTCACATTACTTTCTAATTATGAAGTTCAGTTATGAATGTATTATATTACCAAGTTATCGTTTCGATATCAATCATGTTTCATTTCGAGTCCTGAGACTCTATTAATTGGCCACAGCCCACAAATGTTTAGCTTAAAGTCTCTAAATCCTAACCATAATACATTGAGTCATTTTGACTCACACACACGTTGTTCTGGCTTTCACCCGAACACGACCAAACCTTGGGTATACCAACCCAACTCACCCAGAATTCGACGATTCCATACCGAACCATGAGTCCACCAACTCAAACAAATACACCAACCCTGAGTATACCAACTCAGACCACTTCATATCCGAAGCTTACACACACAACATGGGCATTCACCCAATAAGGACAATACTTTTCCATTCAACTGACTGGCAACATCTACCGTGTAGTCGCCGTCATCGCCCTGGGTATCAGTCAAGAAGGAACCCCGACCAACCTGCCTACCGTCATCTTCTGGCTAGTCTACGGAGGAACCCCGACATCTTTACCAATGCCACCATCTCCTGACGTTCCACCAAGAAGGGACCCCGATAGACACGGTGCTGACATCTTCTGACCCACCCAGAGAGGAATCCCAGACTATACACTATCTGATGTTCAGCCACTTTAAACTCCCTAGGACTCCGACATCTCCTGACTATCAGTCACGGAGGAACTACGGGTCATGCAGGACACTGCCACTCCTGACCTAGTCCAAGAGGCACCACCGATGACCTAAACAAACAGACCGACATCTCCCGACTATCAGTCACGGAGGAACCCCGGGCCCTACTGGACACCGTCTCTCCTGACCTAGTCAAAGAGGAACCACGGATTATACTTAACCCTATTTAGATTTTCTAACCACAGGTTAACCCCAGTTAACCCAAGCCTCGCTTGATTAACTGAAATACTTGGGCCTCGCGCCCGTGAACCAACTCCGGTAACACACCGTCCCGTTAGGGAACGTTTTCAGGTTAATGAATGTCTTCATAGCCTTATACGACCTTCAAAATAACTTTTTGTTACCCTAAAGTGGCGATACAATTTACCCGAGACCCGATCTGGGCTCCCCGATGGACCACATAAAATCACAACATCACATAGGGGTCTCCGACCCTTTTTCATTCACGTCAAAAGACATGCATATACTTCACATGAAATAATATAGCAAAATAAGCGGAAAAAGAGAAGAAAAGAGAGGGGTTTTACCTGCTTCATGCGTTTCGAGGCAGCTAGTGCAAAAACGGGCACCGCCAACACGTCTGGGAGGGCGATCAACCCCAAGATAAAGCTCCTCTCTCTAACTTTCACTTTCTCTCTCTACCTTTTTTTCTCTCTCTCTACACGCAAATCAAAGCATCGGAGAAGAAATTAGATGCCGTCAACGCGTCAGGGATGTCAAAAAACCCTAAGGGGACCTCCCTTTCCCTTTCTCTCTCTTCCTTTCTCTCTCCTCTTTCTCTCTCTTCTTTTCTCTCTCCTCACTTTCTCTCTCTAAAAAAAATCTGGCAAAGCACTGTTTGCAACTGAAACCGTGAGCAAATGAGGGGCTGGCCCCCATTTATATATGCCTTAAATGGGGCTAGATCATGTGCAAAAGCACATGACCCAATTGGTGTGGAAAAAGTGGTAGTTGACTAAGTCAACTACCTTGACCAATTTGAACGGTTTGATCGGATTTTCCCATTTTTCATGTATAAGCTCTTCGAAACCCTGCTATATGACACCCGACAGTAACGAAACTTTAGGTGGCTAAACTTGGGGTAGTCTGACATCTACTGTAAAAATTTTGGGAAAACATACTGAGTTTTGACAGCTGCACTTTAGTCCGGAAGAAAATTGCAAAACCCACTAATTTTCTAATTTCGGACACAAAACACGTTGTCGCTTCTTCGTTTGAGATAACTAACTGCTGAAACGACAGACGATCATCCTCTCAACCGACCAGCACGCATTAGTGCCAACCGTACGGATTTCTATTAGGATCTCCAATAGATATTGGGTCCCACTTAATTTCTGGAAATATGAAAATTTTCCCTTTTTCTCAATTTTATCACACATAATGGCCCCGCGGTCCAGCGAAATGGTACCTGACGGAACCGATACGGTAGGGGTATATCTCGGTAGTCGACTGGCACACTGTGTGCAATTTTTGCCAAAAGATACTGAGATTTTCTTGGTGCACTTCAATCCCGAACAAAATCCATTTTTTATTAATTGAACAAATAATTAACTAATTAACCTCCATTAAGGACCCATAAACACATAATTTTTTATATTAAAATTCTGGGTCGTTACAGGTGTCTTTCAATATGTTGCCTACAGGTATAAACAAATTATATTATGTTATGGAAGATTTCTTACTTTTCGTGGGTGGTTAGTGACATGAAAAACCTAAGTGCTTTGCTAACAAGAAAGTGCCTAGTCTTGTGTTGGTTGATGAAGGATTAGTATGTCCTTAGTATAACTAGGGACAGAGTTCAAGCTTGCATGTGCGAAAGTTGTCCCCGCTTGATTTTGTGTCATCCAAATTTCGAGGGCGAAATTTTTGTAAGGGGGGAGAATGTAGCACCCTGGAACTTTTGTTCATATATAGAACTTATGTCAAGGCTTTAAGCCTTTATAAGCCTCCACATTCTATGAAATAAGGATTTTAAATCCTTTTAGTCTTAATTAAATATTAAGATAAGGTATTATAGTATTAAAAAGGTTTTAGGATTGTTCATGGGTGTCAAAATAGAAGTGGGAAAAGTTCTGAATGTTAAAAAGGGAAATGTCTTAACATTTGCCCTCAAATTGAAGAAGCTATAATGTTGTCATAGCTTATCCAAATCGAGTGATTTTTGAATTTTTGGAAAGGTATTGGAACCCTCTTCAAGGTTTATGTTGATCAATTTTCTTGATTTTGAGTCGGAGTTAAGTCAAACGTCCGATTTCTAAAATCGGATTTGCTGCAAAAATGGGTTGATGAAACTCATTTGCATATCAGTCATCTTTAAAGCCATTTTTTGTAAATTAAAACTTAAAATTAGAATTCTTATAACACATCAAAGTTGTTCCTCTTTGAAAGAAGAATCCAACACAAGTCGAATCATCAAAATCCGATAAAAGAGTCAAAAGTTATGGCCAAAATACCGAAGCACATTTTTTTGCAAAGCACCGATCGCTAGAGCGAATGATCGGTCCAAAACCGATCGATAGGTATTTATCGACTGGTCCAAAAATTTGTATGGGGAAAAATTCCAGAGAGGTAGTTTTTGACTGAAAGCTCAGTCAAAACACCAATCACTCGGTCCACTACCGATCGCTCGGTCTACTACCAATCGCCCGATCATAAGCACCGATCACTCGGTCCTTCGCGTTTTGCAGAAATTTTATTAAAGGTTTTTTGGTCTTTTGGCTACTCCACCCTTACTTTTAAGGGTTGGCTTGAGCCAAGGGTGTTCATAGACACCCTTAGCAATATTTTGAGAGAGAGGAAGAGCGAACCTAGGGTTCCTAAAGGCTTCTTCCCTTTTGAGAGAGAAATCAAGGGTTGAGAACCCAAGATCGTCCCTTTGGCTTGGATTCTTCAAATCCAACCTCAAGCAACACGTGGAGTTTCTTATCCAAGCTCGGCAACATTTTCTACAACATTTTTAAAGGTTTTCTTCTCCATCAAGCAAAGAATCCTCCATTCTCAAAGGGTTCCTTCTTCCTCAAGTTTGAAGTCCCAAATCAAAGGGGTTTTTCTTCATGATCATGCCTTAATCTCAAGGTTAGTACACCCTACTAACTACTTTAACAATAACCCAGGTTTATTTAAAAGCATGATTGTGGATTGATTGAGTTAATTCCTTTTCTTGAATTACTTTATTAAACCCCTCAATTAAACAAGATAAAGAAGAAATTGGGTATGTGTGAATGCATGGTTGAGGCGATGGATGCCGTATGGTGTGGGGAATGTTTTGTGATGAAAAATGGAGGGTGGGCATTGTACACATAATGAACACACGTGTATTGTTGATGAAATGCATGAACTAAGCACGCAAATAAATGGTTAGAAATAAGTTGTATACCAAGTGTTTGATAAAATGTCTAAATGGGAATTAAAGGAATTAAATAAAGACTATGCAAGCACGATTCATATAGTTTTCCTAATTAGTGAATTTGATTAAATTCTTTTTGAGAAAATTAATACCTCCAACTTTTGTGGTCGGTGAATACTACCAATTTTCCCCCAAATAATTAATGTCTCTAAATTACTAACAACTCAAGATCGTGAGTGGGGTAGTTGTTCTCGTGAATCTTCAACTTCCTAGATGCATAAGCAATCACTTTTCCACAACTCAATCATTTCTGAGACACATCACAATAGACTTCATGACTTCCCATTCCCAAGAGGATTGTTAAAATGAAGTTGAGGTCAATTGACTCTTCAATTCTTGAAAAGTCTTATCTCTTAATGCTGACCACTCAAATTTGACATTTTTCTTTGTTAATTCAGTTAATGGGGTAGCTAACCTTGATACTCTATCAACAATCTCCTATCATAACTGGCTAGCCTAGAAAACTTCGAATCTCCATGACATTAGTTGGCCTTTCTCACTTTGTTACTGCCTTAATCTTGGATGGATCCACTGAAATTCCATCATTGGAAACTATGTGACCTAAGAAATATACATTTTCCATCCAAAATTTGCACTTCAAGAATTTAGTGAATAATTGATTTTCCTTCAAGGTCTGGAGTATAATCTTAAGGTGTTTTCAATAGCAGGCTTGTTCCAGGAATAACGTCTATTGAAAAATCAATCTTCCGAACTGGAGCAAGTCCTAGTAATTCCTCAGGAAATATATCTCAAAAAAAATCCTTGACTACTGGGATGTTATAGATCATAGACTCTTCTTCCTTATCAATTCCTCGTATGACAAATTCAAAGATGCCTGGAACTCTAAAGGTTAATGTCCTAGACTTACAATCAACTTACCATATAGCGTTCTAAAATCCAATCCATCCCTAGTATGAGATTAAAATCTTTTATATCTAACATTAGGAAATCAACAGTCAATTGCACACTATTGTTTTGTATAAGACACTAATTGTAGAAGGTTTTGGTGCACAAAATCTTTCCAGATGGTGTGGTAATTATCATCATGTGCTCTAATGTGTCAGGCTTAATTCTAATATTCATAGCAAAATGGGAAGACACAAAAGAATGTGTAGAGACAATGTCTATTAATGCTATAACAGGAATTTGAAAAAGAAGTATCTTACTTTCAATAATGTCCTCACATTCCTTGGCTTCTTCCTGAGTAATAGCGAAGACACGACCTTTGCTTCCACCCGTCAATTGTTTCGGTAACTCTGGACAATTCGGCTTGATATGCCCCGACTTGCCACACTGATAACACGTTCTAGAAATCGCTCGACAATTTTCCGATTTATGACCCATCTTACCACAATGACCACAAGTTAATACTGCCTTTTCTGTATTCTTCTCTTGATTGTTTTCCTTAAACTTTCTTTTCTTGTTTCCATCTCCCGATGGTTTCTTATCCCAAGTCTCCCTGACTGGTTTCTTCCCTTTGTCCAAGCTAGGCTTTTGAAACTCCTCATGAACTCTTTCGATCTTCAAAGCCCGATCCAAAATATCTGTAAACGACGTAAATTGCTGAACTGCTAACTTCCCTCAGATTGCAGTCTTCAATCCTTCTTCAAACTTATCAATCCTCCATTGGTCATCTTCCACCAATCGTGATGCAAACCTCGAAAGTTCATTAAATTTTTGTTCATACTCACTAACAGTCAAACTTCCCTGGGTGAGCTGAAGAAATTCGATTTCTTTTCTCTTCTTCATAGCAGATGAAAAATATTTTCATAAAATAATTCAGTAAATCTTACCCATGGAATAGGCCTAAGGTTCTCAGGGATGGTTCTCTCAACTGTTATCCACCAGTGTTCAGCCTCTCCTTCTAACATAAACACAGCTAACTCGGTCTTATTTTCCTCAACACAGGCCATTGCCCTAAAAATCTTCTCAATACCTCGAATCCATTTTTCAACTACTAAGGGATCAGTAGAACCAGAAAATGTTGGCGGCGTCAATCTCTTGAATTGCTCTAACCGGTTTCCATTTCTTTGGTTCAAGGGTGGTACAACATTAGCATTATTTAGGTTCTGCTGTTGTTGTATCAGGTTTGCTAGGGCTGTTATGGCTTCAAAGGCTCCAGCTAAGGTGTCATTGGGGGCTCTCCTAGGCGGCATGTTTTCCTATTTAAAACAATAGTATAATAACTTGAAAATACAAACAATCAAGCAAACAATTCAACCAAAAAAAATCATAATATATAATTCAGATAATACATTTATTGGAAGATAAACTTCAAACTTATATTAATAATCCATAACCTATATATATAAGGCTCTAAATGGTTTTCCTAGATCCCAAACTAAAAGCCTCAGAATTATCTCCCAAAAATTCTTCCCATAAATCTTCATCTCCTAGAGGTTTACTTGTTACCTCATCTTCCGAGATATAATCATTTGAATCCATTTTTTTTTGTCGCTAAATGATCAATAAATCCAAAAAAATGATCAAACTTTAATATCTTTCATTAACATCATTTCGAAGTCATCAAAATATTTTAGAATACTATCATTCTCAATCATATCCTAAAGATATAACTATTTTTGTCCAACTCTAAATGATCATATCGAAGTTATCCACAAAACTTTCCTCAAATTCATCTTCACCATTATTAGGATTACTCATAATTTCTTCCTTGTAGTTTGCATCTATCATCAAAATAACCATTAATATAATCCAATCGTTCTATGATCTAGTTTGCATAATCATCTCGACCAGTCTTTCTATGATCTAGCTTTCATAATCATCTCGACTAGTCATATCATCTAATCAATGCACATTTTCCCTAGTCTATACTATGTATCTATGTATAATATAGGTTTTTGTTTGTGTATATCTATGTATAAAACTAAGTTTTATACCTAGGGACATGTTATGATGGGAATTGCCTCGCTCTGATACCAACTGTCACGACCCGACTTAAACTTAACATTTCGCTCATGAAATGTAAGAGTAATTCGTCCGTGAGATCCTCTTTTCTCATATATTGCGGAAGCGTAAAATACCAAGGGAATTTAAAATTTTAAACCCTTATTTTCTTTCCATTCGCAATAGCCATCATATTATGTCCATAATTAAAGTTAAGGTTTACATAACCAAATTAATTACATCAAAATCAACATATAACAGCATAATCAAAAGCGACTCCGTCCTTTCTCGAACGTCACTTTTAAGTTGTTTTTTCACCGTTCATCTGGCGACATAAAAGGTCAGTGAGCTATGAAGCCCAATAAGAATATTCAATAACATTATGCTAGATAATAAAATAGAATAAGCATAATATAACATTTAATAATAATCAGAATATATTATTAACAATTTTTCAGTATTCCCTTTGTCATTTCTTTTAAACATATTTTACTTGGATCCAATTTATCTTAATCTTGTCTTCCAAGATAATTGCCGATAGGTACACCTCTTTAGGCTCAATCCCTCATTGAGTTTTTATTGACCCATCCTGAGTTTTTGTTTGCCGAACGGCCTTCCTATTCCACACTATTATCTTGAGACCTTTTAAGATAAACATTATTTTATCTTATCCTACCTCTTTAGATAATTGCCGATAGGTACACCTCTTTAGGCTCAATCCCTCATTGAGTTTTCATTGACCCATCCTGAGTTCTTGTTTGCCAAACAGTCTTCCTATTCCGCACTATTATCTTGAGGCCTTTTTCTAAATAAACCTTATTTTATCTTTTCATTATTATCTTCTTTCTACCTCTCTAGATAATCGCCGATAGGTACACCTCTTTAGGCTCAATCCCTCATTGAGTTTTCATTGACCCATCCTGAGTTTTTGTTTGCCGAATGACCTTCCTATTTCACACTATTACCTTGAGGTCTTTTTATGATAAGTGTATTTATCTTTTCTTAATCTTTTCATTCCTATCTTATTCCACCTCTCTAGATAATCGTCGATAGGTACACCTCTTTAGGCTCAATCCCTCATTGAGTTTTCATTGACCCATCCTGAGTTTTAATTTGCCGAACGGTCTTCCTATTTCACACTATTACCTTGAGGTCTTTTTAAGATAAGTGTATTTATCTTTTCTTAATCTTTTCATTCCTATCTTATTCCACCTCTCTAGATAATCGTCGATAGGTACACCTCTTTAGGCTCAATCCCTCATTGAGTTTTCATTGACCCATCCTGAGGTTTTGTTTGCCGAACGGCCTTCCTATTTTACACTATTACCTTGAGGTCTTTTTAAGATAAGTGTATTTATCTTTTCCCTGCCTTCCCATTAAAACATTTTAAGATAATATTTTCATATACATCATAACATTATGATCGTATAACTTTGATTCTAATTATCTTTATTATAGCTATCTCATGACTATAATTTCATAACTTAAAATCATCATTTTCCATACTTTAATTACATTCATTTCCTTATCATAGCATGTAATATATGTATAAAATGTAACATACTATTATAGTATCATCATTCTATCTCATTAACATGTTACATAATATCTTCTTATTATTTTTCCAGCAATTCCATATAAAATTATTATACTATTTTTCTTAAGGATTTCAATACAATATCATCATATCATTCAACATTTTACCATAGTATTATTATACTAATATCTAGTATTCCTTATACTATTTTCTAGAAATTTAACATAGTAATACCATGCTATTTTCCAGTATTTCTTGTACACCATACTATTTTCAAGAATTTTATCATAGTAACACCAAACTATTATCCATAAATATAGTAGGATATTCATCATTTTTACTAACCACCATTCTAAAATATCATCTAGAATAATATCACCGAATATCACTTACACTTTTTACCGAAACAGAAGTAGGGCTTGGCACGATGCCTTTCTTCTTTCCTTTCTTTCTTTCTTCCTTTTCTCTTTCCTTTCTTTCTTTCTTTCTTTTCTCCCTTGCTCTCTCACTATTCCCTCATGGTTTGGACGTTCACTTGGAGTGAGGCACAAGGGTTGGGTGTGTGGGGTCTCTAGTCTCTCTAGAGTTTGGCACAAATGGAGTGAGACACAAAGTGGGCGTGGGGTCTTCTTTATATAGGCAAGGGTCTTGCACATCATTAACTCTTGGTTCACTCCCCTTATTAAATCCTAGTTCATGAACTCCATTAAGCCCATGCATCTAACTTAATGGGTTCATTCCCATAATTAGAATCAACTTATTTTAGTTCATGAATCACTTTAGATTCATGACACATGTCACTAACCTAACTGTAGTTGAACTTTAACCCATGGTTAATCTTATTATCTTCATGTATAATACATGCATCATATTAAATTAGATGCTTTCCTAAGTTAACTTTATGGCTATATCCTTAACCTAGATTCATGAACTAACCAACTAAGGTAAGTCACTAACCTAAGGTCAGCCTAGTTGGGCGTGTACACTTTCTTTTCAAAGTATTTGTCTTAACTAGCTAATGTGAACACAATCAAATAGCCAAGGGGGTTTGGACGTGAGGTAAGGTTCATGCACATAAATGAGACCTTTGATCTTCCTTTTGGTTTTTCACTAGGTCTATACATACACTATATTTATCATCCTTAGTGTATACTTAGGTGATACAGCTCATCTTGGACGTTTTCTACTTGAGGTGCTTGCCACATTTTTTTAACTCATGATTAATGATTCATGCTACTAACCGAGGTTACTTATCATAGTTTATGCAACTTATCTCAGAATTTTCTTAACAAAAGTAAACCACATAATTTATGGCTCACCATGGTTGGGCGTGTACATCTCCCTATCCTAAGAATGTCTCACTTTCATTAAATTCTAGAATTTAGATACCTTCTTTAAATCTCCAAACATGCATAACCATTAATATGGTTCATGTTATTAACCTTAGTTACACCAAGAGTTAACTTCTTGTTAACTTTTAAACTCAACCAAAGGTGGACGTGTACATTGTACATAGCTTAAGGGTTAATGTCCTAACCACTAGGTTCATAGATTTATACCCATGGTTAACTTCACTCACTAAGTGGGCGTGAGCTTTGGTTCATTTCCTTTATATTTCTTTGATCAAATCCACATGATCATCAACACACTTTCTTAACTCCAATAGTTAACTCATGATTAACCCATCGTAGTTGATTTACTCTAACCCTAGTTAATCTTGAACGTCCCCTTTTTGTGGTGTTGACATGTGGCACTTGCCATGTGTCCTCCTTAACTCATGATCAACTTTATCATTAAATAATTGGGCATCACCCTAGGATATTGCCACTTGTCATGATCCAATTCACTTTAGTGTTAAATACTTATTTTAACACTAAGCTTTATACCTTAAGCTTAATATATACTACATTATCAACTTATTAAGTAATATAATGTCTTATATACTTAGATAATACCATGAATTACTAATTATTCAGTCATATACTGAATATATATAATATTTTTATTTCTAAAAATATTGGGGTCGTTACATGGTAAGTGACCTAGATAACTTTATCATATACCTTAGGTGATTAGAAATTGACTTAAGTTAATTTAAATGGATTTTTGGATGGCTGATTGGAGTTTGGAATAGGCTTTGTGCACAAAAGATCATAAATCATCACAAGCCGTTCAAACGGTCTGCTAGCCGTTCGAACGGCCTATTGGAAATCAAATAATAGTAGCCTTCCTGGTACATTGTTTTTCACTCGAATCTCATACCAATCTCTAGGTTGTTCGAACGCCCTACTGGTCGTTCGAACGAGCCTCATATTTTGAGTTTCTAAAGTCATCTGAACTTCGTTTTTGGCAAGGAAATTGCCTTGACTATTTAAGTAACGATCTCTTAGCTAATTTTAAGGTTGAAGTGAGAGAGTTTAGAGACTTCTCTTAATATTCTAGGGTTTTTGGTGGATACTCTTTATTCTCCTCTCTCCTTCTCTAGAGTATACAAGATTGAATTATTCCATCTTGTTCTTGCATTAGTTGATCTCCGGTATGTTCGAGATCCCTGTAGAAGACTGTTAAAACCTTCAAATCAGTGTGTTTATTATGTGTGAGTGTTTGGTTGGCATGAGCCAAAGCCGTCGAGGACGGAGATTGATCTTTGGAGATCGTGGTTGGATACTTTGAGAAGCGTTGGCTGGTGAAGAACCGAAACTGTTGTTGCAGAGATCGAACAAGGAGTTTGTGGACTTCAAGACAAAGAATTTGTACCGAGGAACATTATTTAGTGTCCGATTGGGTAAGGTTCGAGTCTTGTACTTGCTAACAATTCTCATAGTTGATTTTGTGTTGGACTAGATCTCGTGGTTTTTCCCAGAAGGGTTTTCCACGTAAAAAATCTCGTGTGTTGTGAATTGTGTGTTTTCTACTATTTCCGTACTTGATTGCTTTGTTTGCCATAACTCTGATTAATACTTTGTTAAAATTAAGATTGGTAGAGATTGCTAGGAAGGCCTATTCACCCCTCCTCTATGTCAAATGAATCATTAAATAAAGATATTTAAAACTTCACTGGTCTTGAACAACCAAAAGAACAGTAACACTAGACTAATATTGACACCATTTTGACATCGGAATTAAGTCATTACAAAATACGACTTTACATGAAGGTACTGCATTTGCTTATGATGAGTTATTATGATGACTAATTGTTGTTTCTTATGTAAGCTTTTGAATAAAAGTTCAAAATTTCCCATATTTTTGGCGGGCAAAGTCTTCCGCTATGTGTAATTGACGAGCGGAAGTGCGTCTTGGAGTATAATTCCCTAAGGCACGGGTTCAGGTCGTTACAATTAGTGAATTTTAACTAGGGTTTAAAAAAAAATATTTTTTTTCTAAAAATAAAGGATAGGTGGGTAAACTTTAGAGGTAGATGAATCTTAACTACAGTTAAGGGGTGTCAAAAGAGACACATGGCAACCTCAAGAACATAATGAGACTCCAACTATGGTTAAGATTCACCGACTCCTACGGGTTCACCCACTTATTCTTGGTTTTTATAAAAAAAAATATTAATTTCTTTTAAACATTAATTAAAATTCACTAACTCCTAGGGTTTTTTTTTCTTCTAAAAATAAAGGATAAGTGGGTGAACCCTAGGGGTGAGTGAATCTTAATCACAATTAAGTAGTGTTAAAAGAGACACATGACGACCTCAATAGCATAACCGGACTCCTCGCTCTCTTGGCAAAATGCTCCGAAAGAAGAACGTCTCGCCAAAGCCCCGCCAACCCCCTTTCTTTGTTATACCCAAAATGTCTCTAAAGCTTTTTGGTTCTTAAAATGTCTCAACATCATATTTTAATAGAATTAGTCTAGTGATACTCCCAAAGTGTACTCCCAAATATACTCCCAAATCTTATCCGTTTATTTCAATTATTAAATGGTTAAGATTAGAGCTGATGTGGCATTAGAAAATACAAAATAAGCCAACTCAAATCTTGACCCTTAGTGGTTAAACAGTTAGGATTAGGGAGTATATTTTGAAGTATATTTGGGAGTACCTATAGACTGACTCATTTTAATAAGCAACATGTCTCTCACAATTTATTTTCTCTAAAATGTCCCTCAAGTTTCTATATCCAAAATATTTCTTAATTTTTTAAAATCGAAATGCCCTCATGACTAGGATCCCTCTCTTCCCAGTCTCTCTCCCCTTCCCTCTCTCACGTGCATCACACGTGCCACCCATTAGTCTTACATAATAAGAATATTATTTATACAAATATGAACTTTTTCTAAAATTTGTAAGTAACATTGTAATTTTTTTACCTATACGACAATAATAAAGTAGTAGGTATTCTCTACCTACCCACCTGTGTCGGTTTCGGGTACAGGTACCCTTTTGTTGAAGGTTGTTTGAGCTTTTCCTGGGAGTATGGCATGGGTTACTTCAGCGCTGTAGCGCCTGGTACTCGGACATTGGCTCGAGGCATTTTCTCTACCCCTTCTTACCCTGAAAAAAAAGGTCACCTTGCGTCCTTGAACCGATAACCATCTTTCGGCTAACCTAGCCTCCTCCGTCTCTCGGGACCAACAAGGGGTAGTACAGGAATATTCACCTGGTGTCCATCGACTACGCCTTTCGGCCTGATCTTAGGCCCTGACTCACCCTTCGTGGAGGAACCTTGCGGAGGAACCCTTAGGTTTTCGGGGCATTGGATTCTCACCAATGCTTACGTTACTCAAGCCGACATTCTCGCTTCCACTTCGTCCACACCTGCTTGCGCGGGTGCTTCCTTCTAAGGCGGAACGCTCCCCTACCGATGCATTTTTACATCCCACAGCTTCGGCAGATCGCTTAGCCCCGTTCATCTTCGGCGCAAGAGCGCTCGATCAGTGAGCTAATAAAGTAAAATTTAAACTTAATCTATATTATATATTCTATAGAAATAGGATGCCTAGGTGACATCCTATTTGAACTCCATTTTAAGATTTGTGATGCCACATCATAACATAGTGGGAGCCATAAATACCCTCTCTTAACTTCCCATTTTCTCTCCCCATTATTAACTCTCTCTCATGCCCCAACAGATTCTTCTACTCAACAAAGACCTTCTCTCTCTCCCCAAATCCCAACTCCACTTAAGTGGGACTCATAAATACCCTCTCTTAACTACCCACTTTATACCTTTTTTTTAATATTAAAAAAAGAATTAATATTTTTAAAAAAAACTAAGGATGGGTGGATGAACCCTAGCGGTGGGTGGATCTTAACCAGAGTTAAGGGGTTTCAAAAGGGACACGTGGTGATCTTAGGGATGATTATCGGATTTGCCAAATACGGTTATCACTGTAGAGGATTTGGTCTCTTGATATTTTTGTTTTGTGGTTTATACCATCTGAATTTCATAGAAGATGAGAAACCTTACAATTTTAGAATTATACTTTATCAATTTTGATTATTAAAAAAATCATATTTTTCATTAATTTTTTCCTTGTAGACTACTTTCCTAAATTTGTACTATTCTCTTACAAAGTTTATTTACTTTTTAATCAAATGATTTTAGGAGTGCTTGATGTTTTGGTTTTAAGGTTTATATACCAACTAAAGTTTCAGATTTTAAATTTTAATTACAAATTCTTTCTAATTTTTTCCCATTTTCGCAATTGGATGGAAGATTACATTGGATACATATAGAGTTCATGATTCTTCAGTTAATGTATTTTTCGTTTCATATCTCATTAGTTGAGATGGTTTTTCTTCCTTATCTTGCACACACATATAAATACATATCTTAAAATATATGAACATGCATGTTTATCTTATTCTACTTTGTGGCGGTGCATTGCACGAGGGTTTTACTAGTAAATACCTATATTTGTTAGAGCTCGTGTGTTAAAGTTGGAGCTCGTTTATTAAATAAACAAGCTAGCCAAACTCAAGCTTGATTTTCAAGATCGTTTACACTTATGTTATGTTTGGTTGCCTGAAAAATTGATGAAAATATGGAAAAGAAAAGAAATTTTTGATTTTTAATATAATTTTTAGTTGTGTTTTGTCTTAATTTTTTTTTTTTCCCTGTTTTCACTTATTTTCTCGACAACCAAACATAGGGTTAATAACTTCAACATCTCAATACTCGGATCGGTTCGATTACACTCCAATATATCAGGGTATAGCAAGAGACAATCCTAAATCTCGCCCAACATAGGACATGTGGTCTGCACAGAGGCTGCATGATTACCACGTTGGGGAGCAAGACCTCTTTCAAATTGTTAGGGTTGACCCAGTCCTCCAGGGCTTCTCATCACGCACGCATCCGTGACACGTACGACCCCCTTTTCGGGTTCAAGTAACAAATCCTAACCTATCTTTTTTATTTTATTTTTTTCGTGCTTTCCTGTGCTTGCATTGCCCCAACAAAACCAAAATCGAAACAGAAACCTTTCTGGTTTTTGTTGTTATTATATCCTCTCTCGTCTCGTCGTTTTCCCCTTTAAGGCTTTGAACTTCTCTCATGGCATTTCACCATCGCTTCTCTCTTTCAGGTTCGGTTTCTCTCTGTCTCGATTTTTCTATTTCTTCTCCTAACATTTTTTTGGAGCACCTGAAATTCTGGGATCTTAGTTGCACCTATTTTTGTTTTCTCCTCTAATTGCTTGCGCCTCTATTTCTCTCTGGCATCAAATTTTTTTTTTCTGAATTTAATTTAGGTTTAATCTGTTCAAGCTCATCATTTGCTTGATTGCTTCATCATCTATTTCAATATATATATATATATATTGATATATATTGAAATTTAGCTCTTGCGCATGTAATTAGATCTATCTGCCTCGTTTTTATTTGAATTTACGTTCTTCCGCAGTCTAGGATTGAAGATTCTTAAAGGGGGTGGGTGATGCGGCGAATAAGGAAACCCTGGCTTTGATTCGCATGCGCGAATAGATTTTCTGTTTTATTAAACCCTTAAAAATCTTATTTGGTAATCTTTTTTGATTTAAGAGAGCAGAGGTAGGGAAAGGCATACAACATCATGGGCTTTCTGAATTCAGTTTTGTCTACAAGCGGAGCGCAGGTTGATGATGCTCCCGCCAGTGGTGGGGGCCTCAGGTGAAATCTCCTTGCCCAGATTTTGATCTGTTTTTACTGTGTATATCTATTATCTAGGGAGGATTACTGCTCTGCAATCTGCATGCCATTAATCATTGATGTTGTTCTGTGTAAGTTCATTATATCAATGATGAATTCACGATTTATCTTACAAGAAGCCTTGAAAGTTTGCATTTGAGCTGATCCTGATCTATGTCATAGTTCTCAATTCAATTGATGGAACTGGCAAAAGACCTCAAGTTTACTTACCCAAAAATAATACTATCAAGCAATAGAAATGGTGGGCGTTATCTGATGACTAGAATAGGGAATTTTACTGGTTTAATGCAAGTCTGATGCTCTGTCAGTTTAGCAAGGACCAACATTTATTCGCCTCACATTCCATCCCAACGTCGCTATAGTGACAACTATTCTTCATCTAATTGGTTTCCGTTAACCTGTATTCACCATGAAGTAAATTCATTCCCTGTAAATATTTGTCGTGTTTGGCACACGTCAATGCTGCTATGAGGAAGCATTTAGCAGATTGTGACACTACATCTGACAGTTCATGATTTTTGGATCAGTTGATGTAAGTAACCAAAAAGTGTTAGAATGTTGTGGATTGAGTGTAACCTTAAACAACACCTGACACAGGTGCGAAGAAGTTTCCTTAAATTTTCAGTGGCAGCCTTCAAAAGTTTGAACATGGAGACATTTTCCTACAGTTATTTAGGTCTAATTAGATAACGGCAAAAAAAGGAAAAATTAGTTGGACGTTATCAAGTCAAAGTGGTCATTATAGGAAAATCATCAATTTAGTTCCAGTCCTGATCAGTTAGGTGAAGAAGAGAAACTTTGAAAGAACCTGTATAGTAAGCAGTTAAGATTTACAGTAACCTGGGTCACCTGGACAGTTTTACTTTTGGTCTCTTATTCTGCCAACCATTTGGGCCACTTGGAGACTTCCTGACATGATCAATACTCCTACCATGGTAGGAAACCTGGTGAATTGACCTGGGGAGCATCCTAAGTTAATCCATTGTGGGGCAGTTAATTCATAATGAGAGAAAATCTGCCTTTAATTTTGCTAAATTATTGTCCTATTAATAGGCATATTGCTTATATTCTTCTCCTATATGTTCCAAAAAGACTCATGCGAATTAAACAATAAAGATTTGACATCAGGTTTGATAAGAAGCTACTAAAACCAAGATTTGATTTTAAAATTTAGATTCTTGAGTTATTTTGGGTGCAATTCTAATGAATTTTCACACTTAAAGCTACTTTGTGCTTGCCATATTTTGGATTAATTATGTAAGATTCATTTGACTTGGATTCTTTAGTTGTTTCGAAATTATAGCACATGTTAATATGGATCTAATCTAATCAATATTTAATAGAAGATCTAAAAACCTGGCAACTCTCATTACTACAGTCTGTAGAGTCTTTATATCCAGTTAATCTCATTTTCTGTATTATAGGTTTTTGGAAAATTTTACACCGGCAGCTGACCTAACATAATCCTCCTTTATTTGGGCTTTAGCCCTATTAAGCAGTGCAATCTGGTTAAACTCATCATCTTCTTTTTTTTTAATTATTTTTTATTTGGTTAATCTCATAATTTCATAATAATTACTATATATGCTTACTAAGTCATAGTATGACAGTATGAGTAAAAGAACGCATTTCTGCTTCTATTGTAATTTATGTATTCGTATTTTAATAACCTGTATATAAAAATTCTCAACCTCTTGATGAGAATGAATTAATTTTCCCAAGTCCAAGTCAATGGCCTGCACTCATCGTTGGATTCACCAGGATTTCTTGAAATAATTTCTATACGCATATGGATGAAGTTGTGCACGGTGATGCCATCCAAAATGCGAGTGTGTCATGTACTAACAAGCACAAGGAGACATTTTGTGTGGGCATCAAAAGAGTTTTTAACCCAAAGTGGTTTATCTTACTATAAAATCCTTCTTTAAAAATTCATTTTTTTCCTTTTGCAAATAGTAGATCTTCTCAATTTATGAGATTTCCTTTTTCTATTTCCTTTCTTTTTTTAGTTACAGGTACTAAGATCAACTCTTAAAGAATCATAAACCATGCTTCTTTTTTTTCCTTTTGCACTGGCCCCATCCAAATGGTCGCAATTTGTTCTTCTCTTTTATCCATATGTACCCGAAATAGGCAATTCTTTTATACACATTTGTTTTATCATATAGGCAGCAATGGAGTGTATGGCATAATACTCTTTTAGGCTAGGATCACCATAAATAGTAATTTCTAGTATTATCTTTACTGTTTGACAGGTAGTTGCAATAAAAAAAAATGTTTGATAGGTAGAGGGTCTTAGCTATATACTGAAGAGTTGCATTTATGGAACCTGTAAAAATAAAAGGTGAATTTTTGGCATTATTATGGTAAGTAATTATAACATAGATAATTATAGTAATAATGAATGGAGTGATTGGCTATAGTTGGCTTACATAATGCATACATACAGTCAGTTACGTGTATTTATTATTAAGTGATAATAACATGTATAAATGCAATGTTATGTTTTCCATATTAACTTGTGTAGAGGAGAGTACAGCTGGAAACCTACGGTAGAGGGGAATATACTGTATTTTGTTGAAATACTGCCTTTGCTGCTCCTGGATACTTATTTGTTTTGAAGGATTTGTGCACCATTGTATTGCTTCCTTTGAGTAAGATATCATCTTACTCAAACAGGGTGAGTTGACAAAAAAGAGACATACAACACCGAAAATAACAAGATTAGAAAAGACCATAACAGCTTTATTCAAAATATTTAATGGTTCAAAGTTTAGCTGTCAGGTTTCTTTTTCAATTCATCAGTGCTGCGTAGATTTTATGCCGACCTATTCCCCCAAGATTGCCTGATCAACTGTGCTTTGAACCATTAACCTAGAAGCCAAATAACAGGATTAGAAAACACCATAACAGCTTTATTCAAAATATTTAATGGTACAGCTTAGCTGTCACGTTTCTACTTCAATTCATCAGTGTTAAGTAGATTTTATGCCGACCTGTACTCCGCAACATTGCCTGATCAACTGTGCCTTGAACCGTTAGCCTAGAAGTCAAGCTTCTCATCCCCTCCCCAGAGGTCCAGTTTAAATTCTCAGCTTCACTTTTAATACTAAGGTAGTGAAACCATGGAATATTAGTAAATGACCATGATAATCACGAAGAAAACTTCGGTTTTAGCACAAAGTAAACCACTTGTCAGCCATACAACTTACACATAGTTTGGATGTCCATGCATTTATGTAATTTTACTCAAGCAACATACCATTGTGAGCCAGATCCTCTATTTTGTAGGGTTATAATATTGGATAACTTGTTGGTTCCTACGTAATCTTTATTGTCCACTGTTTTAATTTTCGGAGGTAACCCAAAAGTTCCTTTGTTTTGGTTTAGTTTACGATGGAAGAAATACTTCCATGCACTGCATTACAGCTTGGAAGGCTAAAGTTCTTCATGTTATTGAAACGAGATCCTACCTCTCAACCAACAAGTCTTGTCCTGTCTTATTAAATGATTAAATGAATATCCAAGTAATGGTTTGGATGATTTGGCTTATATTTTCAACTGACAATTACATCTTTAATGTTTATTTGGAACTCTATAAATAAGCGAGAGAGCGAGTTGCATCACAGAAGATTCTTTTTGTGATGTGAAATGCATTAAATAAATTCATAGATTTTTTAGATCTTTCTTATCTTCCTAATGATGATGAAATGGATTAACCGAGAAATGATGCTTGGCACAGACTTTGGTTCTTACATAATTAAATTGATTTTAGTTACTCCGAGAAATGTTGGTGGTATTGACTCTGTATAAATTTAACTTCGATGCTTTTTGGAAATATCATCCATAATAGTAGGAGTGTTCATGATGTCTCCGAACTAATTGACAACCTATTTTGTAAGAACAGTCAGAATGGAAAATTTAGCTATGGATATGCAAGCTCTCCAGGGAAAAGGGCTTCAATGGAAGATTTCTATGAGACCAGAATTGACGGTGTCGAGGGAGAGATTGTTGGTCTCTTTGGAGTCTTCGATGGTAGGTACCTTAGGTTTGTGTATTTATATTTTCCCTCTAATGGCAGTACTTTTAATTAATATCTTATGATGGATTAAGATTATCTTTGCAGACTTTGAACATATTTTTCCCATAATATTCTTATTGCTTTTCATTCTCCATGCCTGATTTGCTGATGTAGAAAAACATCATTGTTTTGATAAGTAATGAGAGAATTCTATTAATATGAATAAGAATTTTCTAAGTGGCTGTGAATAGAAAAGACAACATAGCAATTAGCTCAAGAATGAACTGAAGGGACTAGGCAAAATGTCATGTTATGTTATATACAAAAACAGGCCCAACTAAACCAAGAGCAAGAGACAGCCCCATCGTGGACTAGTCCCCTTCTGGAAGGAAAAGCTTGGCTAGGTCCACAACTTTGGACTCTTCCAGATTAGAGCACCCCCCAAAAAAGTAGATTTATGATATTAGTCCAACTTCCTCCTCGAGGTAGGATTAGTCCTAAAAAATTGCCTTGTCTCCTTATTTCAGATGCATATTTCTCCTGGATTCAGTTTTCAAATCAAAGATATCTTCTGATCAAGGTTCGTCATGGTCCCACTAAACAAGCAATCAATAAGACGATTGGGAAAGACCTAGTAAGCATGAACAACCTATAGAAAATGGTTCCATAACCACCGTCTTCTGTGAATAACTACAAAGGATGAGCAAGTGATCAATTGACTCCTTTTCAATAGAAACTAGGGTTTGGTGATTTAGGGTCTGTAAAAAAGAGAAGAAGAAAGAAGAAGAAGAAGAAGAAGAAGAAAGATAGAAGAGAAAAGGAGAATGGAAGAACTTATCTTCCTTTCCTTTAGATCTCCTTTATATATTGCCAAATAGATGAAAAGACATAAAAGTCCTTTAAGTACAAGTAATAAAAGAATTAGACTATAATGGTAATAAAGAGATACTAAAGATCTTAAGTGTGTAATGGGCTTATTTATTAGGTCCATTACAACACTCCCTCTCAAGCGGTGCAAAGATATCTCGTATGCCTAGCTTGCCCACAATGTCATGATGCCGACTAGATGCTATAGCTTTGGTGAGGATATCTGCTAACTGATCCTCTGTCCTAACATAAGGATGACTAAACCCCTTGGAAGCAACCTTTTCCCGCAAAAGTGTCTGTCAACTTCAATGTATTTTGTCTTGTCATGTTGGATGGGGTTGTGATCAATACTGATAGTTGTCTTGTTACTGTAGTACAATTTCATATCGGATTAGATAAAAAAACCTAGATTTGTCATTAGGATTTTAGTTCATAATAATTCACAAGTCCCATGAGTCATGACCCTTTAGTTTGCTTTGGCATTGAATCTTGCAACAATACTTTATTTCTTATTTCTCCATGTCAATTGATTGCCCGTAATAAGTGTGCAATAGCCTGAAGTGGATTTCATGTCTATAACTGAGCCAGTCCAGTCAGCATCAGTGTGGCCCTCCACTTGTAAGTGACTGTTCTTACCAAACAACCCTTTCCCCAACGCAGATTTAGGTATCACAGTCATAGTTACAAAGGTCTCCGTTTTTTTAAATAGTCCCGAATAATACCCGACTTTTTCGTCAAACAATTAATTTACAAAGTAGTCACGACTTTTGAAAAAATGGCTACTTTTGAAAAAAGTTGCGACTTTTGCGAAATTAAACACGAGTTATTCACAACTTTTTGATCCAATATATGAAATATATTTGTTTATAATGTTCATAACTGGTAATCTTATTTTATATTTTTTCATATCTTGTCCTACATTTTTTCAATTTATTTTCAAATTTTGCCGATTTTTTCTGAACGTTTCCCTAGACAAATAATTCTCGAACCCCGAATTGGTAACTATGATGATTGCAGTATCCTCTCTGTTGCCTCCAAATGGATCATCTGGGGCTTATATGATGCTAGGAACAATTCCTTGGTTTGGGCTCCACAGTTGAGAAGAAGTTTGAATGATTGGGAGTTGGAGGATTTGATGCGGCTGTTGGACTTCTTAACTCAATTATTCCTAACGTATTTTTTTATAGATAGTAGGCTCTTGGATAACGAGGCTTATTTTACGGTGAAACCTTTTTATCAGTCCTTGGACATTAGGCAGTCCCTCTTTTCCTCATACCTGTATGGAATCTAGGAATTCCATCTAAGATTATGTTTTTCCTTTGGACCGCTACACCTGGACAAAATCCTCACCACATCATTTAATAAATAGAAGGTGTAGGTTGGATAATAGGTGCTTTATTTTCTTGGCCGATGGGGAGACCGTGGATCACCTACAACTTATTTCATTGTTCTCTGGCTAACGGTTCTGGGATCTGGTTCTGTTTCACATTGGGGATTCTGTGGGTGTTTTCTCTTAGTTCCAGTGACTTCCTAACAGGTTGGTCTAGAGTAGGCATTCTTTGGTGATTTTTGGGGCATTTGATTTCGTGATGTTTTTCTTGGTGCATTTGGGAGGAGTGGAGCAAAAGTGCTTTTGAAACCCTTCTTCCACAGTCCCACTCCTGGAGTCATTTGGAGTCTTGGACATGCATGGTCTTCTCTCTTGGTGTTTGATTAGAGATGATCTAGTCAATATTGATTTGGTCTCTATCTTTGATTGTGGGTAAGGCTTGTATTTGGCTTTACAGGGTTGTTTGGTAGGAGGCGTGCGTCTCTTTCCTTTCTATTTTTCATGGTTTCACCTATTGGTTAACCTATC
Organism: Tetracentron sinense; assembly: GCA_015143295.1. Taxonomy (NCBI): domain Eukaryota; kingdom Viridiplantae; phylum Streptophyta; class Magnoliopsida; order Trochodendrales; family Trochodendraceae; genus Tetracentron; species Tetracentron sinense. The sequence goes on along the minus strand of CM026565.1, from coordinate 11,634,342 downwards.
TCTTGTATTCTTCTTAATACATAATCTTTATTATCGGAAAGAATAGAATTCATCACCCTCTTTCAAAGCCACCTTAAATCTTATATTTTCAAGTTGCTTCGGCGATCTAATTGGTGCTGAGTTAAACAGGGGGTCTCGGCATATGAAATGATAGTGAATTTGGACTGGGAGGATGCATGAATAGAGTACGAAGGACAAAAACAAGGTTTCTTCATCCACTTTAGTCCGGGCCTCAGGAACAGCAATGTCACTTGTTCTTTGGTTTTTGAACAACTCTGCAACTCTTAATTAAGCTTCTTTTTAGTTAATACTTTTAAGAGCTACCAGGCTCTAGCCATTCACAGATCTAGTGCTCATGCTCCCATCTTTTCCTCCTGAGGCCTGAGACCATGGTACTAACCCTCTTCCACCACTTATCCGTTAATCTGTCTCACCTCCTCTGGATCACGGAGCTTATGAGACCAATATAGACAAGTCTTCTTTTCATAGTGCTGAGATTCATTTGAAAGAGACCATGTTGGATAGCTCAAGTTGCATTTACAACAATTGATTCAAGTGAGCTTTAAGCCCATGCAGGTGTTCATTGGTGTGTTTTACGATAGTGAAATGCAACTGTCTCCAGATACATTGCCATACTAGTTGGGTCTTGGTGTTAGGATCCAATCAGCCATGATGTGGGAATCATTTTCTATCTTTATTTGGGAATTCTTGGGCCAAACATAGACACTTCATAGATATAATCTTAGGCTTGCCTCAGGAGCTGTTCAGAGGTCAGGGTAGAGCTTTCATGAACGCTTTTGCGGTAGCCACAGGCTTATGGAAGGGAGGAATAGTCAGCTTATTTGATGGTAAGATGAAGCCTACCCTGGCAGTGATTGTCAAGACATCCTGGCTTCTTGAGAATATTTCTACTAGAGTAACAGTGATTCATCCTTTGCCAGTCCGGCTCTTTTCCTCATAAATTTGTGTGGAATTCCAACATTCCTACAAATGTATCATTTTTTCTATGGACTGTGTCTTTGAATAAGATTCTCACCTGTGAGTTGTGACCACTTGAAATCAAGAGGGTGGAGGTTTGCTAACCGATGCTTTTTGTGCCTTCAAGCGGAAGAGACCATAGATCACCTTCTTATGCATTATCCCATTGCTCGTGAGATTTGGGGTTTCTTCCTCTCCCGGGTAAGTGTGAATTGGGTCTTTCCCTCTTCCTTTTTCTCAACTTCTTATCTTACTGGAATTTGGTTGAGGGAGATGGTTCAAGGTTGGCTATTTGTTTTGTATTGCCAGGAGAGGAACAAGAGAGTCTTCGAAGACTCTCATTCTTCTATTCCTCGTATTTGTTAAAGAATCCGGTTTATGATATTAGATTGGTGTTCTGGCAGTGATGGGGGTGGGGATTTGGGAGTTTTGCTGTCATGATTAGTGGGTGGGTAGGGTGGCTTGCCCGTCAGTGTGGGGCCATCATTGTAGCGGGTCCATTTCTTTCTTCCCTAATGGTTCATGAGCTTGTGAACTTCTCTTTTCCCTTTCCGCTTTTGTACTTTCGTTTTTTCGTTAATATATATCCTCAATTACTGAAAAAAAAAAAATGATGTTCAAAATCTTCCAATTTCTTCTAAAGAAAGCCCTTTAAAGTATAATATTTGCTTCACCGTAGGCAATAGGGCAAAAATTTTCTTGTAACCGTATGGTTATTGACATGCAAGATAAATAAACCCTGTTTACCCATGAGACACTCTTAACTTTCTTTAAATTCCCATTTACTTGCTAAAGAAGCTAGCCGCATTCTGAAAACTGCCTTAGAATTATTATCGTAATCTATATTTGTATCTCATTTATCCTCCCCTTACATTTTCAAGGCTCCATCAATGATTCAAAATCTAAAAGATGAGGAAAAACAATGTCATTTAACTCTCTCTCTCTCTCTCTCTCCTAATTCCTACAACACAAGGTAGGATGATTCATTTTTCTAATTTTTGGGAGGACTAATTATATCTTTTTTCCTGTTATGAAAGAAGTAATTATTCTTGATGGTCAGCATAACAAAAGTATTTATTTATTTGATAAATTGATTAATTTAGTATTCTTTTATTATCCTAACCACTGTCATTTTAACTATTCGTAGAAAGTATCTTGGTGAGATTTTCTATCATACTTTGGCTTTTGATTATTGAAGTTCTTTCCCTTACACTTTGTACCCATTAACGTACCTTGTAATGGGTCACTAGATTCACACATGATGCCACTTAAGTTAATTTTATTGAAATAATTTTATATAATCATTTGTCAACTAGTCAAAAGTCACCAGAAAATGAAAAAAAAAAGTCTAGTTTTTACCATTAGTTGTATAATGTCTTAAAAGTTGAAAATAGATAACTGCTGCCTATTCCTGTCATTTGGTTATTCAGGTCACGGAGGTGCAAGAGCTGCAGAATATGTTAAACAAAACCTCTTCAGGAATTTGATCACTCATCCAAAGTTCATTTCTGATACCAAATTGGCTATAGGTTTGTGTATCCTCCCCCCTAACACTCACACATCTCCAAAAGCTAATTTAACAAATTCAATTCATGTTTGTTCTAATCACTTCCCTGTCTCTGCAGCTGATGCATACAACCATACTGACTCAGAGTTTCTGAAATCAGAAAATAGTCAGAACAGAGATGCGGGATCAACAGCTTCCACTGCCATTCTTGTTGGTGATCGTTTGCTAGTTGCAAATGTTGGGGATTCCAGAGCTGTTATCTGCAGGGGTGGGAATGGTAAGCCTCAGAAGCTATGCTTTTTCCCTAAGGGTGCGATTGGATTTGTGGAATTGGTGGATGGAATTGCCAATTCCATCCTTGAATTCCAATTCTGTTGTTTGGGATGCATTACAAAAAGGGTGGAATTAGAATCGTCAATTCCTCATTGAATTGAAGTAGTGATTTCATAAGATAAATGAGTAGGCATTCAAATCATTATTGAGATTATTTGACAATTCCACATCATTACAGAATTGGGGAAAATACCCCAACCTTACAAAAACCTCTCTCAACGCTCAAAATGAACTCGCCGCCTAACTCATGATTCAAATGAATAATAAGTTAATGCCAAAATGATAATAATTATAAATTATAACAATATTTATATTTTAATAAATTTGTTACTTAAATAATTATAGGGGGTATTCGAGCCGAGATGAGCCGAGCTTGGCCCAGCTCGGCTTGGCTTGAAATAGGTTTAATCTAGGCTCGAGCTCGGCTTGAATTCAAATAGCTTGGCTCAAGCTCAGCTTGATTTATTTTTAAAAATAATTTTTTTTATATTATTTATTTATAATAATGATATATATAAATAATTTTTTTAGTTTTTTATATAATATTCAAGCCGAATCGAGCTGAGTCGAATCAAACAGGCCTTGGCTCGAGCTCAGCTTGAACACATTTCAAGCTTGAAAACTCATTTTGGCTTGATCGAGCCAAATGTTCAAGCTTGAGCTCGGCTTGATCGAGCTGAGCCATCGAGCTAGCTCAGCTTGTGTGTGCATCCCTAAATAATTATATATGCTTATTATTATATTTGAATTATAATTTTAAACTTACATTCAATATTTACTAAATATCTTATTAAGTATAAACGTTTATTACTAAATTAACTCGGTATTATGACTTTTTTTTAAAATTTTGGGAATTAAAACCCGAACCTGATCCAATTATAAACATCTTGTCAAAACAAAATGTTAACCCGATCCATGGGTTCAATCCTATTCTTTGAAAAGTCAAACAAGTTGACGGATCAAATTGACTCGGATGGAGTATATATGTCAACTTTCAACTTAAACCAAACCCATTTATAGATGGACTGAAAATTGCAAAAATAACTCGACTCAAGAAGGGAATCTTCAAACCGAACCCATCACCTAACCCATAAATTAAATGATTAATGATTATATATAAATTAATTATACTTATAAATGGAATTAATATTTAATAAATGTATTCTGTATATAAGTAAACGTTTATTATTAAATCATGTTGATATTATGAACTGATGATTCCGAAAGCTAAACCTGACCCAATTATAAATGGATTGTAAAATCCAAACTCTAACTTGACCCACCACTCCAAAACCTCAATCCTAATCTGTGAAAAGATGGACGTCTCCACACACCTTTAACATCAACCATTGTTGTAGATTCCACTAGAGAATGAAGTTTTTTTTTGTTGAAAATTTCAAGTATCATGGGATTTTTGATCGTCGGAGTTTAATGGATCAAAGATTCAAATATATATATATATATATATATATATATTAACTTCATTTTTTTCCTTTGTTTGTTCATTGCCTTAGGTTCTCCAATCAATTCCCAAGACACCAAGGATTAGATTAACTTGAGTGTTTGGTTGTTTTCCTTGCTGAGGAAATTGTGACAGCGTGACTTTCTTACTTTGTCTATTACACCATTTATTTGTTTCCCTTTTACTGTCTATTACACCATTTATTAGTTTCCCTAAGTTTCCCTTGTGCTCATTCTTTCTAGGATTCTGCTGGATGTTAAATCCTTTGGTTTCTTGCCATACCTGATGAGATTTAATCTAGAGCATTTTCTAAAGAATTAGAAACTTGAATGCATTACACATTCCGAGGAGCTCTTTCATCTTCTTTTTCCTCTATGAACCCCAGCTATTTATTTTTAACGGCTATAGTTGTCGCGACCCAAAATCCCATCTAGGAGAAATGAGACTTTGGCATTGTGACTTATACTTCAAACCATCTTGAGAAGCGTACACGGCATACTAAAAGCTCGAAGCATAAATTTTTTTTATAACATAAATAGTATTCCAAGCATAAGGGTTTACAAAAACTGGAATGTGAAAAGACATATTTACATGAGGTCATGACTTAGGTTACTTAACCCAAGTTAGACAAGAATCCCAAAAATTGTAACCCAAAATACATCTCTCTCTCACTCAAACTCAACCATAAGACCACATGTCAAGGCCCCTAACATCTGTATGATGATCCCAAACAAGCTCCTGCTCTCCATGAACCTCCTCGACCCCTGGTTCCGGAGCACGACTGTCCAACCTGGAACCTACTGAAATAACAGTTCGGCTGAGTATTGAATACTCAACGTAACAAGCTACTAATTCACAATGTTACAAAACATTAACATTTAATACATGGTACAGTTCATCAGCAACACATGCATAATCAGAGTGTGGAAATCATATTTCTTAATCAAGCTAACAAGTTCATATTCTCGGAAATCATACTTTGAATCATGCTTTGAGTTCGTGCGTACTTATGAGTCTTTAAAGTTCTTTATGCGTCTTATGAGTCTTGTGTGTTTCTTATCCGTCTTATGAGTCTTGTGATTTTTTTATCCGTCTTATGAGTCTTGTGAGTTTCTTATTCGTCTTATGAGTCTTGTGAGTTTCTTCTTCGTCTTATGAGTCTTGTGAGTCACTTGTGAGCATCTTATAAGATTCTTACTTTTCACTTATTTGGAGACGGATGCTAGTACCCGTACCTAGTCTTAGTACACCAGCATCCTCTCTTGCTTTCTTGGAAACAGATGATAGTGCCCGTACCTGATCTTAGTACACTAAACATCATTTTATATTTCTTGGAAATAGATACTAGTGCCCATACTTGGTCTTAATACACTAAACATCATTTCATATTTCTTGGAAATAGATACTAGTGCCGTACCTGGTCTTAGTACACTAGTATCCTTTCATATTCTTGTTAACATGCGAACTTTCTCTGGTGAGCTTTTTCTTTTTTTCTTATGAACTTTATTTCTCATATCTTATGAACCTTTCTCATGACCTTTTTGCTTATGAACTTTTTCTTATGAGTCTTACGAGACATCTTTATCATACACCCCATACGTGTGCATAGTGCTTGTGAGCATCATGGAAATCATATAAAGCGTTTAAAAATCATCTCATCGAATTACAGTCATAGCAAGATCATACATGTGCTTAGAGTATTTGTGAGCATTAGACATGCATAGAGTACTTGTAAGCATCATAAGTACGTAGGAGCATCATGGTAATCATAGAGAGTAATTAAAACATGGAAACAGATCGTGGAGTTGCATTCATGAAGATAGCATAGCCTATATACATGGCTACTTAGCTTAGTTTCATCAAAATCATCCATTCCTTTACTTTTCTTCACGAAATCATAACAAGGTAGGTGGTAGAGTGTGTCTACACTCTTTACAAAAAGCACATACTTTAAATCTGGTTTTTCATAAAAGAATCCTAATATGGATAGCTAGTAGAAAGCATCTACATATACAAGGCCATAAACCTCGATTCTATTTCATTTGTTTTCATGGTATACGCATACAAGGATATACTCCTTAATTTTCTTCAAAAATCATGCATCAAACCATACAATCCATCCATAAATCAACAAGCTAGTTTATCAAGTGTATCTACACTCTTTCTCTCAAAACCTATCCCTTTAACCTTACTTAACATAAAGGAATCCTAACAAAACCATCGAAGTGTATTTACACTCTTTTCATCAAAGCCTTCCCTTATATCTTCCTTTCCATTAGTTAATTACCACATTGTGAGTTTTAATTTTTAATCAAAATCATGGTTTACATCTTACTTTTACTAAAACGATTACAATAGTAGCAATACATATTAATGGATTATAGTAAAGCAAGTTAGTAGAATGTATCTACCTTTGAAAGTGAATCATCGTGGCTTTGTGCGTGAGAAACACCTTGGCTTGCTAGATCCTTGTTTCCCTTTTTTATCTTGAGAAGCTTTGGAGGTGAAACTTGGGTTTTACCTTTGGTCTTGAGGAGATTCTTCCAAAACCCTAGCTTTTCTCTCCTTTCTCTTCTAAAAACTCCCCTTAGGTTTGTGAACCCCAAAACTCATGAAATGAGTTTGTATTTATAGGCCAAGGGTGTTAAAAACCCTAATTTGCCCTTAGGATTCGCGCACAAGGGGAAAACCCTAAATCATTAAAGGTCGGTCGATTGGCCAGGATGGGCGGTTGACCGGCTAGGCCGCAAATGTTGCTATGACCCTTTTTTTGGCCAAAATCCATATAGTCGGTCGACTGGCCAGGAGGGGCGGTCGATCGGCCACGAACAAAACCCTACTGTGGCCCATTTTGGGCCACATTCGAGACAGTCGGTCGACCCCACCTGCAGAACTTGGCCATTTTCCCATTTTTTCTCCATTTTGCACACTTAGAGTGTTTCCACTCTTCCCTTAGCTCATTTAGAGTGTCTCCACTCTTTTACCTTGGCTTTAACACCCACACAACACATATAGTTTGATTTCAAATTCTTTCATTCATAAATCATACGCCAACATACCTAGAAGGCCTTTAGGCCTTAAAATCACTATTCACCAATACTATTCATAGACACTATTCATAGACTATGCAAATGAGTTCCGGGGTTCTATAATAGCCCTTGTTGTATCCTTCTTGTTTCTTTAGCGTGAATCTTGTTGGCAATAAAAACTAATTGCCAGTGGGAGAAAGTCGGTAAATGTTCGGATGGAAAATCGTAATATCAATTTCATAGAAATGAATCTATCCAAAATGTTCTTTTTTTCTATTATGCCTGCCTCCTTTATTTTCTGAATCAGGTGGAGATCAAGATGAGTTGAATGCAATCATGTGTTTTGCTACTTCTTAAGAATTGATAATATGACGTAGGTATAAACGAATGTCTAAACGTTTGATGTTTTTTCAGCGTGTTTGATTTTATAAAAATATGGGATAAAGAAATTCCATCTCGTCTTTTCCATACCATTTACTAAATTATTTTGATAAATTAAGCATTTCATAGTCTACCATGTGTATTGGGGGCAAATGCCCTGGTAAGATGGACTCAATTGCCTTGAGTCATCTGCAAGGATCTCTCTTTTGCTGGGTGGAAAAATATTATCTTCTATGTGGCAAAATATGTTAGGCAAAGTATTCTAATGAAATCCACCTTTAATCCTATAATTCGTAGTTCTATATTTTCTATGGCTCCATTTGGATGGACCCAAAATCAGTTACTATGTGATTATGAACAACAAAATTGATGGACACTAGAGATAATGTGTTTGTGAAGAACATGTGGTTTTCTAATACTTCAATATTACTCAAAGTCGTGATTGTAGAATTCTTATTTACAAGGTAATGGTATTTTAGAAACTCTTAAAGCACAACTGCATCTTCCCTTGCTAGTCTGTCTCTCCAATCTACCTATCCCAAGCTCTCCTAGCACCCATGCCTTAGACCAGACAGTGCAAGTGCTGGCTGGAACTACTTACATTTACCAGCCAATGTCATTACTTTCAACCAACAATGATTCTCAGCCAACCTAGGAGACCTCCTTGCTTTTGTGGAATGTTAAAATTCATTGCTGATGGTTTTGGCATTCACAGACAATAAAGGCTTCTTTTCATTGTTCTTCTCATTCGATTTCTTTTTTTTGCTCTTCTATTATATTGAAGTAGAAGAAACCTCTTCAAAATAGCATGAAAAGAAAAAGGAAAAATCAAATAAAGCCTTAAAATAAAAATCAATTAAATGCAAGAAGGTTGAATCTATTAACAAATAATGATGGATAAGATTCAAGTTTCAACCAAGAAGAAAAGAGAATAATGTTATTAGTGGGAGGGATTTTTTGCTTGCACTTGTTTCAGCTCTCGCTTAATGGAATTAAGGTGTTCCTTTTTCTGCTTTTATCTATGGACAGTTAGAAGAGTCAAAAGAAAACCTATGTACAACATTCATTTATATCCAGTTCCTTTTCTATCATTATTTTTTACAGACAAAAACATATATGAAAAACCTTGAGGGAATAGAATTGAAATAGACGCGATCAATTTGTTCCCCACCATCCTATACCTGAATTAATTGTTGTAGTTTAGGAACTCATAGGACTTTGAATATGCGATCGGTGAAACAATCTAGAGGCTAGAGCGCAGTTATACTCATGGTTCAAAATATCAGTAATGGTATGAGTATTGGTTTGGCGATTTTAGGGTACATATCAAAGTATTGGTTCAATACGCGGTTGTAAATATTAAGATACGCTTCGATATGCAAAGAAAGACTTGAATAACTTGCATAAAACTTTTTTAATGCTAATATTGGATAAAAATAAACCAAATGAAGTCCCCCAATTATATTTATGAGAGTTAAGAATTTTATAAGTTAAACAATGCGAGCATGCTGATATGAAAACACAAACAATAGTCACTTAGCCGAGTATAGGCAATACAATCCAAATGTAAAAGTCTTATATTCAATTAAAAACATGGGAAAGTAGTAACTTACATTAAACAAGCTCAATATCAGAAACTATGTGTTGGCTCGAAGACTGTGGGTTGAGGAACCAAATTAAGTATCACATGATAAGTATGTTAGATATGATCACAATATTGTGGTCAACTCATATAAACGTGGTATATGGCCTGGTACACCTGGATATACGTCTACAAACCCTAGAGTTATGGATCTGCCCATAAATAGAAAATTGGTAACCTGAGAGCTATTTTCATCTGTCCTACCTAGAATGCCTCATCGCTGTCTCCATATGCTTCCTCTAGAGTAGGGTCACATCAACATCATAATCATCACTATCATTACTATATCCTCTAGACCTGCCCATCAGAATAGCCTTGAGGTCTGAGTTAGCTGCATCCACTCGCTTCTCAGCCTTCTTTTCCTTCGGATGTGCCATCATTGCTAGGCTAATCTCTCGAGGGCATTTAAAGAAAGGATGGATGTTTGTCCTTATACTTGCCAAATGTTATTTCAATCGAGTAATCACACCACCTTTAAACTTAAATCTACAGAAATTACATTTCGTTGTTTGTCTCGACCCAACTGCAGACTCCCCAATTGCCAGCCTTAATCTCTAATACACTCTTTATCTTTCTTTGGCGTCATCTCAAACATTTATAAAAAGAAACAATGAGCATTAATAGGTAGAATTTCAGAGTTAGAAAATTAAGTTATGTATACCTATTTAAATGGTATACATGTGAATAATTAATTAAATTCAAAAAATTCTAAAGTAAGAGTTAGTATAAATCTTGTAGATCATCCATAGAATTAACCCATTTCATTTTTGAACCCTATATCAAAAGTATTTTTTGAAATATTGAAGATTTTAATTTTTGGATTTTTCAAATTTTTTTTTTGGAAAATCGCTAGTTTTTTTTCAAATGAGTTGATCTATGGATTTCGCATGAAATCAATGTATGTACCCATTTTTGGGTTGATTACAACCTATTTTCATGAATTTAAAGGACAAATGAAAAAAATTAAATAAATTTTGCATAACTTAGAAAAGCATGGTTCAAAAACTCGAAAAGTTGACTTGACTTAGCCGAGTTGAGTAACTTGAAAAAAACTCGACTTACTCCAACTCATAATATTTTTTATCATATATATATATATATATATATATATATATATACTAATTGAGTAATTACCAATTTCTTGGCATTTTATCCAATATCAAATCACAAATAACTTGAATAACCCGAGTTAAGAGTAGTGTTACAAATCTCGTTCTTGGATTTTTATTGGCCAAAGTTTTTCTCAAGAGATTTTTTCAAGTCTGGAGTTTCTTTGGGTATTTCTTGGCTAAATCTCAACAATGATTAAAAAAGTATTTAAATTACAAAAAATAGTAATAACATCACAAATTTCTAAATTCATCAACCATAGTTCATAACATTCACAATAAACTAAAATATCGAGATAACTAAGGAGAGAGAGCTGGGCAGGGAGAGACTGAGAGAGAGAGAACCAAGGAGAGAGTTGGGCGGGGGGAGAGAGAGAGAGATAGGATTTCTTATTGGAAGCTAGCGCTGCACCGATTCCTTCCAGTTGGATTCTCTTCACACGGAGGGGATGAAGAGAGAAGGGAATGGTTTGAGAGAGGACCATGTTTGGAGACTATTAAGGATATTTTTGAGAATTACAAAATTAGAACAATAAAGGGTCTTTTAATCTAAGTCATTGTTTGAGATCTAACGGTATAGAGGAGGTGAGCTTAATAAGGTATAATCAACCTAGCTGACTAGTCACCTCCTATATATATATATATATATATACTAATTGATTAATACCAATTTCTTGGCATTTTATCCAAGATCGAATCACAAATAACTTGCAAAACCTGAGTTAAGACTTAAGAGAATCTGTTGTGCCCCAAAATCTCATCTAGGCTAAATGAGACCTTGGCACGTGACTTACTTATCTGGCAACAATCTTAAGAGCATTTAAGGCATACTAAAATATGAATATGAAAATTTCTTCAATTAATAGATCAATTGAATCTAAAATCCATAACTAAAATTGAATATAAATATCTGAATCATGCATTATGATTCTCAACTTTTAAAATAACTTTAAAATCATCTAAATGAAATCTAATTACATTCCCTTTTAACATTAAAATATGAGTCTAATAAGCTGAAATCTTAATATGGGAACCGATTCAAATCCCTCTCCTCTTCGGGATAATCACCTTCGGGTTCCTCTATGTACTCTTTCTCTTCCCATGGTCCAGCCACTGTAATATCAAATCATGAATTTGCCGACAATTAAAATTCGGCTTAGCAACGAAATGCTCAACGGATATAAATTCCTAGCTAACAATATCATAAACATTAATATGCACATTCGTCATGATTTAACAGGACATGCATACATACATAAATCAGAGTGCGGAAACATCTTTTCTTTACAAATTTTACTTGTGCACACTTTTCTTACTTTTCTTATGAGTGACATCAACTTATGACATAACTTAAAATAACTCTACATCATATATTGGTAGAGATTAACTATACTTTACTTATCGAGGTACCAATCCTTAGCAGTTTCTTCGGTGCGCACAGCTTACTTACGAATCACTTGCTTGGGCATTCATGCAATGATTTTAGACTGCTGGTACTCGGGCAGTGCGAAACTCAATCATGCAATCATATTTGTGTACTTACTTTCTTACTTTTTTTGACTTACTTTTGGTGTAATTGTTATAGTGATTTTTATTATGCTTGTGCGTATATCATTTTCATGAGTGAAGGTGAGTGAAAATGTAATAAACCCTCGGATAAATTGTACCTTAGATTATTAGTCAAGAGCCATCGGAGTGGCAATAGACAATTCCTAGTCTAGTTGACTTGGTTCTGAAGGAAATCCCTTTGCAAAACTAGGTGTGATGAAGGAATGAGTCGACCTAGTGTCGATCAACACGTGCTATTTAGTCATTCATCAACATGGTGCCTGTGTTTTTATACACTAAGTGTGTCAATCATGTGCACAATTAAAATATCATATAAATAACATGTTTATATAATCATATAACAATCATGAAAATATCATATTAAAACAATCATAAGTAGAACATACACTGCACTACGTCATTAGATACCTGGGCATCCTGTTCAGATATATCAAAGACCTTGACTTGAGTCATTAGGCGAGGTGGCTGTGGGTTCTGTTGGGGCCTAGAAGCCTGAGGAGGCCTCTGTTGGAAGGTTTGCCTAGCTGGTGGCTTGTTTTCCTGAGGTTGGGCCTGTTGAGTAGTCTGGTGCATCCGGCGAGGACAATTCCTGATCTGATGTTCCAGTTCTCCACACTGGAAACACCATCCCATAAGTGTCTGACATTCTCCTGCCATGTGCCTTTTCCCACAATGAGCGCACACCTCAAACACAGGTGCAGAAGATGTAGGCTACACCTATTGAGTTGGCCTGAGTAGTAGTAGGGTGAGGGGCCAGAGTTGTAGGCCTCTGGAATTGAGTTGGCCTAGTGGCCTATGGTAGGGTTGTAGTCCTGAGCCTCTTCTCTAGTGGCACCATCCTGCTAGTTTGGCCTCTAACTATTCCTCTTTCCCTCAGATTGGTCTCTCCTCTTGAAGAACTCTTCTGAATTCTTCTCAGCTATTTTGACTCTTCTTACAATCTCGCTAAAAATTTCCAGTTGCGAGATAGAGACATTGTCTCTGATGAAAGCCTTGAATCCCCTTTTGAACTTTCTGACTCACATGTTTTCCGGTGCGATTAACTGCAATGCAAATCTGGAAAGTTATGCAAAATTGGCTTCATATTCAGCTATAGTCATGTCCCTTTGCTCCAATATAAGGAAGTCCACCTCCTTTTGTTCCCTGATGAACACCGGGAAGTGCCTCTTGTAAAACACATTCAAGAACTCTCCCCAAGTCCATGGTTGTCCTGCCCTAGCTGCATCCCTCTGTCTAATTGCAGATCTTTACCAATGTTTGGCTTCACTTTTCATTACGAAGGAAGTCCAATCAACTCTCTGTTCCTCAGTGCAGTGCAACACCCTAAAGATCTTCTCTAACTACATGATCCATGCTTCCGCAGCCATTGGATCTGTGCTCCCATAGAAAGTAGGAGACCTCAACTTCCAAAAAGTCTTGATGCTTGGCTGGGATTTGCAGCAGCAGTAAGAGTGGTAGTAGGAGTAGCAGTAGGCTGCCTAGCCGTGAGGAGTGTGGTTTGTTGAGCCATAGTCTCGGCAATTGCACCCAAAATCTGACTTAGGTCTGGCTTACCAATATCCTCTGGTGCTCCCTCTCCATTACCTCTTCCTATGTTTCCACGACCTCGGTTACCTCGCCTCATTTTGATAGTCTTGAGAGCAAATAGTAAACCATTAGTTTGACTTGGAAAACAATTTTAATTTTTCATAAAAATTTTTATAATAGCATCCAATGATACTAAAGCCTATGCCCTAGTGAACCTAAGATAATCCTTGTGATCCTAATGCTTGAGCTCTGATACTAAGTTGTCGCGCCCCAAAATCTCATCTAGGCTAAATGAGACCTTGACACTTGACTTACTTATCTTGCAACAATCTTAGGAGCATTTAAAGCATATTAAAATATGAATATGAAAATTTCTTCAATTAATATATCAATCGAATCTAAAATTCATAACTAAAACTGAATATAAATATCCGAATCATCCATTATGATTCTCAACTCTCAAAATAACTCTAAAATCATCTAAATGAATTTGATTACATTCCCTTTAACATTAAAATAAGAGTCTAATAAGCTGAAATCAATTATATGGGAACCGATCCAATTCCCTCTCCTATTCCATAGTTACCTTAAGGTTACTCTATGTACTCTTCCTCTTCCCATGGTCTAGCCGTTGTAATATCGAATCTGATAATCAAAATTCGGCTGAACAACGAAATGCTCAACAGACATAAACTCCTAGCTAACAATATCATAAACATTAATATACACAATAATCATGGTTTAACAAGACATGCATACATACATAAATCAGAGTGCGGAAACATCTTTTCTTTACAAATCTTACTTGTGCTTACTTTTCTTACTTTCCTTACGTTTCTCATGAGTCATATCAATTTACATACGTTGTGCAATAACTTAAAATAACTCAACACCATATATGGGTAGACATTAACTATACTTTACTTACCAAGGTATCAATCCTTAGCACTCTCTCCGGTGCGCACGACTTACTTACGATTCACTTGGGCATTCATGACATGACCTTAGACTGTTGGTACTCGAGTAGTGCGAAATTCAATCATGCAATCATACTTGTGTACTTACTTTTTTTGACTTACTTTCGGTGTACTTGTTATCGTGATTTTTATCATGCTTGTGCGTATATTATCATGAGTGAAGGTGAGTGAAAATTTGATAAATCCTCAGATAAATTGTACCGTAGATTATTAGTTAAGAGCCATCAGAAATCCATCATGGCGACACATATCGCAATGATAAAAGTCCTAAGCAACCAAGACCATAATCCAAGGCTCGTTTACTTGAATGTATATCACAACATGCAAAATCAACATCATATATGATTCATCATTCTTTATGACATAGTTCTCATGGTTTTGGATATCAAACATGCATAATCATGGTTCTTCAATCATAGTCATTCATCACATATCAAATTATAAATACAATTCATAGAATCAATTAACCTAAAACCCTAATTGTACATACATCATCATCTTTCATCAAGTCATAGATCATTCAATCATGTTTCCCCCACATTCTACTATACATAATCCAGAATTCAATCCCTTCCCCATGTTCAATCATACGAAACTTCACATCATTCATCATAGGTTTCTCTTGCTTTAGAATTGTGATAAAACTTACATAAGAGTTTCATACAATAAAATCATACTTGTTCTTCATCTTCATTTGAAATCTCAATCTTTATTCTTACTTATCATCAATGATTAAGATATGATTAACTAGGGGAGTATATCTACCTCGCGTGATCGTTTCCCTACGATCACAAGCTTGCGAATGGCCTCGATCTTGATCTTCAAGGCCGTCTCCTTCTCCTAACAAAGTCTGAGCAAAACCCTAGCTTTTCTCTCCTTAGATCTCTAAAAGCTCTTAGAATAGTGAAAACTCAAACTCATGAGTTTAATGTCTATTTATAATGTTTTGGAGTCCTCCTTTAATTAGAATTCTTGGAATTTCACATTTAGAAGGTTTTCTGGGCAAAACTTATACGGGTGGTCGACTGGTCGTTTGCTCACTCTCTGCCCAAAAACCATATACAAATTTTCATCCCTTGTTTGCACTACTGATCAACCAGTGATCATAAGGGCTGATCGGTGGACCTTGTTTTTGCTCTGTTTTGGTTGTTTTCTTCATTTTAACACTTAGTCAAATGCCACAACACATTTATTAACATAGCGAAACATAATATGCAGTAATTTGATACCAAAATCGATGTTATCATTAAAATTGTTCAATTGTCAAGAAATGCAAGTTTGGGTCTCTACAGAACCCAAAGTAGGCTAGTTTTGCAACCTCAAACAACCTAAAAGCCAGGTTTTACAAATGCGAAAGCCCCAAAATATCTGATGCAAATACAGTGTTACGTTTGAATTTATTTTTAAAAAAAAATGAAACTTCAAAAATGCCCTAACATGGCTTGACCGAATTTGGCAAGTCAAAAAACTCGACTGGACCAGGTCACTTGAGTAACTCCCTGAATAGTGTTCCCTTTTAGTTTTGAGGCAACTTGACTCAAAACTAGGGGTGTATCCGAACCGAGCTAGCTCGAAGTTCGGCTCGGCTCGAAAAAGCCCGGCTTAAGCTCAAATAATAGGCTCGATCGAGTCGAGCTATTTTTTAAGTTTGAAAATGTATTCAAGCCAAGGCCTGTTTGATTCGGCTCGGTTCGAAGCTCAGTCTGATTGAGGCTCGGTTTGGCTTGAGCTTGGCTCGGCTTGGCTTGAATATTATATAAAAAATAATTTTAAATATATCACTATTATAAATATAAGTAATATAATTATTATATATATAGAAATAATATAATTATCATATATTTATATATATAAAAAAATATTATTATTTAAAATTTATTTTTTAATAATTCAAACCGAGCTCAAGCTAAACCAAGCTCGGCTCGAGCTCGAATCAATTTGAGCCTGAGCCAAGCTCGAGCCACCGAGCAGGTTCGAGCCGAGTCGAGCTCAAACATAGATGAAAAATTTTCAAACCGAGCCGAGTCCGAGCATAGATGAAACATTTTCAAACCAAACCGAGCAGGGCCAGCTCAGCCTGACTCGAATACACCCCTACTCAAAACTCAGTCGAGTAACTCGGCCAAATTTCTAGTCGACTCGCCGAGTTTTCGAATTATGAGAAAAACTCTTTCAGTCCAAAATCAAACACTAAAATCCTCGTTTTAATCGTAGTGACAATCGGGGTTCAGGAATAATTCGGCAAGGGTCAAGTTTGGAAAAATTTGGAAAAATCTGGTAAAAACTAAGGAACAGTTTGGGAAAACATAAATAATTATAAAAAGATATCCAATAATTTGATTAGAAAATATATAAAATAAATAGTTTTTTTGTCGAACTAAATGAACTATTGTGAAATTCGCGAATAATTCGCAAAATCCGTGAATAATACGGTTATTATTCGGCAAACTTAAAATTCGCGAATACTTCGGAGACTAATTCAGCACACCTGAAATTCATGAATTTATCAAAAATTTGGAGAATTTTGTTACTATGTTTTTAACCTAAAATCAACAACGTAGTTGTTTTAGATTCTTAAATTGTTTAGGAAAGAGAAATATTATGGAAAAAATGTGTTTAGAGGTGTTTTGAAACTCCTACAATGAGAGTTCGGTTTTTATCAGCGTCTCTACTAGTATAGTAGTGATCGTACCAACCGAGAATCAAAGAAAAGAAAAAAAAACGTATTGCATAGTACGGGGAGTATCGGGCCGATACTCCCCAATACCATGCGATACCCATGGAAACTATATAAGTATGCATATTAGGGCACTGGGTTTGTCCAAAACTGATACATATCGGACTGGTACGTACTGAAATTTTAAACCATGGTTGTACCATGCATTGATTGTATCATATTTGAAGATGACAGAATCACAGATAGAGTAGCTGTCCTGTAACTGTTGCTCATTACTTCTTCCTTGTCAAGTGGGATTAATAACTAGTCTAATCTTACTTTTGAATAAGATACCAAGTATGCACCAGGTTGGATTACCATGTGTAACGACCCCAAAACCCCACCTTGGACATAATGGGACTTTGGGCCCATTACATTTCTTAAACTTGCCAATCCCATACATGCAAGGCAAAGCTAAACACGAATCTCCAAAATAACACTAATAAAATTCGATATGTAGAAAACTCAAACCATCCTGTACAACTATCATCAATCCAATCTAGCTCACCATAACCAAAGTAGTTTAATATCACCCACAAAAGTAAGGTAGTCTAAACAACATCCAGAAGTAGCATAAGTCTATTACAATCATTTTCAAAAGTAAAAGAAGGTCTAAGGGTATGGCCACCTATCCAACTCTTGAGCTTCCTCAACCGGAGGCTCACTTTTTTCTTCCTCGATGTATGTCTCCTCAATCCACGGCTCCGCTGCGTACTCCTGCTCTATACCTACCGATAAAAACATGTCGACTGAGTATTGAAAACACTTAGCGTATATACCGTGTAACTAACAACATAAAATACATGTACATTATCAATATCATAATCCGATTTATATCTACATAATTGATAACAGTTTCATATGACATGGACATAATCAGAGTGCAGAAACATGCTAGCATAAATATCATCATCTTGACTTGTGTTCTTGTGTGACTCTTAAACATATACACGTGCGAAACATATGCATAACTAATACGTGCCCATGATAACCAACTTCTGTAAATGCATGATTTATAGTCAACGCATAATTCATAGTGTTTGGTCTCGTCAACACATATCATCATTGTGTTTTCATGTTGAGTTACTTATTCGCGGCAACGCATAGAGTGGTATGTTCGTAACCAGGGGATCATTATTTCATAGCATAATACGTGGCATGTTCATATTCAATGCATGATCTTGTGAGAAACGTGGATATGTGGACCTTATTTCTTACCATGCATGTGAAAAATGTGCATAAGTGTCATTATTGGAATTCAAATGGACCATCCTTTAGACTCCAATCCTCTGCCTAGAAACTCTACCAGGGTACATCTACTTGGTTGGAGAATTCCCGCCCTGGAAATTTCCGACCTGGAAGATTTCCTCTAAGTTTTGGCCTACCCGAATAACAATCACCATACAAAGTAGATAAGGCATAGTTGAACACACCAATCTTTAATACTTCTTTATTATAATTATGCATTTTTCTAAACACAAATATCACAATTCACTTATATAATTCCCTTTATTTCACCATTTATCCATAATTCACCATTTCATCCATAATTATAGCCCATTCACCACACATCATCCACAACACATAACCATATCTCCTACCCTTCCTCCATAGTGTTTCTCATCCTCCATTCATCACATCTATCACCTCCATAGCATTTCCAATTCCATAATAGAAAAACGTAGTTAATGAAAATCCCTAAATCACTTAAAATTCTCATTTCCAATTCCAATATCTATAATCTAAGCATAAAACATGAAAAACATACATAGATCTTCATTTCCATCTTTCTATAACATAAAAAACATCTTAATAGAGTTAGGTTGGAAAGTATATCTTCCTTAGGGATCTTTTCCTTCGATCCAAGGCGCTAGAGAAAGCTCCTTAAAGCTTTGGGGGCGATCTCGAAGCTTTCTTCTTCCCCTTGAAGTAATTTCTTTCTCTCCAAGCCAAAACCCTAGGTTTTCTCCAAATCTCTCTCAAATTAGGTTAGAAACCCTTTAGAGCCTAAAACCCTCGAATTAGAAGTGCTATTTATAGTCTAGGGGTTTAAAACTCTGATTTCCGTAACGTTTTTTGAAAAACCTGGTGCTCAACCTGCGATCGATCGCCCGAACACTGCGATCGATCGCAGCTCTCTAGTGCGATCGATCATACATATGATGATTGGACGCATGCCACACAAAGAATTTTTCAAATTTTCGACTAAGTGCGATCGATCGTAGCTCACCTACGATCGATCGTAGCTCACCTACGATTGATCGCATACAGAACATAAAATTTCCCAAGTTCCAGGTCCAAGTGCGATCGATCGTAGGTCCCCTGCGATCGATCGTAGGTCCCCTGCGATCGATCACATGCTCTGTTTTTTCACCCTTTATTCGCTTAAGCATTTTAAAACACTTCACATCGCTTAGATAAAATTAAACATACATAATAACATAACCAAAGACCATTCTACCCCCCATTAAACAAGATAGAAACAAGAATTCAGATTCGGGTCTCTACACCATGTTTCCTAGTTCTAAAATTGAATAATTTTATTGGAAGAAAGTAACACTTATATTCTGGTTATTCTTATTCAACTATATGAAAAGCTTCAATAGTATAAATGCTTCTGCCGTCTTCTTGGGAAGTTTCTTGAAAGTTCAATTTTTTTTTTGTTTCTACGATTCACCATTTAATAAAAGCACCATGTTACTTTTTGCAGCTATAGCTGTTTCTCGAGATCACAAACCAGACCAAACTGATGAGCGGCAACGGATCGAGGATGCTGGAGGTTTTGTGATGTGGGCTGGTAAGGACACCATCTAATTAGCTTTCTCAATGTTGATTTTATAGCTTTTGAGTGATTTGACTTATCATTTATATCGTCAATGACTGGAAAATGTCACTTAAGGCACTTGGAGAGTTGGCGGTGTTCTTGCTGTTTCTCGTGCATTTGGTGATAGGCTCTTGAAGCAGTATGTTGTTGCAGATCCAGAAATTCAGGTCTGATTCACAATATTAATATTATATTGTTTACCTGTTCTTAATAAAGAATGTTAGCATTCAGTTTCATCAACACCCCCGAGTCTAAAATTGGCTGCTAACGGGCATATTAGTATTTAGTAAAATATCATATTTTATCTCCTGAACTTGTTTTCAGCTGTCATTCATGAAAGTATATTAGCATCCAGTATATGCATGCAACTATAAGATGTATTTATGTTTCTAATATTATTTCATCCAACAGATATTCTGAGTAACAAAGTAAAATAAATTGCAGATGAACAGAAAACATTTAAACATACTTGCAGAGAAATAAAAAGGCGCAAGATATTGACTAGTAGAATAAATATAGAAATGAGATAAGTTTAGTGAAACTATATAATTTAGAAAAAATCTACAAATTTAATTCAAATAATGAAAAATCATCGAATGTATTTTTCTTTTTGAAAATGTTGTACATTCATGATTCATCGAAACTATTTCCTGTCCAGTCTTACAAAGTTGCTATGCCTGAAACCTGTGTCTATGCCCAACATTGTGGGGGGTTTTAAGTTTATGTTTTGGCATCAGTGTGGGTTGTGGCTGAAGTTGAAACTACATCTCAAAATTTTGTTGTACTTCAATTTTTGTATAAATTTAGCCTAAATTGTTTGAAAATTTGAAACTGCTCAAAATCAAATCGAAATTTCAAAATTTAGTAGCATTGAACTCTCAAGTAAAATCCTTGTCAATTTGTCATTGTCATAGTTACATTGTATTATGTGCACTGAAAACCCAGTCGCATTGTTATTGTATAATGTGCACTGAAAACCCAGTGTAGCATTGTTGCCAGAAGAATGCTCCCAGTGTTAAGTTATAGGGGACGGGAATTCCCTTGCCTAGGGAGAAGCTTTTGCAGTAGAATCATTTATGCTGCTTTTGAGGGCTCAGTTCCTTTACTTCTTTTCTATTATTTCCATAGTTCGAAAACTCGGCGAGTCACTTTGGTAACTTGGCCAAGTTACTCAACTCGACTGAATTTCGAGTCGAGTCGCCTCAAAACTCGAAGGATACACTATTTCCCGAGTTGCTTGGGTGACTCAGTCGAGTTGAGCTGAGTTTTTTGATTCGCTAAGCTAGGTCAAGTCACAGAAGAGTATTTTTTTCATTTTTTTAAACCTAAAATCAAACGTCAATATTTTTGCATTATATTTTTTTGGGTCTACAAAGATTACCTACTATGGGTTTTGTTCAGCCTAGTTTTTAGGTTTGAGGCTGTAAAATCATCGTATTTGAGTTCTTTTAACCCAGATTTTTCAAGTTATTACATATATATTCCGAGTTGGACCGAGTCAAGTTTTTTTCGAGTTTTCTGAGTTACTCGGCCCGGCTAACTTTTGAATCGTCGAGTTTTCGGGTTTTTAAACCATGATTATTTTCTCTCACAGTTCATCTCCTGACTGGCATTGCTGTTGAAATTGTAGGAAGAGGTGATTGACAGCTCCCTTGAATTTCTTATCCTTGCAAGTGATGGACTATGGGATGTTGTTACAAATGAGGTTTGTAACACTTTTCATTTTGCAAAATATATTTTGTCCTCGAGAAGAAAAGTTGATTACTTCACACTAACTTCGTACATATGGCCCACATTGAATTAATCCAGACTGTTCCATCAGTGGGTCACCTTTTGAATGGCCTAGCCTGCAAGTCAACAAAATGAAAGAATGCTATGACTGCTAACCATTCAATTTTGGCCAATATTAGCTTACTTTTGTCCCCCACCTCTTTTCTTTCACCATCAACGTTTTATTTTTCCTCTTGTATGGACACTTGAGATATATGCCATTGGGCTGATTTTGGTTTATGGTCCATTTGAGAGGTGGTCCCCCATAGAGTAGTCTGGATTAACACATAGATGTGCCATATATACAACATAGCATCAAAGATGCAACTTTCTATACCCCATCATGGATACAAGAGCTGACAGCCATCCCCAGAAACTCAACTCCAATCCTTTGGTTTCCAAAATGTTACAGGATGCTGTTTCAATGATTAAATCCATTGAGGATCCAGAACAGGCTGCAAAGAGGCTGATGCAGGAAGCATATCAGAGAGGCAGTGCAGATAATATAACTTGTGTTGTTGTCCGTTTCTTGGCGAACCAAGGTGGCCCCGCACGTAGCAGCTCTGGGTAAGCATCGGTTGGTTCTCTGTATGATGGAGATGGAGGGAAATAAAGTGCACTGCTTCATAGTTGTAGGAAACCACCATAGAATTGTAATGATAAACGAAAGAGCAGAAAAGAACCTTATCTCAGGTTTCTCACGTGGTTTAAAAAATCAGCCTCAAGAACAGAACTATATCCGACTTTATAACTAACCTTTCTCTACTTGGTTTGAGGAAGTAGCTAGCACTAGTTATTTGTGAATCTGTAAAGATGGGAGTTCCTATGCTCGCAAAGTTAAAATCTATACTATAATCAAAAGAAATAAGACTCCTCTTTAATCTCCGAATAATAATCCCTAGAATTCTAGAGATGCTGATGTGGGAGATAGAGAGAATATAGACACATTGATCCATTATAGGGATTTTAGGGGATTGTGATAAGAGGGATAGAGATAAGAGTGATAGTCAGAGAATATGAATATAGAGACTATAAATTCATAAGAGGGATTTTAGGGAATTGTGATAAAAGAAATTTATTGATGGTAGGGAATTGTGATGTGATGAATTTTTTTTTTTAATTCACCCATGCATTGCATGGGGTCTTTGCTAGTGTTTTATACAATGTTACCTGGTTTGAAATTGGGTTTGCAGTTCGCCACTCTAGAGTGAACCCGGTTCATTGGGGGTAGGATGAGATAATTCGTTTTTCGGATCCCTTAAGTTCTTTAGTTTGGTTCGCTAGCTTGGTTCATTACTTAAGCATGTAAAACACAATATATTTAGTATTATATTATATTATAAAAATATATATCTTTAAAGCATGTAAATAATATATTACAAAAACTTATTTGAAAAATTATACAAAAATGCCTTTTTATGAACGGTTTGTGAAAAAGTATAAATTTGAAATAAAAACAAGTATAAATTTGAAATAAAAAATTTGACAGATTATGATTCTTTTGAAACAGTGGTTTGCTCAATTTCATGAACCAAACCGAATCACGAACCAGTTCTTCGGGTTGGCAGTTCGCTATAGAATGTAGAGAACTTGGTAACCTGGTTTTATATTTTATATGACAATACTGGTTCGTGATTCGGTTTGGTTCATGAAATTGAGCAAACCACTGTTTCAAAACAATACTGGGTCTTTGCTAGTGTTCTATATGACAATATTGCAAGTACATGTTACTTCCGCAATAAGGTTCTTGAACTATTTCCTCTTTTTTATTTTTGGAATGTAAGCTAGGGTTAGGCGGACTCCTAGCATAGAAATATAGTGAGCTGGGATCGATGCAGGTGTCTATGCCTTGTAACTGTTACAAAGCCTTAAATCTATTTTAGGGAACTTGATTACTATATGTTTCTCCATTCTCCATGCAGAAGTTGAGCTCATACCGGTTGGTGGCTCTATGCCTTGATCTTGGGGCTGTGGGTTCCAAATCAGTGCCTACCTGAAAATGGATATGATGCAGCAAGAAACTAATTCGTCCTCAATTTTTTTTTTTTAGGTTTAACACAATAAACACACACTATACTCAACACACACACACGCGCAGGCCATTGCACCCACATACCCTCTCAAAAAAGAAAATAAATTCTTCCTCAAAGTTGTCATCCCATCTTGTATGTTCTCTAACACAAGGTTTGTGAATTTTGGAATTTTGGCGAAATTTCCGAATTTTGGAATTTAAATAACTTTTTATTAAAATTTTAAAATATTCTCGAAATTTTGTGAATTTTTGGAAATTTATATATTAGTTTTTAAAATAAAATAATAATATTTATATAAATATATTAAATTTTCAAAAAAAAAAATATTATTTTCCAAAATTTTGGACCGAACAAATATTGGAAAAATATTTAACTTTAATAAAATATTAAAAAAATAAATATTCTTGGCCAGATAACCAAAATTTCAAACCTATGTAACAGACCTCATCATTTAGGTTTGCACTTTTTTAAGACTTCTTATCACAGTGACAAAGTTGTCTGATTTCTTCAAAGTAATAAAGTTCTCTCTGATTTCAAAAGGTCCCGATTAACATGTGATTTTTGTGACTTAAAAAAAAGGGTTTGCTAATTAAACATGAAGTAGTACTCACAAAAGGTTTCAAATAGATCTCTAATATTTTAAATATATTTGTTTCTAATTTTCCATAATCAGTAATTTTATTATAAATTTTTCTTATGGGTCTTGTCTACATTTTTTGATTTATTTTTGAATATTCTCAATTATATAGTTTTTTTGAAATTTTTCCTAGACAAATAAATGTCAGACTGACTGCTCCTTATGCATGTCATTTGATCTTCTTTTTTTGGTGAAGTTTTTTTTAAACACACACTACTCGCACACAGAGAACAAGTCTCAACCTAAGCCACAACCACACACACCTCTCAAAAAAGAGAGGCATGGTGGGAGAGACGAACCCTACCATCGGTAAACGATGTGGGACTGAAGTTTTTTTTGAACACACTACTCACACAGACATTTGATCTTCTTTATCCGAACATAAGTTCGATTTTCTACCGTGTACCGCAAAACACGGTCGCTTCTAGCATCCTAGTGTATTTGAATAGCCATACTTCGGTCCTCGTTTCACCATTCCATCTCCTCTACATGAAAGCAATAATAATCAAATGTCAATCCATCCACACTGGCCTATATTTGTGTAAAAAATACCACCCAAAACTCATCAAAGCAACAATTCGGCCTACTACGTGGGACAGATTGAAAAGGGAATCTCTTTTATATGAGTAAATCAAGTATATATATATACTAATAATATTATTTAAAATACAATATTTATTAAGTATTATTTTTATTTTGAAATTTCTCGCCATTTTAATAACTAATAATAGTAATAAAATAATATACTATATGATACTATATAATTATTTTTATAGTAAATAATTTATTTACCGCGTACTAAAATTTCGGCAAATGTATAATGTGTAGTGATAGGCGTACCCATGAAATCCATCTCCAAACCTAAGGTACCACCTCATTGGTGGATGCCTCCCCTCCCCCCCCTCCCCTCCTCTTAAATACTCACCACAGTTGGTGAGTACTTAAGAGGGGGGCATCCACCAATGAGGTGGTACCTTAGGTTTGGAAGTGGATTTCATGAGTACGTTAACTATTTCCCATATATAATTGTTCCTAAATTAAGAGTTCTTTTTAGGATATGTAGCCATGAGAGTGCTAAAGGATCATAGAATCCAAGGTTCAGTGTGAGGGGCATAACTCATTGACCGTAGCTTCGATTTTGCTCCATAATATATCAAATTGACCGTATCGAAAAGATTTACAACTTTCATTAATAAAGTAAGAGCAAAAAATCGATTTTTAAAAGTCGGTCGACTGGATTTATGGGTGGTTGACTAGCTGGGTAAAATAAGCTACTGTACGTGAGTTTTTCCAAAATTTTGACAGTCGGTTGACCATCTCTGAAGGCCGGTCGACCGGGCTGCACATTTTCAGCAATATCCTTGTCTCTAAATTGGTTTTTTGCTTCTATATAAGTTGGGTTTGATCCCAACTTATATAGAAGCAATTTAGAGTTTAGAGTGTTTCTAAAGGATTATTAGGGTTGCTCAAACTCATTCTCCTCTCCTCTTCCACCCTAGAGATTGCAAGTCAGTCTTCCATCCTTACTTACTTGATTATTCCTTTGATTGGGATACATCTAGAGATTGTGTGATTAAAAACCCTCAACCCGTTTTGTGAAGAACACGATCCGAGAAGGATCGTGGATATTTGGTCGGTGGAATCCGAAGCCATCATTGACGGAGATCGATCTTTGGAGATCGTGGTTGTCGAGACACGAGAAGTAGAGGCTACTGAGGTTGTTCACGGGTCTTGCGGGAACGTGATTACTTATTGAGGCGTGTAGGACTAGCCGTGGATCGATGAGTTCGAGTCCTGTTTGGGTGAGGTTTGAGTCTGTAAGTATCTTTACTGTCTTAGTGAACTCTTTACTGGACTAGGTCCCGTGGTTTTTCCCGGAAGGGTTTTCCACGTAAAAATCCTTATGTTGTGGTTTGCTTGTCTTCCCTATTTCCGTACTTTATTGTTCATATTCTCTTAGTTAATAATTTAATTATCAAATCTTAAAAAGGGTAGATAGACTTGTAGGGAGACTTAGCCACTCCATTGGGTTTTTGAGTTCTCAACCTCAATATTATTTTTTGGGGTTCATCATATTTTTCAATCTGTATCAGAGCGGGTTCACTAATTTATTAGTGTGATCTTGTCTCATCTTTTCGGTGAATATAAATTCCATTAGAGATGGAGGAGATCGGTGCTTAATGTTATATATAAAAGCACCGCAGACTTAACTTGTTAACGCTGTAGAGTAATTTTTTAAATATTTTTATGCTACTTGGATGTTTATTTTTGTTTCAGGTTCATGCGAGAGTTTAAGAGCATTAAAGGCTCAGAGGGATCTTAGGAAGAAAAAGTGAAGAAAATGAAGCAAAACCCAAAGCAAACAAGGATTTCTGCCCTGGCTGATCGATCGCCCAAGGGGGCAGGGCGATCGATTGCCCCTCTGCATTTGGGATTTTATTAAGCTGCGGGAATTTTATCTTTTGGGCTCAATTTCACTATTCTTTATGTCGCGACCCAAAACCCACCCTATGAGTTAGAATGAATCTTGGACGACTCATCATGACTTGCATGACTTGCTTGACCAAAATAACCTGCAATAGACCTGGAGCATACACAATAGAGGACCATAATAGCTGAAACATAAACTATAAAGCACAGCGGAAGACTTAACCAAAAACCTCTATGTATGTATATATGTGATCCAAGTTTACACAAAAAAATACACAAAAGAAAGTGCGGACAGGCCCGCCAAAATACATGAATATAACTCTCAAGCTCACCCACAGCCACTCACTCAGAATCTATCACCACCTAATAGTAACCCTCTACCGGAGGTTCCTCCACAGACTCCTCAACGTACTCCTCCTCTACCCATGAGCTCGGAGCATAGATATCAAAAGGAACGGCCGCTCCGCTATCACCTGCCGACATAAGAAGTACGGCTGAGTATGGAATACTCAGCGTGCACCAAATGCTAACCAATAGTCATAGTACAACAATAATGATATACATATAAGCAGGAAACAGTTAATCTCATAACAGGAAAGTAAAGCAGTTTATAATCATGCTTGCATTTTCGTAAAAGCCGATAAAACCCTCAAAAACATCGTGCACTTGACTTGACTCAAATTGCCCTTTTTGTGCTTGAAAACTTGTCTTGTCTATCTTGTCTTGTCGTATCATGTCGTGTCATGCCATGTCATGCTTGCTTGAAAAATAAACGTGTTCATGCTACTTGTGAGGGAAGGGAGACCCTTCATCCTAAATGCTCATGCTTGCCATGCCATGTATCTTGCTTGCTTGGAAAATAAACTACTTGTGAGGGATCTTCCTAAATGCTCATGCTTGTCATGCCATGTATCTTGTTTGCTTGAAAAATAAACTACTTGTGAGGGAAGGGAGGCCCTTCTTCCTAAATGCTCATGCTTGTCATGTAATGTTCCATGCTTACTAGGAAAATAAACTACTTGTGAGGGAAGGGAAACCCTTCTTCCTAAATGCTCATGCTTGCTATGCCATGTCTCTTGCTTGCTTGAAAATATAAACTACTTGTGAGGGAAGGGAGACCCTTCTTCCTAAATGCATGATAGTCTTGTGCTTGCCAAAAGCGATGTAAAACATATCGTAGGATATGTCCCACCTCTAATTCTCGTTCTTGAAAACCTTGGTAAGTCATGTCATGCATGCCGTGCTCGTGAGATCATGTACATACTTGCATTTGAAATTAAATATGACAATTGGGTAGTTCACAATGTATATAACATCAATAATTTGAGCAGATCAATATTCATGCAATTTAGGGAAACCAAGAAAACACACTATCATAGGCCCTAGCAATTTCCAAAATCAATTGAGCATGCATCTCTTAATTTACAACTCATTTTATTCACTTTGACATTTCATCAAACATGGGGTGTGTTAATTATTTATTAAACCTACATCATGCTTTTCTAGGTGGATTGATGTTCACATCACACATGTATGTTCATTATAGATACAATGCCCTCCCCATTTCATTCATCACAACCATACACGCAGCATCCCATCGCCAATATCCATCCCATTCACACCACTTACACATTACAACTCATATTATAGTTATAGATGGGGTAAAACAGAGAATAGAAAGAAAAAGAGACAACTATAACTAAGAGGCTAGCACAAGGTACCGACTTTGATAAATGAGGGAAGAAACCCCTTGCAAAACGTGCGTGAGTTGCTGCCCTAGCTTGGAGAACGTGCTCCACGAGTGCTTAAGCCTTGATCTTGAAGGAAAACGAGCTTGAGGTGATTATGGGTTCACAACTCTTTGATTTCTCCCCCAAATGCAAACCCTAGGTTAGGAACCCCTTTCTCTTCTCTCCTTATCTCTCAAAATACTCTAAGTGTTGTGTATGAACCTTCAAGACTCGGGCAAGCCTTACAGGTAAAGGGTATAACACCCAAATACTGAAAAAGCCCTTAATGAAATTCTACAAAAATACGATAGACCGATCGATCGGTGGTCAGGACCGAGTGATCGGTTGCCTACCGAGCGACCGGTGATATGACCGAGTTCTCGGTCAAAAACAAGCTCTCTGGAAAATTTCCCCATACAGAATTTTCAACCAGTCGATAGCCTCTGATCGATTGGTTGTGGACCGATCGATTGCTCAATGGACCGAGCGATCGGTGGTCTGCAGGTTTTGACACTGAGTCCATTTTTCACCCATTCCTACTATTTGGACTTGTCCTACTTCTATTCTAACCTCTTCTAAACTTCCCTAGGACACTTGTAAGGCTATAGTTTATTATTAGATAATTTATTTAATTAATTATAGCATCCTTGAGACAATTCTCTAAGTTTCAAATTCTCATTTCATGAAATTGAGATTACAAGACACCATGCCTTGACACACATCCAAAGGCATATACAAAAATTTTCGGGGCTCTACACTTTAAGGCCTAAATTCATAGGGAAAAGAGGAAATGTCGCGACCCAAAACCCACCCTAGGAGTTAGAGTGAACTTTGGACGACTAATCATGGCTTACATGACTTGCTTGACAAACCAATCTGCAAAAACCCACAGAGCATATACAATAGAGGATGACAGCGGAAACATAACTATAAAACACAGCGGAAGTCTAACAACCTCTAAGTATATACACATGGTCCAAGTTTAATACAAAGAAATCAAAACAAGAAAGTGCGGACATGCCCGCCAAAATACATGGATATAATCACTCATGCTCACCCACAGCTAATCCACTCAGAATCTAACACCACCTACTGAGAACCCTCTACGGGAGGTTCCTCCAAAGGCTCCTCGACGTACTCCTCTTCCACCCATGGACCAGGAGCACAAACATCAAATGGAGCGGCAGCTCCCTCAGAACCTGCCGACATAAGAAGTACGGCTGAGCATGGAATACTCAGCGGGTACCAAATACTAACCAATAGTCATAGCATAAAAATGGCAATACATAAATCAGGAGCAATTCATATATGTTAGACGAAAACAATTCATATCATACAAGGAAGTAAAGCAATTTATAATTATGCTTGTATTTCGTAGAAAGCCAATAAAACCTCTTGAAAACATCGTGCACTTGACTTGGCTTGAAATATCTTTTCGTACTTGAAAGCTTGTCGTGTTTGTCTTACTTGATCTTGTCGAGCGTGTCGTACGTGTCATGTCATGCATGTCATGCGTGCTTGCTTGTGATCATGTAACTTGTGAGATACACTTGTGAGATATCCTTGTGAGATGCGCTTGAGAGATGCCTTGAGAGGGAAGGGAGACCCTTCTTTATGCAATGCACTTGTGAGGGAAGGGAGACCCTTCTTCATGATATGTATGTACTTGCGAGGGAAGGGAGGCCCTTCTTCATGATATGCACTTGTGAGTGAGGGGAGACCCCTCGTGGAATGTTGGTTCTTCTTTTCTTGTGAAAAGCGAGGTAAAACATATCGTAGGATATGTCCCACCTCTAACCATGTTCTTGAAAACCTCGATAAATCATGTCATGCATCTCGTGCTCGTGGGAACCGTGTACATACTTGCATTTAAATTTAAATATGACATTTGGGTAATTTCACCACACATATAACATCAATGATTGAGCAATGTAATATTTATTTCATTTAGGGAAAGCAAGAAAACACACTATCATAGGCCCTAGCAATATCCATGATTTATTAGGCATACATTTCCTAATTTACAACTCACTTTATTCACCTTGGCATTTCATCAAACATGGGGTGTTCATTATTCATTATTCATTTAAACCTAATCATGCTTTTCTAGGTGGGTTTTTCTCACATCACATGTGTATGTTCATTATGGGTACAATGCCCTCCCCGTTCATCCATCACATCAATACACACGGCATCCAATCGCCCACATTCATCTCCATTCACCATTCCCATTCACCATTCACAACCCATCTCATAATACATGTGTAAATGAAAGAAGACAAAGAGAAATAAAGTAAAAGAAGGAACTATAACTAGGAGGGTAGCAAGAAGTACCGACCTTGATCAAGTGAGGAAGAAATCCCCCTTCCAAAAACAACCGTGAGTTGGTGCCCTAGCTTGAGGAGATGCTCCTCACGAGTTTGTGCCTTGATCTTGAAGAAAAATGGGTTTGAGTGGAGTGTGGGTTCGCAAACCCCTTGATTTCTCTCCAAAATGGAAACCCTAGGTTGGAATCGCCTTCTCCCCTTTCTACTATTCTCTCAAACTCTCTAAGTGTTGAATGATGCCCTAAAGGCTCGGGTTAAACTCTTAAGGTAAGAGTAAACCGACCAAAAGACCATAATACCCTTACTGAAGTTTCTGCAAAACGCGAGTACTGAACACGTTGAGTTGTGAATAGTGCTAAACACGTTGTGCTGTGAACAGTGCTGAACACGTTGTGCTGTGAACAGTGCTGAACACGTTGTGCTGTGAACAGTGCTGAACACGTTGTGCTGTGAACAGTGCTGAGCTCGTTGTCCGTTGTCTTATGTACAACGTACCCGTTGTGAGCTGTACAACGTACTCGTTGTTTGCTGTATAACGTACACGTTGTCTGCTGCACGACGTACCCGTTGTCTGTTGCACAACGGATACACAACGTACATGTTATCAGAGCTCGAGCTACGTTATCAGAGTACATTGTCTATGCGTTGTCTGTGCCTTCCGAGCTACGTCCTTAGTGCCTTTCGAGCTACGATTGCCAGCTGGTCCAGACTGTTTTGGCCATATCTTTTGACTCGTTCGTCCGATTTTGACGATTCAACTTGCGTTGGGTTCATACTTCGAAAAGGAACATTTCTGACGTATTGAAATTTCCAATTTCTTTCTTATTTATTAATTATACCTCTTTAAAGGCAAAATGGCAACGAATGTGTCATGCATTAAATGTGAAAAGGTCCGGGGCTCTACAGGAAATAAGAGTTTTAGCTAAATTAGAAGTCCTTATTCTATGAGGACTCTATCTTTCTATTTTTCCCTATAAAAGGAGAGATTCTTTGTAAAGATTCTATGAGAGAAAGAATTTTGTAGAGATTTTGGATCTGAAGAAAAGAAGCTCTGGAGATCAAGGAAGCCATGAAGAGAAGTGCAACAACTTTGTCTATGAAGATGATGCATTCCTCCCTCGCGATGAACTAATTTCCATTCTAGGGTTTCGATGAAACCCTAGCCAAGTAACTGTGTCATTTTATTTTGTTTTATTTTGATTTTCTTAGTTGTAAGACATTGATTGCATAATGAGAGAGTTCTTTCAACAACCGGATTTATTGATTTATATTCGATTTCAATGGAATTTTTAACATTTTCTTAGGTTTTATGAAATTGGGATTGAACTCACTTGTGTTAATTTTCGTTAGAATTTCAACATAGGTTTTATGCAATGGTTTTAATAGATCGAGAGACCAAGTCTTAAGATATCTTATGCTAAGGGAAGACGAGTGATTACACAACCGTAGATTAGTGTGTATCATTCATGCTAACCGAAGATACGATATGCCTAGGGCTTGATCCCTTGAACTTTTCTAGATCAGTTGAGAGGGGACGTGCTGTCACTCTAACTGTAATATTTACAAATTAAGAGGTTAAAATAAATTCAAAATAGGGGCTGGTTATTAGGTTAGTTGTGGATTTGAAAACCCTAGGTTTTCTTTCAAAGGATTTAAAAACCCATTAGTTGATAATTAATTTAGAAATCTCCCTTAGTTTACTTTTAGTTTAATTCATTGTTTTAGTTTATCAAAGTAAAATTCAATTACCCAAATTATTAGTTTACAATTAATCTGAATAAAAGGCAACGAAACCAGCGCAGTCCTCAGAAGAACGATACCCTTACTAGTACTATTCTATGAAATTATTACTAAGAAGGAATAATTTAAGATTGGCTGACGATCAATTTTTGGCGCCGTTGCCGGGGATTGCTGGAACCGTTTAATTGTTAATTTGAAAGATTAAATTTAAATTAATCATAATTAAAAATCCAAAAATATTTTTCTTTTTATTTAATTGGAAATCTTAGGTACCAAATTGCTCAAACTGCAGGGATTGAAAAAGCTTATTCAACATCGTGAAAAGCAGGAGAGTTTTGTGAGTATTTACTTTTTTAGTAGATATTTTATTTTAATTTGGTGTCTGTCAAACATAGAGTTTTTCCTTTAGGGTGTATGCACGGTAGGAGGCCTTGTAATCCAGATTTATTCCCCCTTGATTCTGAGTTAGAGCGTACTGTTAGGTTTCTCAAGACTTCTGCCTTATTCGAATCCAATTCTGAAGCGAAAGCTTCTACCATTCCTAGAGAAAACTTAGAAGTTATTCCTTTCCCTATCATGGCGGAAGAACATGACCTAATGAAATCATTGAAGAAGTATTTTACTCATTCTACATATTCATCCCCTTCATTTATCCGGTTGCCAGAAATATTGACAGCCTATTATGAAATTAAGTCCAGTATTATTCAGATGATACCATCATATCATGGACTTAATAACTGTCGCGACCCAAAACCCACCCTAGGAGTTATAGTGAATCTTAGACGACTTATCATGACTTACATGACTTGCTTGACAAACCAACCTGCAAAACACTTGGAGCATATAAAAAGAGGACATAATAGCAGAAGCATAAATTACATAGCACAGCGGAAGACTAACCAAACCTCTGAGTATATATACATGATCCAAGTTTTGTGTACAAAAATGAAACAAAAGGAAGTGCGGACAGCCCGCCAAAATACATGAATACACTCTCTCAAGCTTACCCACAGCCACTCAGAATCTACCACCTAGTAATAACCTTCTACCGGAGGTTCCTCCACTGGTTCCTCAACATACTCCTCTTCCACCCATGGGCCAGGAGCACAGGTATCAAATGGAGCAGCAGCTCCCTCAGTACCTGCTGACATAAACGTACGGCTGAGCATGGAATACTCAACGTGTACCAAATGCTGACCAACAGTCACAGCATAACAGTAACAATATATAAAGCAGGAAACAATTCAAAATATAACAGGAAAGTAAAAAAGTTTATATTCATGCTTGCATCATATAAAAGCCGATAAAACTCTTGAAATCATTGTGCACTTGACTTGACTTAAAATACTCTTTTCGTGCTTTAAAAACTTGTCATGTCTGTCTTGCTTGATCTTGTCGAGAGTGTCATGTCATGCGTGTCATGCTTGCTTGAAAATTAAACATGCTCATGTAACTTGTGAGATGCACTTGTGAGATGCACTTGTGAGAGAGGGGAGACCCCTCTTTCAATGACATGCACTTGAGAGGGAAGGGAGAGCCTTCTTTCAATGATATGCACTTGTGAGTGAGGGGAGACCCCTCTTTCAATGAGATGAGAGGGAAGTGTAAACTCCCTCATGTGCAATGCTTGTTCTTATCCTTGTCAAAAGCGAGGCAAAACATATCTTAAGATATGTCCTATCTCTAAAACCCTTATTCTTGAAAACACCAGTAAACCATGTCATGCATGCCATGCTCGTGAAATCGTGTACATGTTTTAACTTGGAATTAAATATGATATTTGGGATTCACAAAGTATAGTATAACATTTATTTCAACAAGAAATCATTCACACTGTTGGAAGAAGGCAATTAAACACACTATCATAAATCCTAGAAATTCCATACGCTTTAAATCACAACTTTCTTGGTTGAGAGTTCATTTTCTTCACCTTGACATTTCATCAAACATGTAGTGTGTATATTATTGGTTTAAGCCTAGCATATGCTTTTCTAGTTGGGTTTATGTTTACAACATACACGTGTATTCATTATTGGTATAATGCCCTTCCCATTTCATTCATCATAACACATCCACACGGCATCCATCACCAATCATCCTCCATTCATTCATCCCATAGCATTCACATACTTTGTCACGCCCCAAAATACCCCCTAGGAGTTTAGGGATACTTTAGGTGGACTATACAAACCTGCCAAACCATCCTGTAATGAACAAGGCAAAATATAATACTAATACAATGAAAATCAGAGCACGGAAGCTAAACATAAAATGCGGAAGCGCAACCAACTCTTTTTTTTTTCTTCTAAAGTTCCAAAACAGTATTCCAAGTTTAACATATGTACAACACGTCTAAGCCTAAGGTGGACAGGCCCACCTAACAAAATACAAAAGACAAAATACAACTCTGCCTCGCTCAATAGTCACCCCCGTGGGGCCAATGGTCTAAGTCTCTCGCCTCCGCCTGAGGCTCGACTACTAGATCCTCATAAGGTTCCTCCTCGCCATAGTTCTCCTCTATTCAAGGACCCGGATCACAAATGTCGAGAGAGACTCGGGTACCTGCCGACATGAAAGTACGGCTGAGCATGGAATACTCAGCGAGTACAAGCCCCTAACTAACAATGGTAATAACGAACAACATCATATACAAGTAATGGGAGGAGTATAGTTCATAATCATTTCTAGCAACCTCATACATAAACATTTTATCAAGTCATAATTATTATGAAACTAAAACATGTCTATGCATCATACAATTCCTCTTTGAGTTGTCCTTTCAATATTTCTTATGAGCCAGAGGTTAGCACCCGCATATCCCTGGGCTACTAACCTCCTTGACAGTACAATACCTTTCTTATGAGCCAGGGGTTAGCACCCGCACATCCCTGGGCTACCAACCCCCTTGACAGTACAATACACTTCTTATGAGCCAGAGGTTAGCACCCGCACATCCCTGGGCTACCAACCCCCTTGACAGTACAATACACTTCTTATGAGCCAGAGGCTAGCACCCTCACATCCCTGGGCTACCAGCCTCCTTGACAGTATGATACCTTACTTATGAGCCAGAGGTTAGCACCCGCACATCCCTGGGCTACCAACCCCCTTGACAGTACAATACCTTTCTTATGAGCCAGAGGTTAGCACCCGCATCATCCTGGGCTACTAACCTCCTTGACAATACCATTTCCTTTCTTATGAGCCAGAGGATAGCACCCTTAACCGGGGCTACCAACCTCCTTGACAGTGCAACATTTCCGAGTCCTTTCTTATGAGCCAGGGGTTAGTACCCGCATGATCCCTGGGCTACAAACCCCCTTGACAATGCAATACGTTTCTTATGAGCCAGAGGCTAGCACCCGCATAATCCTGGGCTACTAACCTCCTTGACAATACCATTTCCTTTCTTATGAGCCAGAGGTTAGCACCCTTAACCGGGACTACCAACCTCCTTGACAATATCCTCCATCTACATATGTGCTCGTGCATAGCAATCGTGAAATCATGATGACATATAGCATTTTAACAATTCCCAACTCACATGAATATTTAAGAAGCGAAATAAACACATGCACACAACTTGCCAAATGGGGAACATTTATGTGACTCATGCTTTCAAATCTTAGTTTATTCATGCATTCTATCAAACATGTGGTATTCAACCTTTTTACCTTTAGTTATTTCATATTTTCTCATTCGAACATTTCATCAAACACTTGGGGTGTGTTCATTATGCGTAATATGCCCTTCCACCATTTTTCCCATCATTCAACACATCACAACATGGTATCCAATCGCCTCCACTCCTCATCCATTCATACATTCCATCATTTGTTTGTAGTATCTTGTTTATGTTTTAGGGATTTAGCATATACCAACACAAGGGAGCAATGGGGAAGATCCAACACATATTTACTTAGAAAAATCCTAGGTTATTACCAAAGTAACTAGGAAGAGTGTACTAACCTTGAAAAGGGAAAGAAAAATCCTTGAGGATGATGTAGAAACGCTGCCCTAGCTTGGAAGAGGTACTCCACACGAGCTTGAGGTTGGATTTGGAGAATCCAAGCCTTTTAGAACGGTTCTAGGGTTCTAAAACCCTTGATTGAAGCTCTTCTTGGTTTCAAGCAAAACCCTCTTTGGAATGCTCAAGATCCTTTCCTTCTCTTTCTAGGAACTCTCCTTGGTTTAGGGTAACCCAAAAACCCTCCTAAAGTCTTCTATTTATAGTGTAAGGGGTGAAAAACCCCTAAAAAATCGCATCCAAGAAAGTAAAATCGCGTATCTACGATCGTTCGTAGCGATTTACGATTGATCGTAGCCTTCTACGATCGATCGTAGCTTCCTACGATCAATCATAGTTTTACCCGAGAGTTTCCAGCATTTTTGGGGCTTTACGATCGATCGTAGCAACTCTACGATCGTTCGTAGCTCTGCTACGATCGTTCGTAGGGTCCCTACGAGCGATCGCAACTTTTGCAGAAAGCTTCAGCATTTTTTCATTTTTGTATCTCGGCCATAACTTTTGACTCGCTTGTCCGATTTTGACGATTCAACTTGAGTTGGATTCATCTTTCGAAGGAGAACAACTTTCATGTTTTTCACAACTTCCAATTCTTCCTTTTTCTTGGACCATTTTGTCCCTAAACCTGACTGATCCGAAATTGGGTTTCGTCAATCCAGATTTTAAACCGACCCGACTTCAGAAATCGGTCTTTTGACCTAACACCAACTCAAAACCAAGACAAGTGATCAACATGAACCCCGAAGAGGTTTCAATTACCTTTCCAAAAATCCAAGAATCGGTTGATTCCGACGAGCGGTGTGAACGCTAGGGCTATTTAGAGTCGAGGGTATGCCAAGGCATAACCCTTGTCAATACTCAAGAGTATTCTATACTCTTGCCTATTTCATTCCAAACACCCATACACCATAAATACATTCTTACATGCTTTAGTATATGATATCATTCGTCGTACATGGCCATCAAGATCCGGGGTTCTACATCCTCCCCCCCTTACAGAAATTTCGTCCTCGAAATTGGAACGATACATAGAGATTATAAAGAACAAAATTACATAAACATCACTCAAACAAATTAGGATATTTTTCCCTCACTTCCGCTTCGCGCTCCCATGTAGCTTCTTCTCGTGAATGGTGTGGCCATCGAACAAGAACCAAGGGGATGACCTTATTGCGCAAGACTTGATCCCTACGGTCCAAAATTTGAACCGGCTCTTCCACCAAAGTGAGATCCTCTCGGACTTCTAGCGTATCAAGGTCGATCACATGAGAAGGATCCGGAATATATTTCCGAAGAATAGATACATGGAATACGTTGTGAACCGCCACCATGTGAGTGGGTAGAGCAACTCGGTATGCAACTTCACCAATTCGGGTGATAATTTCAAATGGACCAACATACCTCGGGCTGAGCTTTCCTCTTTTGCCAAACCTCATAACACCCTTTGTCGGTGAAACCTTCACAAATACCATATCGCCAATACGGAACTCAAGATCTCGTCTACGGGTGTCGGCATAGCTCTTTTGCCTGTCCTGAGCCGTCTTTAATCTCTCTCTGATGATCTTGACTTTATTCGCGGTTTGTTCAATCAATTCCGGGCCCAATATCTTTCTCTCTCCAACTTCATCCCAGTATAGGGGAGATCTACAACTTCGACCATACAAGGCCTCAAAAGGAGCCATTTGGATGCTCGCCTGATAGCTGTTATTGTAGGCGAATTCCACCAATGGCAAGTGATCCTCCCAACTGCCTTTGAAGTCCAACATGCAAGCTCGGAGCATGTCCTCTATAACCTGGTTCACCCTCTCGGTCTGTCCATCTGTCTGAGGATGAAAGGCGGTGCTAAAGTCTAGTCGGGAACCCATGGCATCCTGAAAACTTTTCCAAAACCTGGATGTGAATCTTGGATCCCGGTCTAAGACAATGCTCACTGGTACTCCATGCAATCGGACTATCTCTTTGATGTACAAGGCAGCTAACTGATTTGAGTTGAATGTAGTCCGGTACGGTAAGAAATGGGCGGACTTCGTGAGTCTGTCAACAACAACCCATATCGCATCAGTCTTTCTAACTGTCTTTGGCAACCCCACAATGAAGTCCATAGAGATATGTTCCCATTTCCACTCGAAAATAGGGAGAGACTGCAACAGACCCGCCGGTCTCCTGTGCTCGGCCTTGACTTGTTGGCACACCAAGCATCGAGACACGTACTCCGCTATTTCTCGCTTCATGTTCCGCCACCAAAAGTGCTTCTTCAAGTCCCTATACATCTTGGTACCCCCGGGGTGAACGGTGTACTTGGACCGGTGAGCCTCATACAAGATTTCTCGTTTAAGATTCTCATCGGCTGGGACACATACTCTTTCCTTGAAAGTGATAATTCCATCATCCCTCACCGCAAAATCCTTGCTGACACTTTTAACTGACTGGTCTCGGCAAGACAGTAGCTCGGCATCCATTCCCTGCAACTCCCTCGTCATGCTCAGGATATATGGCCTAACTATGATATTAGCCATTACTGGCCCAAAAGTAGGGAGACTAAAACTGATGTCGAGGTTAGATGCATCTTCTAACAACCTCCATTCCCTCAGCATCATGTGCGCCAAAAGTCCAGTGGGCTTCCGGCTAAGAGCATCGGCTACAACGTTCGCCTTGCCCGGATGATATTGAATGGAGCATTCGTAGTCTTTCAAAAACTCTACCCATCTCCTCTGCCTTAAATTCAATTCCTTTTGGGAGAACAGGTACTTCAAGCTTTTATGGTCCGTAAATACGTCGAACTGTTCCCCATAGAGATAATGTCGCCAAATCTTCAAGACAAACACAACCGCGGCGAGCTCTAAATCGTGAGTGGGATAATTCTTCTCATGCTCTTTCAATTGCCTGGAGGCGTAAGCAATGACTTTGCCGTGCTGCATAAGTACACATCCCAACCCCATATGCGAGGCGTCACTGTAAACCACAAAACCACCACTCCCGGATGGCACAGTAAGGATGGGGGCCGTGGTGAGGCGTTTCTTCAACTCTTGGAAGCTCGCTTCGCATCTGTCGCTCCAACTAAACTTAGCATTCTTTCTCGTCAGGTAAGTGAGAGGTGCAGCCAAACTGGAGAATCCCTCCACGAATCTCCGATAATAGCCTGCCAACCCGAGAAAACTACGTATCTCCGTGACGCTCTTGGGTCTCTCCCATATCATAACTGCCTTTATCTTTGCCGGGTCAAGAGAAATACCCTCGGCCGACACTACGTGGCCTAGGAACGCCACCTTCTCCAACCAAAATTCACACTTGCTTAACTTAGCGTATAGCCTATGCTCTCTCAATATCTCCAGAGCAAGACGAAGGTCTCGTGCGTGATCTTCCCGTGTCTGGGAATACACCAAAATGTCATCTATGAACACAATCACACATCGATCCAAGTACGATTGGAACACCCGGTTCATCAAATCCATGAACGCCGCCGGTGCATTCGTCAGCCCAAAAGGCATGACAAGGAACTCGTAGTGCCCATACCGAGTCCTGAAAGCCGACTTCGGAACATCTGCCGCCTTGATCTTTAACTGATGATACCCCGATCTAAGATCAATCTTGGAGAAAAATATCGCTCCCTTCAGTTGGTCAAACAAGTCGTCTATCCGAGGCAAAGGATAACGATTCTTAATAGTTATCTTGTTCAACTGCCGGTAATCTATGCACATTCTCATTGACCCGTCTTTCTTTTTCACAAAGAGGACCGGAGCTCCCCATGGTGACACACTTGGTTGGATGAAACCAAGTTGTTGTAACTCCTCAATTTGTTTCTTTAATTCCTCAAGCTCTATTGGGGCCATTCTATATGGTGCCCTTGAAATCGGAGCGGTGCCTGGAGTAAGCTCTATAGCGAACTCAATCTCCCGATCCGGAGGCGATCCGGGAAGTTCCTCTGGAAACACATCCAAGAACTCACTCACGACCGGAATGACCGAGGAGTTTTGTGCTTCTGGGTTTGCTAAGCTCAAAGCTGCGAGGCGAGCAATGTCTCTTTCCCTCAACCCTCGAAAGTGAAATGGCTTAACTCCCATCGGCTCAATGTTCACCATCTTCTCGAAACATGCCACATGTCTATGGTGAGCCGATAGCCAATCCATACCAAGTATGACATCGAAATCTAAGTCTTGGAAGTCCAGGATGATGAGGTCGGCTAACAACTCATTCTGTCCCACTTGGACTACACAGTCCCTGTATATACGGTCCGTGTCCACTGACTTACCGAGCGGTGTGGAGATGGTTAATTCATGCTTCAACTGACTAGACTTGGTTGGAAATCCTTTCGCAAAGCTAGGCGATACAAAGGAATGAGTGGATCCTGTGTCGATCAACACTCGGGCTAGGCATTCATTCACTAATAACGCGCCTGTGTGATTAATTAAATTCACGTTAATAGATTTCACGTAATAACACATAAGTACAGGTAGCATGTCATACATATAAGCAATCACATTACATAATAACAGCCAATTACAACTCGAAACTTTAGCATGATAGCGTACCTTACACGACATCGTCAGATGCACGTGCATCCCGTTCCGATAAGGCAAAAACCTGACCCTGGTTTGCCCTACGAGGCGGTGGAGTGGATAATGTGGGTCGTGAAGGCCTAGATGCAGAAGCCTGTGAGGATCCCGGCTGGGAATCCTGTCGAACTGGGGGCCTACTCCCCTGGGGTTGGATAGGCAGCAGCTGCCTGCGTGGGTAATCCCTGACCATGTGATTCACATCTCCACAGTGAAAGCACCCACCCGAAATCCTCCGACATTCACCAATCCAGTGACTCCGACTACAATAGGAGCACTCCTCAAATGCTGATGAGGATGAAGGTGGAACATATCGGGTGGCCTGTGAAAGTGTGGGACGAGGTACTGGTGTAGAGGTAGGCCGAGATACCTGTGATGTCAAGGGAGGCCTCGGTGACCGTATCAGCCTGGATGCCTGATATGGGGCTGTCCTAACCCTCTTCTCTGCCGACCCCGAACTACTCGACTGGCCTCGAGTCATATCCCTTCTCTTGAAGAATTCTTCCGAATTCTTCTCGGCAAGCTTCGCCTTGCTCACAACCTCTCCCCAGGTAGCCACCTGGAACATCGAGACCCTGTCTCTAATGGAGGGTTTCAATCCCCGCTCAAATTTCCTGACTTGCATATGCTCTGATGCAATTAGGTAAGGTGCGAATCTCGATAACTCCACGAAGGTAGCCTCATAATCAGCCACACTCAACTCTCCTTGTTCAAGAGTCATGAATTCAATCTCCTTCTGTTCTTTGACAGCTGCTGGAAAATATTACTTATAGAAGACATCCAAAAATTCCGGCCATGTCCACGGCTCCCCCGCCCTGGTGGACTCCCTCTGTCTCTGTGCGGCTCTCCACCAATGCTCGGTCGCACCTTCCATCACGAAGGTGGCCCAGTCCACTCTCTGTTCATCCATGCAGTGGAGCGCTCTAAAAATATTTTCCAATTGCATCACCCATGCCTCGGCGACCATGGGGTCAGTAGTACCAAAAAAGGTAGGAGGACGTAATCTCCTAAATGCCTCCAATCCTGAAGCATGGTGTGCCGGAGGTGGCGGAGGTGTAGAAGGAGTAACAGCAACCGGCCTTGCTGCTAACATAGCCAAAGTCTCGGCTATAGATGCAAAAGCTTGGGCAAAATCGGGTTGCTCGTCACAGGAAGGGGCATCATTTCCATTTCCCCTCGTATTGTATCCGCGACCCCGAGCACCGCGTCTCATGATGTGATCCTGAGAACGACAGTACCACATGAGTCTAACTTGGATACGTGTTTAGCAACAATTCAATAATTGCACAATATTTAATAACAATTTTAGCATCCCTATCATTTATTGAGCATATGACAATTCATTCAAGGTATACACAGCAACAACAAGCATACGTTCGTGTTCTAGCGTAGGTTACTAAGTGCGGTTTGGCTTTCCAACCGGTTATGGACTAAGACTAAGTTATTAGTCTATACTTGGAATACGACTCCTCTTAGTGGCCTAAGACCTTGTTCAATCATAGTATCAGTTCTAGTGACCCTAAGGACTCTAACGCCTAGGCTTTGATACCACCTCTGTCACGCCCCAAAATACCCCCTAGGAGTTTAGGGATACTTTAGGTGGACTATACAAACCTGCCAAACCATCCTGTAATGAACAAGGCAAAATATAATACTAATACAATGAAAATCAGAGCGCGGAAGCTAAACATAAAATGCGGAAGCGCAAACAACTCTTTTATTTTTCTTCTAAAGTTCCAAAACAGTATTCCAAGTTTAACATATGTACAACACGTCTAAGCCTAAGGTGGACAGGCCCACCTAACAAAATACAAAAGATAAAATACAACTCTGCCTCGCTCAATAGTCACCCCCATGGGGCCAATGGTCTAAGTCTCTCGCCTTCGCCTGAGGCTCGACTACTAGATCCTCATAAGGTTCCTCCTCGCCATAGTCCCTCCTCTAGCCAAGGACCCGGATCACAAATGTCGAGAGGGACTCGGGTACCTGCCGACATGAAAGTACGGCTGAGCATGGAATACTCAACGAGTACAAGCCCCTAACTAACAATGGTAATAACGAACAACATCATATACAAGTAATGGGAGGAGTATAGTTCATAATCATTTCTAGCAACCTCATACATAAACATTTTATCAAGTCATAATTATTATGAAACTAAAACATGTCTATGCATCATACAATTTCTCTTTGAGTTGTCCTTTCAATATTTCTTATGAGCCAGAGGTTAGCACCCGCATATCCCTGGGCTACCAACCTCCTTGACAGTACAATACCTTTCTTATGAGCCAGGGGTTAGCACCCGCACATCCCTGGGCTACCAACCCCCTTGACAGTACAATACACTTCTTATGAGCCAGAGGCTAGCACCCTCACATCCCTGGGCTACCAGCCTCCTTGATAGTACGATACCTTACTTATGAGCCAGAGGTTAGCACCCGCACATCCCTGGGCTACCAACCCCCTTGACAGTACAATACCTTTCTTATGAGCCAGAGGTTAGCACCCGCATAATCCTGGGCTACTAACCT
Organism: Tetracentron sinense; assembly: GCA_015143295.1. Classification (NCBI taxonomy): domain Eukaryota; kingdom Viridiplantae; phylum Streptophyta; class Magnoliopsida; order Trochodendrales; family Trochodendraceae; genus Tetracentron; species Tetracentron sinense. Next base: position 11,590,510 of record CM026565.1, on the reverse strand, counting down.
CCTTGACAATACCATTTCCTTTCTTATGAGCCAGAGGTTAGCACCCTTAACCAGGACTACCAACCTCCTTGACATTGCAACATTTCCGAGTCCTTTCTTATGAGCCAGGGGTTAGTACCCGAATGATCGCTGGGCTACCAACCCCTTTGACAATGCAATACGTTTCTTATGAGCCAGAGGCTAGCACCCGCATAATCCCGGGCTACTAACCTCCTTGACAATACCATTTTCTTTCTTATGAGCCAGAGGTTAGCACCCTTAACCGGGACTACCAACCTCCTTGATAATATCCTCCATCTACATATGTGCTCGTGCATAGCAATCGTGAAATCATGATGACATATAACATTTTAACAAATCTCAACTCACATGAGAATTTAAGAAGTGAAATAAACACATGCACACAACTTGCCAAATGGGGAACATTTATGTGACTCATGCTTTCAAATCTTAGTTTATTCATGCATTCTATCAAACATGTGGTATTCAACCTTTTTACCTTTAGTTATTTCATATTTTCTCATTCGAACATTTCATCAAACACTTGGGGTGTGTTCATTATGCGTAATATGCCCTTCCACCATTTTTCCCATCATTCAACACATCACAACATGGCATCTAATCGCCTCCACTCCTCATCCATTCATACATTCCACCATTTGTTTGTAGTATCTTGTTTATGTTTTAGGGATTTAGCATATACCAACACAAGGGAGTAATGGGGAAGATCCAACACATATTTACTTAGAAAAATCCTAGGTTATTACCAAAGTAACTAGGAAGAGTGTACTAACCTTGAAAAGGGAAAGAAAAATCCTTGAGGATGATGTAAAAATGCTTCCCTAGCTTGGAAGAGGTACTCCACATGAGCTTGAGGTTGGATTTGGAGAATCCAAGCCTTTTAGAACGGTTCTAGGGTTCTAAAACCCTTGATTGAAGCTCTTCTTGGTTTCAAGCAAAACCCTCTTTGGAATGCTCAAGATCATTTCCTTCTCTTTCTATGAACTCTCCTTGGTTTAGGGTAACCCAAAAACCCTCCTAAAGTCTTCTATTTATAGTGTAAGGGGTGAAAAACCCCTAAAAAATCGCATCCAAGAAAGTAAAATCGCGTATCTACGACCGTTCGTAGCGATTTACGATTGATTGTAGCCTTCTACGATCGATCGTAGCTTCCTACGATCAATCGTAGTTTCACCCGAGAGTTTCCAGCATATCTAGGGCTTTACGATCGATCGTAGCAACTCTACGATCGTTCGTAGCTCCGCTACGATCGTTCGTAGGGTCCCTACGAGCGATCGCAACTTTTGCAGAAAGCTTCAGCATTTTTGCATTTTCGTATCTCGGCCATAAATTTTGACTCACTTGTCCGATTTTGACGATTCAAATTGAGTTGGATTTGTATTTCGAAGGAGAACAACTTTCATGTTTTTCATAACTTCCAATTCTTCCTTTTTCTTGGACCATTTTGCCCCTAAACCTGACTGATCCGAAATTGGGTTTCGTCAATCCAGATTTTAAACCGACCCGACTTCAGAAATCGGTCTTTTGACCTAACACCAACTCAAAACCAAGACAAGTGATCAACATGAACCCCAAAGAGGTTTCAATTACCTTTCCAAAAATCCAAGAATCGCTTGATTCCGACGAGCGGTGTGAACGTTAGGGCTATTTTGAGTCGAGGGTATGCCAAGGCATAACCCTTGTCAATACTCAAGAGTATTCTATACTCTTGCCTATTTCATTCCAAACACCCATACACCATAAATACATTCTTACATGCTTTAGTATATGATATCATTCGTCGTACATGGCCATCAAGATCCGGGGTTCTACATACTTAGATAATAGGGGAAAATAAAAAAAAGAAGAAAAGAAAGAAGAATGTGAACTGGGAGGGTAGCATAAGGTACCGACCTTGAATAGAGGAAGAAAACCCTTGTTCTTACCAAGGACGAACGCTGCCCTAGCTTTGGAGAACGTGCTCATCACAAGCTTGAATCTTGTACTTTATGAAATCCGAGCTTGTGATGATATAGGGTCCTCAAACCCTTGATTCTTTCTCAAGTGAAAACCCTAGGTTAGAATCCCCTCTTCTCCTCTCTTCCTTTCTCTCAAATACTCTAAGTGTGGTAAATGAGACCCTCAAGGCTCGGGCAAGCCTTAAAAGGTAAGGGTATAAAGCCCCAAAGACGAAAAAGCCCTTAATGAAATTCTGCAAAATGCGATAGACCGATCAATCGGTGGTTAATACCGAGCGATCGGTTGCCTACCGAGCGACCGGTGTCATGACCGGGCGATCGGTCAAAAACATGCTCCCTGGAAATTTTTCCCATATAAAAAAGTGCACCAGCGGATTGCTACCGATGGATTGGTTGTGGACCGATCGATCGCTAATATGGACCGAGTGATCGGTTATGGACCGATCGATTGCTCTCGTGACCGAGCGATTGGTTCTCTACAGGTTTTGACACTGAGTCCATTTTTCACCCATTCCTACTACTTGGACTCATTCCTCTTCTATTCCAACCTTTTCTAAACATGACTAGGACCTTTTTAGGGCTTATAGACAGTATTAAATAATTTATTTAATTAATTATAGCATTCTTGCAAACTTCTCAAAGTTTCCAAATTTTCATTTAATGGAATTAGAGATTACAAATGCCTCATGTCTTGACACACATTCCAAGGCATATACAAAGAGTTTCAGGGTTCTACAATAACGAAGATCCCTACAAACATCTTCATGAATTTCATGAGATTTGTACAACTTTTAAGTCGCAGGGATTTTTTGATATGCCCTTAGATTGCATCTCTTTCCATTTTCTTTGAAAGACAAAGCCAAATATTGGCTTAACTCTTTAGTGTAGGGGGGATCCGGATAAAAATTTATGCGAAAAATGAATCCCCTAGATCTTAACACCATAGAAAGCATCAAAAATATCTAAGAGTTTTAGTCATATCATTTCGGTGAATGATTTTCACTGGTGAAGCTTAATCCACTCGAAACGTCAGAACTCTTTGTAGAAATTTTCCCGAAAAAATACTAGAAGCTCGATCCTTGTTCTTCGCTATCCCCACGAAGCTTTAGAATCTTCTTTGGAATTATAGAAGCAAGAAGAAAAAGATGGAGTAATGGTGTAGACCTTCTATCACCAAAGGTACTAAGGTTCAAAAACCTAGAATAAACAAAACCCAACTTGCACCACCAATGAAGCTCACGAAAATCCCTAGGGGTATCCCCTTGGGCTCACGGTTTGGAGAGAGAGAGGAGAGGAGAGAAAAAAATTCTGGAAAAAATTACTTAATGGTCTAGGGTGTTGGGGTATTTATAGACTAGGATCCTATCCTAATCCTACTCCAACTTGATCTTATCTAGTAGGATTTATTAATTAATAATAACTCTTACTATTAATTAATTAAACTCCTACTTATTCTATAATTACTTTTTAAAAAAAAAAAAAAAAAAAAAAAACCTCTCAGAAGGAGAGGGGGGTTTGGTGGACCCCTACCACTATAATTACTTTAGTTATAGTAATCCTACTAATTAAAGAGTCCTTATTGCAAGAGGATTCCTTAATTAAGAGGGATAAGTCAACATCCAACAAAAAGAAGGAAACCTAGTCAAACTAGGAGACCAACTCCAGGGGGGCATGGAGTTTGAGGAGTTAAACACTCCAAGTTGTCATCCAATTACAACTTATCCTCATACTTATTACAATCCAACAATTGGATTTTAATTCCATAATTATAGGAATTATATTTCAACAATTATTCAATTAAACAAATCCTAATCCAATTAGGATTACCAAAGTGGGTGCCCCACCCTAGGGTTTAAACCCATGGGCTTTGGCCCGGGTTTATGGATATGGGTCAAACTCATTTCCCCTTTAATTATGTTAATTAAATAATTATTAAAATAATCCCTAGATTTAAATTAACAATTAATTTAAACCATAGATTAACTTTTAATCTATTTGATTAACTTTTAATCACTTAAATAACTGAATAACTTTAATCAATTATTGAGCTTGTATTTCTTATGTGAGCACCTCCATAGATTGCTCTAGGACATTCTTACCTTGCCTTACCCAATGTTATCCCATTGACCCTAACAGGAAATACATCGGAATTGCAAGTGACGTGAGATATCATGTTGCAATTGAATCCCAGTGTATGAACATTAACCATTACGGATCCCGCCATATGAACTTTTAAATTTGATTCATCCTTCCAAATACATTATCCCTTGTAGAACCCCGGAACTTTTGCACATGTCTTAGAATGCATGTCAAGGCATGATGCCTTTGTAATCTTCCATTTCTATGAAAGGAGAAATTTTAAAGAACTTTAAGTGTTGAGAAGTGGGATTCCTAAGTCGGATATGTTAAAATCCGGTTTACTGAACTCCATTTGCAGATCAGTCAACTTTAGGGGTAATTTGGTCAATGAATAAAGAGGAAATTAAAAATTCTAAAATGTCAGAAATGTTGCTTTTCAAATAACGAATCCAACGCAAGTTGAATTGTCAAAATCTGACGAACGAGTCAAGAGTTATGGCCGAAACAGTAAAATAGACTCAAATCCACAGAGCACCGATCACTAGGGATCGATCGGTCCACAACCAATCGCTCGGTCCATATTAGCGATCAATCGGTCCACAACCGATCGATTGGTAGATATCGAATGGTGCACTTTTTTGTATGGGAAAAAATTCCAGAGAGCATGTTTTTGACCGATCGCTCGGTATTGACCACTGATCGCTCGGTCTATCGTGTTTTGCATAAATTTCATTAAGGGCTTTTTTCGTCTTTAGGACATTTTCACCTTGCCTATAAAGGCTTGCTCGAGCCTAAGGGTTTCATAAACCCTTAGGGCAGCATTTTGAGAGAGAGTAGAGGAGAGCAAGAGGGGTTTTCACCTAGGTTGCATCTTGAGAGAAATCAAGAGTTCAAGGACCCTAGATCTCACCTCAAGACTTGGATTCTTCAAATCCAACTTCAAGCAAGTGAGGGACATGTTGTCCAAGCTAGGGCAGCGACTCTACGCACGTTTTGCAAGGGTTTTCTTTCCCTTTTCAAGGTTGGTGCCATATGCTACCCTCCTAGTTCATATTCTTCTTCTTTTCTTGGTTTTTCCTTATATTCTAAGTATAAAAATGAGATGGAATGAATGGATGGAGATGGATGGTCGTGTATGGGCGATGGGTGCCATGTGGTTGTTGTGATGAATAAAATGGGAAGGACATTGTAACAATAACGAACATACACGCAATGCTGTGAGCATTAACCCAACTAGAAATACAAGATTTAGGTTTTAACCATAATACACATACCAAGTGTTCGATGAAATGCCACTATGAAGAAAACGACAATCTTCTTAGAAAATGCATGTGTGAACCTCCTCTATTTTCCTAAAATGGCATGTTGGCAGATTAATGCTTATGAATTGATTATCAAATGCAATGTTTCTATACTATTGCCATCCTTAACTGTAGACGAAGTCACAAGCACGGCATGTAGTCATGAGTAGGTTTTCAAGCATTAAAACAACCGCGTTTTTTTTAAAGAAAGCAAGGGTTTATTCTCGATTCACGAACACCATGACAAGGCCAAATGTAAGAGTTGGTAATAGGGGTAGGGCATATCCTAAGATATGTTTTGCTCCGATATCCAAGTCCAGCATAGGGGATACTAATTAACGACGGTCTATGAACACATCTAGGCATAACCAGTTCAGCATAGGGGATATAGTTTTGACTGGTCTATGAACGGCATCTAGGCAATACCCAGTTCAGCATAGGGGATACTAGTTGCAATGGTAGATGAACGACATCTAGGCATACGCCAGTCGAGGCATCCATAAGTCAAGCAAGTCAGACATGACAAGTTTTCATGCATGAAATGAGTATTTCAAGTCAAGTCAAGTACAAGAGATTTCAAGGGTTTTTCCGACTTTGATATCTGATGCAAGCTAAACTATAAATTGTTTACTTTTTCCTGTTAATGATATGAACTGCTTCCTGCTTTCTATGTTACTATTATGCTATGACTGTTGGGTAGCATTGGTACCCGCTAAGTATTCCATGCTTAGCCGTGAGCGGCAAGCTCTTTTGCATCTGTGCTCCTAGTCCTGGGTAGTAAGAAGGAGTACATTGAGGTCCTGGAGGAGCCTCATGTAGACTAGTACTATAGTGGTAGACTTCGAGTGAGTGTGGGTAAGGTGTGAGAGATTGTTAGTCCGTGTATTTTGGTGGTCTTGTGCGCACCTTCTTTTGTTTTTGTTTTGTACAAACTTGGATCATGTATATACTTAGAGGTTTGGTTAGTCTTCGGGTGCCATGTAGTTATGTTAGCCGCTATTATGTCCTCTATGGGACAGATATATATGCTCTAGGTATTTTGGAATATGTGATTGTCAAGCATGTAAGTAAGTCATGATAAGTCGTCGCAAGATTCACTCTATCTCATAGGGGGGTTTTGGGGCGCGAAATCCCTAATGGGTTTCGAGATTGACATCTCTATGCCACAGAACCATAGCCCCATTGCAGAATCATCCAGGTTTCTAAGACTTATTATGATTAAGTCATGAGAAACAATTTCTCATGAAAAAACATTTTGAGCCAAAATCCTTTTTAAGTATAATACCTTTAATAAAAGAATATTTCAAAACTTTATTTTGTTTCAAAATCACCCTGCGGCAGGATTTCAACTTTAATTATATGCGTCTTGACCCGGGAATTGGATTAATCTCTCCCAAAATTACATGAGCATTGATTTCTTGTTTGAAATTCTCATGCTCTGAACAGCTTTCTGACTATCCGCCTGTGCACTGGATTGTCTTCCCTAGTTCGACAATACAGTTGGGGAATGAAAAACAGTCAGATCACTGCTCAGTAATAGATGCACTCCATCAGATCTACGGATCATCGAAATTGTCAATGTGAATGAGAGACCAACTATCTGATCGTATTTATGCAGAGGTTTTTTCCTTGAAATGCAATCAGTCAGTGTCCATTTAAGCACCCATATGTGAGTGTAGTCTCCACTAACTAGTTCGAGATCAAACTAAATCTCAACTAAGTGAAACATCTTAGCATTCTGACAGCCTATAACGTGAAGCGCCCACAAACCGCTGATTAACCCCACAACTGTGACCTATCTAAAGGTAATAAGCGGCATCCCAGGAAAAGTCGTTATCGATGCTTGCATAATCTAAACACACCAATGACTTACGTACAATATATCCTATGGCTCTGTATGCACGAATTGAATCTAACATACTCGACGGATAGGATCATCGATCGAGCCACCCGCGGTCAGTCATGATCGATGGTTCATTCTCCCATACTGCCTCCAACAAAGATTAAGAAGAAGTCTTTATAATCAAATTAAATAATGATCTCACAATCTAAGAGGACTAAGTATGAGCATAAGTCTAACAGTTTAGAGGGCCACACTAGTCTAATTAATGACGTTGGGGTACAAAGCAGCCGAATTTCTTATGAAAATTCTTGTCAATAGAAACACCAAAATTAATGTGGCGCACCCTCACAAGCTTGCTCAGATTGATGGATGCGCGATTGCATGAAACAGGGAGGATTCAAAGGATCTTCTCCGTAACGTGTCTCCACACCAAGATTCAAACACGTACAGTTAGTCCAATCTTCTATGTGGCCAGCCTGCCACTCAACGTGAATTGATGATGTTTCTTTGGGTGGTAAGGAACATTTATAAGAAAAATGAGAATAGGCAGGGAGCTTGTGAAACATGGAGTGAACAACTCTTCAATTATGCAGTCGAAATCGCGTTCTAAGAGACCTTGAGCGTCCTCAAATCCTAAGAGACGCATGATAAGAATGTGAACTTTAATAGAGTTTCATCTAAATAGATGAATTTGTCTCAGGAATGGGATACGAAATAATGACTCAGGGCCACCTTCACTACACCCTCTCAAACCCAAATCCCAAATCAGACGGAGGTGGGTCATATTTGTCTAGCCCTTGACCATTATGTAAAGAGTGTCTATCAGCTGCCCCC